>CM076576.1:874193480-874552867 GCA_034641835.2 Pinus albicaulis | reverse complement strand
CAACCATGTCTCATGAAATTAGATCAAGTTTTTTAATCAAAAAACTAAGCCCAATTGATTGTGAAATCATATAGGGTATGGTAGAGCCATAGTTTGCTTTATGTCTCAGTAACCCTTTTCATGGTTCATCCATTCCTAAGATTGTATTGCTCCTGCTCTGTTGTGAAAGGATTAGACTTAGGAATTCAACCTCCTGCTCTGTTGTGAAAGGATTAGACTTAGGAATTCAACCTCCTGCTCTGTTGTGAAAGGATTAGACTTAGGAATTCAACCTACTCAATATCATGATATACTGCAGTCAAGACTCTTCGCTGATGAGTAGGCATGTTGTAACCATATCTACCTTCCTATTCTCTGAAGCTGTGTTGGCGTTTCATAAAGCAATATGTAAAGTAAAATTTCTTGTAAACATATCTACCTTCTTATTCTTTGAAGCTGTGTTGGCTGGCGTTTCATAAAGCAATATGTAAAGTAAAATCTCTCCAGCTGCAACTGATTGTGTAGTGCATGCAAAAACAGACACAGGGTGTGACAAACTAATCCCTATTGAATCATCACATGAATACCTATGAGAATCATCACATGAATACCTATGGGATTTTTTCCAGAATGGTAAATTTATTCTAACTTGTGTCTAAGATATTGATTGCGCTTCAAAGGGCATCAAATCATCCCCTCAAATTGCAAAGACAAGTTTCAGGGCATCTTTGCTTTGTTACATGCTTTTTTCTACTCTCAAGTAGAGATAAGCTCAGTCAAGCTTGAATGTCTCATGAGATATTTTAATTCCCTAAAAGTGGTTTTCGTCCTCAACCTCTTCCATGAGATTTGAATCTGAAACTAAACCGCACACAGACCAATTATTATACACCTTATACGTGATACATGTTTATGCATATGCAAATTTATTTGAAAAGCCACCGATCGAAATATTAATTATGCATATCTAACTTTATTTGAAAAGCCACAAATAGAGAGATTAATTCTTTACCAACATAGAGTTCATACTTCTCAGGGTCATCACTAGCTTGCAAATTTTGTAAGCACAAAAGTTTCAGATTTATTTTTTCTTGTAGTTTTATTGCCTCAACCATCAGAACCCTTCTCATAAATGAAGTGCCTTTTTCTTTACAAGGAAATAGACCCCAGATAATTATATTGCATTCAGAGTGCGAATACAAAGAGAGTCAACAATAACTTACATTCTTTTAAGTAGGAAGAAAAATCTAGAAAATTAGCAGCCCTGAGCTGAAATTCATGAACTTCGAATCAAAACTGTAAAGTCATTGCTGATCAAGTCTCAATTCTAAAATCCCAGGTCATGCACTAATAGTTATATACAGTGTATATGCACCAAAAGTTCAACCTCGATAAAAAGGAAGACCGATAATTGGCCTGTGTTTTTACATCCACCATAGTGAGTTGTAACTGCAGCAGAACCCAATTTAGGCATCATGCCATAGCATCCCCATCCCCATCCCCCGCCAGGCTCTGGATCTGATTCTCAACAGGGAATGTCACACCTATGACTCTCGCACCCTCATCATCAGGAGGACTGCAATGTGGTAGTAGAGACAATGTTGGATCGCACAAAATCTGATTTTGATTCTGGCTCTGGATAGCGATCAAAATGCCATTAATCCTCACACCATCATTATCGGGAGGTCTGCAAGTTGGCATCGGTATGGACATCGAATTGCATGAATTCTGATTCTGATTCTGGCTTTGGCTAGGGCTGAAAACACCAAAACCCCCCATACCATCATCCTCATTGGCTATGCAAGGTGGGATTGGAATTGATATCAACTTGCATGAATTTTGATTCTTACTCTGGCTATTAGGGCTCTGGCTCGGATTAAGGCTCAGAACATCAATAGTCGTCCCACCACCACCATCATCATCATGGGATCTGTACTGCAACGGCAATAGCAATGATGCAGTTGACATCAAATTCCACACATATTCATCAGTAGGAAAATATCTTGATGATGAAGGTGAATTGGACACCAAATTAGACATTTCACATTGATGAAAACCAAACCTCCTCTCTCCTCTTAACCCTCCTTGCACAGCAACCCCAATAGCAGTATCTCTAGTCCCACTCTCCATCTCACAGCCCCCAACTTGGGTCAACTCTAACACATGATCCATCACCACTGTCCCTCTTTCCCCACCATGCTGCTAAGCATTGGTCCTACAAATGGGACATAAGGGATTCTTATACAACCATGAATCCACACACTTTGCATGAAAAGTGTGCCTACAAAGAGGAAGCAGCCTGCATGTCTCACCCGTCTGAAATCCATCCAAGCAAACAGCACACTCTGAACAATCAAATTCATGCATCCATGATCCATTCTCAATCCTATCATGATTATTGTCACCAAGATCCCATCAGCAGATCAAGTGAAGCAGATAGACCAAGAATACGAGGAGACAGACCCATTCCGCTTAAAAGACCCCCTCCCCTGTTTCAGGAACTAAAACCATTGCGCTTATTTACAAAGCAATTGCTTATAGTTATAAAGCATATTTAACGAGTGACGAGTCGAGATCGATTACCAGATGCAAGGAATCAAGAGCTGCTGCAAATAACTAACCTAGTAACAACGTATCAAACTTCAGAAATGTCATTGTTAGAAAGATATCAGTTCACAACAAATGTATTTATCAGACCACTGTAATTATTATATCAGCCCTCACTTATAACCGAGATCAGTGAACCAAAGAGAAAGGAACAAGAACCAAACAGTTGTTGGACCCCAATCCAGAGGTTTCAGTGGCAACTGCAGCAATCCTCACCCAAACAACAAACACAGTATTCTTGTCCCTCTGTATAGCTCCCTGCGGTTTATACCGGACACGTATACCTCTGTTTTATACCCGGACCACGTATACGGGATCGGCAATGATAAAAAGTGCTTTACCCGTTGAAACAATGATGAACCCTCGCTACACGCTTAAACTCTATAACAAAAAAGACAACTGGGAGGAAGAGATTACGTGGTGAACAGGTGCCAGATTATTGCCAAGGAGGAGATTCAGAGCATAGGTTTTGACTGAAGGCAATAGGGAAGTTGCAAAATTCACTTCCGTGAGAGGTGAGAATGCGAATCACTGAAACACAGTGCCAGTCCTGATGTCGGTAGAAACCCTCACGGAATCAGTAATGGCCTTGAGCTTGTCAACAAGTGACGACCACGGAAAAAATGGTAATCTTTGATTGGCATTACGGAAAACCTTGACATCTCATCTGTTTGTCCGTCGTGTACCATTTCAACTCGTTTTCGAATACTGTTGTGTTGAATACCCGTATCTGTTGGTTGTGCCGCGGCCAGTTTCAATTCCATATGCATTTCTGCAAACCTTAAGAAACAAACCCCTGTTATCAAGACACAGACAACACAAAAACCCTGTAATCTTTGAAATGCGAGAATGTCTCCACTGAGTGCATAGAAATTTATCAGGAATTAAATTAACTGAAGGATGAAAAGTTTATACACAAAAAATAATGAAACAAAATAAGAGAAACTGGAATCGCCAAACCCTCCAAGAGAAATGTTTAAGGTTGGAAAACTCTCACATACCATGTAGACCATCCATACCTGCTACCTCATGAGCCGAGGAATCAAAACAAAAAGAAGATAGAGAGTTAGAAAACTATAAAACATAAAACCCTCATTTTACGCAACCAAACTCTATAACAAAAAAGACAACTGGGAGGAAGAGATTACGTGGTGAACAGGTGCCAGATTATTGCCAAGGAGGAGATTCAGAGCATAGGTTTTGACTGAAGGCAATAGGGAAGTTGCAAAATTCACTTCCGTGAGAGGTGAGAATGCGAATCACTGAAACACAGTGCCAGTCCTGATGTCGGTAGAAACCCTCACGGAATCAGTAATGGCCTTGAGCTTGTCAACAAATTTGCAGCCACCAGAGAAAAAAAATGAGCGAGCAGAAATACTGTTGGCATTACAGAAAGCCAGCATCTCATCTGCAAGGCTGTCCGTCGTGTACCATTTCAACTCGTTTTCGAATACTGTTGTGTTGAATACCCGTATCTGTTGGTTGTGCCACGGTCAGTTTCAATTCCATATGCATTTCCGCAAACCTTAAGAAACAAACCCTGTTATCAAGACACAGACAGCACAAAAACCCTGTAATATTTGAAATGCGAGAATGTCCAGGTTGCTCAATGCCCTACTTTCCACATTTTTTCATTTCATAACTGCATTGTAAACTAACTTTTGGATCAAGGGTTGAAAATTTTTGAATCGTCTAACATATGATCTAAGGGTTTCACATTATGACACGATGGACATCAGCAAAGTTGTTTTCAAATAATAACGCCTTACAGCGTAATTAAATGACAAATAAATATGGATAGGCATCAAAATAATTTTTTCCTCATGATACATCTTACAATACCAAGATTTAAAGAATTAATAAAATTAGCTAAATTATAATTTTATTTTAAATTATTATTAATACTAGCCTAAATCCAAGTTAACTCCACATATACCAAACCTTGAAAGGGATCAAATTTCTTTCCATATTAAAATAATTCCATCTCAAGAGATTTGATGCCTCTCAGTGCTTGCTAGATATGGAGTTAAGATGGATGTAGGTTGATTTAATTCCCCCATTTAAATAATACATCTTCCACATGAATAAGATGGGTTCTCATAAACCTAGAGCCAAAAAATAACCAATAACTTGACCAAGTCAAGTTTACCTTAACTATTCAACAAAAAATAATAATAAAAAAATAATAATGTAGAATATTTATTTTAAAATAGGATTATTTTTATTTTTTTATTTTGGTGGATCTAAAATGTTTACATTACATTAATGTTTTTACTTTTATTTTTATGCATTTTAACAGAGTCAAAATGTTTACAAGAAAGACATTGCAATACCTCTTCCATACTAGGTTGGGGAGCATCCCTTGAAGCAGTTATATATATATATATATATATATATATATATATATATATATATATATATATATATATATATAACTAGATTCTTTACCATGAGGAATAATCTCCACTTTATTATAGAGATTGTTAACTTGCAAATAGGTTTTGATACAATACCATGGGCCAATACTATAGCTTACTAATACCACATTCTCAAAAAACTTTAACTCATGTTCATGTGACACATGCTCCTATGTCATATTTTTAATTAATAAAATTAATTCAAAAGAAAGAAAGTGAATAACTACTTTTGAGATAAATCCCAACTTTTGATGAGTAACTATTACTAAGAATACTCTAGGATATTCTATGGAGCTTAAATATCGACCATCCACTTCATAATTATTGATAGTTAAATTAAAATTCTAGAATTCTTATTACAGAATGAAAGTCCCTATTGCTATAATTTTTCTTTTTAGATAATTATTGAATTAATGAATTAATTATATTTTAATGTCCACCACACTAACAATAGTGTATGGGAGTAGCAGTCTCCTTGTTTTTTGTCTTATGCAATTCAATCATTTTCATACTCAAATTGATGATGGGTTGTCCCAACCTTCTAACAAGCCCCTCTCTGAAAAGACAATACCATCACATCCCAAAATGAAATGATTTTAAGATTCCACTACCCCAAAAGTGGAAAAAGTACACACCTTTTCTTCCCAGGCTTCTTCAGGTATCTTCCATGGTCCCTTTTCATGTCAAAGTCGATGTGAGTTACTTCTTAATCAAGCAATAATAATAATTTCTCTCCACTAAATGCTAGCTCCAATGTACTCCTTTTGTTGGAGATTACAAGTGGGGTTGAATTCGTGAACATAGTACTTCTTCTTCCTACCCAAGTCTTTTCACCATATACCCTTATTGAACTTCTTGATAACAAAATTATTTAACTCCTTACTATTTGTAGTACATGCATTGATGTAAATATTCCATTTTTCCCATTTTATTTCTTTCTCTCGGTCATCTACCTCCTCCCATTCACTTAATTCCTTTTAGATACACAAGGATAATTGTATATTGTGCATCACTTTGATAATAAAGTGGTAGGATAATTGTATGTTGTGCATCACTTTGATAATAAAGTGGTATGTATCATGATATTTCAGGTTCAAATATCCCCAATTTATCCATGTCTGCATAGGGGCCTATGTATACACCTATAAGTTATAGTGGACACATGTAAGGTGAGAAAGAAACCTACGTAGTTGTTGGTTGTGTCTCACGCAAGTAATGTTTTGTGGTGCAAGTTTGTGTCATGCAAGTGAAAAATCAACTTATATGTCATGTGAGTACAAAACTAGTTAAATTAGTGATTTGTTTCAAGAGAATATAAAACTAACTTATTCATTTTGTGTTGGTTAAATATGTCCAATTATCTAATATTTAATCTATATATCTTCTCTAATTTAATAATTTAAATTAAACAAACCACTCCTATTAAAATTAAAGATCATAAATATACCTAATAAATAATTAACTATATTCTACAACTTTACTACTCTATTTTAAATAGATATAACAAATTAAATTAAAAAAACAATATATAATTATTAATGGTTTCAATATAAATAAATATATAACATTAAAAAAAAAAATCAACATGGATATATTTTCGCTTCTCTTTTCGCTGCTCTTTGCATTCGTTTTCCAACCACGTTATGAAAGGCAAAATCTTATTACAGACATTGCTAAAAGGAAAATTTTAAAACGTAAATCAAGAATGGATGTAAAAAACTAAAACTCCCAATAGGAAAAGGCAGTCGTGTAACAAATTTCTAAATTTCTTAATGTAAAACAAATAATTTACTATTGCATTGTGGGTCCTTAAACCCCTAGTCCAAAAAGCACCGCGGTCAAGAACCGTTATAGAAACTTGGTTTGCATATTTACTTTTCTATATATATATATATAATAATTATAAAAATTGGCTAAATTATAAAAACTATAATCCTAATTCGAAAAAAAAAAAACCGTCGTGAATCACAAGTTGGGTTTATCAAGTTCAACAATTTCACTCTTCCATCATTGAATGTCATGAAAATATATCCGTTGAATAGGAGAAATGTGCATCTTTTGTTCATTATAATTGGCTTCTCCTTTTTCTTCAATTCAATCTTTTTTGCTTTCACCAATTTCTTCCTCCGCCTCCCAGACCGTTTGTTTTTCTCTCTCGTTTCTTGTATTTGCTGACTCCCGTGTTCTATTCTCTGTGTTATTTCTGTATGTGTATGTATTTTTGTTCGGGTTTGTATTCCTGTTTGATATTTAATAGGTGGTGGAGGCAACGGTTCTAAGAGAGACGGAAGCATCGGATCACACTACACCTATCCGCATATTGGTCTTTCTCGTTGGCAGATTATAATGGTAATATTTTGTAGTCTTTGTTTTTTTAAATATTTTGTTTTGAAATCTTTTTTCCACAACGAACAAGGGATATTTTTTTCTTAATCTTGATTAAAAACAATTGTGTTATATCTCATATCAATTTGCAATGTGAATTCTAACCTGGTGTATATGTTTGTTAATATCCCAGCTCCAGGTCCATTCAAGAGTGTTGAGATAGATATATAATGCAAAGGGCAGTATTCAGATAAATAATGGCAGAGGAGTACTTAGACACAAAATTCAGGTCCGTAACCTTCATGTAACCTATATTAATTTTTAAATGGAAAAGAAAAAAGAGATACTTTCATGTAACCTATATATTTTCATGTGTTTATTCAATCCCATTTAGAATTTGAGCTAGAAATTGGATTGTGGTTAATATGTCTTCAAAAATAGGTTAATATGTCTTCGATTGCGGTTAAATGTCTTAAAAAATAGAGGCATATGTCTTTGTAATCTTTTATTTTCATAATTTATATGTTTTTTTGGGTAAGTTTCAACAGTTACGTCTAAAAACAAAAGCTTAAAAAAGATAAACATGAAACTCTCTCTGATGTTTCTTATTTGTGGTTGGAAGAATATAAAGAAACAAATAGTCGAAACAATAGTAGACGTCTGGACTAATAAATTTAAATTTCGGCCGCCCTCATTCATCTTTACTCGGGTATCACCACAAATTTATTCGCATGCAGACTCGCCCATTAGTTTATAGCTCAAATTATTCACATACGAACTTGCCCATTAGTTTGTTTTTTCAGAATCTACCCTATTCACATACGAACATAATAAAGTCCCTATTGCTATAATTTTTCTTTTTAGATAATTATTGAATTATTGAGTTAATTATATTTTAACATCCACCAGAATAACAATAGTGTATTGGAGTACCAGTCACCTCATTTTAACATGCCCCTCACTGAATTGATGCTACCATGCTGCCATAACTATCCTTGACTTTTCTAAAAGAATCACATCCCAAAATGAAATGATTTTCAGATTCCACTACCCAAAAGTGAAAAAAAATACACACCTTTTCTTCTTTAGGTCTCTTGAATGGTCCCTTTTCATGCCAAATTTGACATAAGTTACTTATTAATTAAGCAGTAATAATATTTTCTCTCCACCAAATTCTAGCTCCAATGTACTCAAGTGGGGTTGAATTCAGTGAACATAGTACTTCTTCTTTCTACCCAACTCTTTTCACCATATACCCTTACTAAACTTCTCCATAACAAAATTCTTTAACTCGTTGCTATTTGTGGTACATGCATTGAGGTAAATATTCCATTTTTCGCATTTTATTTCTTTCACTCGGCCATCTACCTCCTCCCATTTGCACAATTCTTTTTAGATACAAAACGATAATTGTATATTGTGCATCACTGTGATAATAAAGTGGTATATATCGTGATATTGTAGGCTCAAATACCCCAAATTTACCCATGTTTGCATACAGGCATATGTATACACCTATAAGTTATAGTGAATGCATGTAAGGTGAGAAGGAAACCTACGTAGTTGTTGATTGTGTCTAATGCAAGTAATGTTGTTTGATGCAAGTTTGTGTCATGCAAGTCCAAAATCAACTTATGTGTCATGTGAGTACACAACTTGTGAAATTAGTGATTTGTTTCAAGAGAATATAAAACTACCTTATTTTTTTGTGTCACTTAAAATCCTTGGTTGGCATAGCTAGCCACAAGAGCAAGAAAAAAAGTAAGTGCCAAAATTCCAAACTGTACTTTGGAAATTGGAGACCAGTAGTTGAACGTGGATCTGAACAGACTGCCATTGGGATCATATGATGTTTTTCTGGGTATGGATTGGTTAGAAAAGCATTGGACCTTGGTGACTGTAAAGAAAATATTATTTACTACAGAATGCAAGATGGAACACACAAAGAGATTCAGGGAACCAAGAAAACACTACAACTATGTCCTATTACAACATTTCAAATGAATAAGTGTATGAGGAAGAGATGTCAGATTTATGCTATTCAGGTGGGATATGCCAATTCCAAGGAGAAGTCCCCTATGATGGAGAACATACCAGTGGTACAAGACTTTATGGATGTATTTCCATAAAACGTACCGGATTACCCCCAAGAAGAGATATTGACCTCACCATTGAGTTAATTCTAGGAGCATCACCTGCTTCAAGAGCTCCTTTTAGAATGAGTGTTTCAGAGCTAACTGAATTAAAAATGCAATTGCAATAGCTACTAGTAAAAGGATTCATTCGTCCGAGTTTACCCCCTTGGGGAGCACCAGTGCTATTCGTAAAGAAAAAAGATGGAGCCATGCAAATGTGCATGGATTATAGACAACTCAATAAATTGACAGTAAAAGATAAATATCCTTTACCTCAGATTGATGACCTGTTTATTCAGGTGAAAGGGGCCATAGTATTCTAAAAAATAGACTTAAGGTCTGGATACCACCAGATCCAGATTAAGGATGAGGATATCTACAAGACTCCTTTCCGTACTATTAAGTGTTGTAAGAAGAAGATGTACATGGATGCATTTTTCTGACATATAAGGAAAATTCCCTCATGGAGGAGTGGCTAACCCTCTCTACGAGATTTTCCATTGCATAACTCTCATGCATAAGAATGAATCCTATCATTATGATAATCTCTCATGCATAAACACTGTGAGTATCCCACCACCATGTCAAACAATGATCTCAATGACATATGTGTGACATAGGGTATCCCGCCAACATGGCATAAAAATGAATCTAAAAGGTAATACAATGCATGACAGAGAGTACATCAACAAAAAAATAAAACAAGACAAGATCCCATGACTCATATATCAATAGAGATATGTACAACACTAAGCATGTCGAAACAAAGAAGTACATGAAAGCATCACATCATATACCTTATGCTGAAGATGACTGAAGAATGGTTGTTGCTGCTGCTACATCTAAAAGCACCATCGTCATCATGGCAAACAGATATTTATGAACTCTCAAAGGAAGAGGAATGATGGGGACACTTCGCCATTGTTCCATGGTGATGCATGTTGGAGTGAAAAAGCTGAGGCGAGCCCCCATCAACATGATCGCACCAGAGACTGCCATAGAAGTTACAATGAATGTTATTATTCCAGAGTGAATTTTGATAATAAAAATGTTGATAACCACCATCATAAATCATGGAATCACAAAGCGTGTTATTTTTTTGGTTCAAAGAATGAGGCGTGAAAAGTATTCACCACAATAGGAAAAAGAAATCACTTAAAGAGGTTTGGAGGAAAAATACCTTTTGCACCCATTGCGACTGAAGTGGCCATCAAAGAGCCACATGTGGAGACTCCATGCAGACCCCAGTCGAAAGAGATGATCGACAAGCAAGTTCGCCACAGCGAAATGATCCACTCACTTTGATAAGTGAGAGATGGTTCTTCTAGATTTTTTTCCTAGAGATGTTAGCTTGTCATGGTCCTGTTTGTAAATTATTTGTTGCATTTTTTATTTTGAAAGTGATGTGCTTTCCATCACTTGTTTGAGCGACAATGATATTTTTGTTGGCCTTGTTTTTATAAGTCGTGTGTTGTATTTTTTTCATGTAAAAGTGATGAGGTGTTACCATCACTTGGAAATGCGATGAAGATGTTGTTGCCCTTGTTTTATGAGTCTTCTGATGCATTTATTTCATGTAAAAGTGATGAAGTGTTTGCCATCACTTCAAAATGTGACAATGAAGTCTTGTTTGGTAAAGATAACTCAGGTATGATTCCCTTTTGATGTAAACTTGAACACTGAGTACATCTTATAAGTTCATGGCAAGTATGGGAATATTTGGGTCATATATTGGTCAATTTGAGCATGTGTTTGCATGGGATTGTACAACAGGTTTTCAAGAGATGTAGGTGTTAGCTCATCACTTATGGCTCTGAAGGACACAGGTGAAGGAGAAGGAAGGGTGACTTTTAGAGATGCTTGTGGTGCAGTAGTACACATAAATGCAGATTATTTTGATGCTTTTAGAGGACCAAAAGCTCCTTAGTTGGGAGGATTGATCCAGGTGGCTTTAGAGACACACATAGGACAAAAAGTGCTCAAAACTCAAAGTGTTTGGATTGCTCTTGAACCAGGTTCAGGTTGAAGAGCTTGTCACCCTGATCGCAACGGTGTGAATGGTTCGTCAAATCGAGCCCGTATGCGAAGGATAGGAGTGGTAAAAGTTTTGTTTTGACTTGAATGACTGGGCAGGTTAAGGAGGATGCAAATTTGACCTTTCCCGCCCATCGGATTCCAGCAAGCTGAGGCTAGATTCTAGGAAAATTTGTGGGATGATTAATTTCACTCCTACAGTCAAAATCATAATTGTCAAAAAATTATAATTTGTTTTTAATTACAACAAAAAATTAATTAAAAACAGGGGGTGGCAAGACACCACCCCTGGCACTCCACTCGACTAACTATAGCATATTTTAAAAATATATATTGGAATATTCAACGGGTCGTGAACCCCGCCGGACCCCCAACAACCAACATATATTACAAACATGTTTCATATAATGGCCACCGAAAGAACTGCAAATAACCTCCACTCCGTGCTATAGCATGTGATAGCTCCAATGTAATGTGGGTGGCGCAGGTGTCAGTTCCATCGCGAACTCGACCACTGCCAAATTGTTGCTATGATTACCATACAGAGCCAACTCCGCTGGTGGGAGTTAAGGGGCGGCCCGCCCAATGCGGGTCCAACACCCTCCACTTTGGTTAAAAAATATGTATGTGGTTTTTAAAAAATACATGGCACGATATTACTCCTTTTTAGGAGGGGTCAGGGTTTGATCACCCGACCTTCTCCCTCCTAACATGGATCCAAACCAACTCATCTAAACGAGCTTTTTGAAAAATCCACCCAAGAAAAATACTTAAACCCAGCATTTGCATGGTGTACCCAAGCCAGACCAGAGCAGGAGTGCCCATGTGGATCGAGGACATTTGTAGGTGGAACCATGAGCGTGGAGTAGTAATTATGTAGGTGGAACCATAAGCCTTGAAATTTTCCCGGGAAGGTAATTTTTCTCCATGTCAGAATATAGTCAAGTTTATAGTCATTTTTCATGGTTTTCTGTAGGGAATGCAATGGCAAGGTCAGATTTTCCTTTTGGGTTGCATATTTCCAATCCACCCATGGAGAAACTACGGGGAGGAACCTAAGGGGAATCTAAAAGATTCCATTTTGCCCCAGATCTTCACTTTCTCAAAATTCAACAAATGGACAGTCATTTTTTCACTATTCGACATCATAAAGCTGATGGTATATTCAAAATTTTCATCTAATATTTACATTTTTCGGTCACTTTTTGAAGTGAAGTTGCAGGTGTTAGTTTTCAAGCAGTGAGAAGTCAATTTCACACCTTTTGACGCCACAATCATGATGGTGTTTTCAGATCCAACAGTAGTAGTAAACATTCTTTAGTCATATTCAACATGAGCTATATGATGTGATTCTTTCATCTACTTCTTTGTTCCAAGATGCTTACTTCTATACAAATCCCTGTTGATGTATGAGTCACGGGATCTTGTCTTGTTTTGTTTTTTTATTGATGTCCTTTTTGTCATTTACTTGTTTTATTTTTTAGATCCCTTTTATGCAATGTTGAAGGGATACTCCCTGCCACACATATGTCATTTAAATCCCTTGTTTTAGATGTTGGCGGGATATTCACAGTCCTTATGCTTGAGAAATTGTTATACTGATAGGAGTCCTTCTTATGCATGAGAGTTTTGCAATGGAACATCTTGTAGAGAGGTCTATCCACTCTGGCGTGAGGGCATTTTCCTTGTATGTCAGAAAAAAAAATCCATGTACATCTTCTACTTAGAACACTTAATGCAGTGCCCTACACCATCATGATACTGAGGCCCCAAGATGTAGTCCCTCCTAGACGAAATTCGTTATCAAACATCATCTTCTTATGATTGTTGATCTTGACATATTACGTTTATCTTCTTTACGACATGCAATTGTTAATTTAAGTTAATTAATGCCTCAATGAATGAAATTCTAATTTATCGTCTGATGTAAAAGGTCTTTGTTAAGGGTATCAAGAATTTACCCTGAATCAAGAAGGGGAGGTGGCCCATTAAAACTTGAACTCGAATCCAACAAATCTCACAGCTGTCACAATATTAAATTTCCAGGACATGACAACAAGACTTTGGTACACACAGTATTCGAGACATTTATGAAATGTGATGACCTTCTCCCGACGCAAACCATAGGCTCAATTAATGGTTAGGTTTTTGTGATTTTTTAGAAGGGTAAAATTTAATATGTGTTGGTTTACATATAAACCTAAGACTTCTGTTTAAGATTAGTAAGCATGCCATAGAAGATTAAACTTTGAAGTATTGACATTAATGCAAGAAGTAATTTTTTTTTTCTTATATGTTACAAGTGATATCAGAGCAACTTTCCCATGTTGGGACCTTAGGGGGCACCTAACAAGTTACAATGTGTGTATACTGATGCACAGAAAATAAGTAGTACTACAAGGAATAAACGAAAATGGGATTGACACAAAAAACACCTCAGAATACCGAGGAACCTACACCTCAAACACAACCATAAATGAATCCTAAAATGTGGATTCATTTGAGTGTATATTAGCACCAATAGAATAATATACTACTGGAGTAACAATAACACCAAACTAGCATAATGTTAAGTATTGTGTAGAAGTTGCAGGAGGAAATGGTCCGAGTAAGAAGTGACAATGAATGTCTGATGCAAGAACAAGAAAGGATACTTAAGAGCCTTTCTGACAAGTAGAATGAAGGGGTGTTACAACCCAGTCCCGATAGGGATATGAAATAATATAATGAATGAGAAACCAAGGACCAAACCATGGACAAAATCAGCAGGATACCTTCATAGCGAATCAACAATAATAAGAACTATAATGAAGCAATGTATGGTAATGTGTTAGATCAACAACAAATTAAGAAGAAAAAAGGTGGAGCTACATGGTGGGTTTTGAAAAATAAAACGACCTACATTCAATAAAGAAGTTAGTGAGGTGGCAGAGGCCTGGTTGATAAATATGAATAATTACTTTCAAGTATATGATTATAGAAGCAACCTTAAAGCCAAACTGGCCATTTACCAGTTGAGATACAAAGCCACTCTATAGTGGGAGGAGGTAAGGAATGTTTGCATCATTGAAGATGAATATGTGACATGGGATTCATTCCAACAATAATTTAAAGAAAAATATTTAAAAAAACATTTCTATGACAAAAAATCTAGATAAATTTGTGGTTTGAAGCTGGGTCAGATGACTATGGACGAGTATATTACCAAGTTCACCTCCCTATTAAGATATGTTCCTTATGTCAGAGAGGAAAAGGCTAAGGTTCAAAGGTTCCTAAGTACTTTTCCAACCCACATGAAGGAACGAATTGAATTCGTAAATCCTAGGACCATGGACGAAGAAATTCGAAAGGAAAGAATGTGCTACCAACAGTCCAAGGAAAAATGGGAAGTGGGAAGAATTTGGCAGCCAAGAAAAGGATAGAAAAATAGTTCAAATTTCAAGGGTGCCAGAAGTAACAATTTGAAAAATTCTGCGTGAAGTTTTGTACGCCTAAACAAGGAAAAATTTCCAAACCACCCCTGCAGTGTTGGAGGTGTGGTGAGGCGCAATATTACCAAAATTTTTCTTAGTGAGGGGGAAGTGAAATAGTTACTAATATTTAGGAAGATTATAAAGTTGGAGATTTAGCTCGAAATATACCTTGAATAAACGTAGCATTGGAAGATCATCAAGCAGATTGTGAGCCAACGATGATAGAGTTAGAAGGTAAGCTACTTTCCTAGTCTATTTCTATTTTCGCTGACCCAGGTGCAATTTAATTTATGTAAACTACAAAATAGTAGAACTATGTAAATTAAAAGGTTAGAAATTCAAAAATCCTTGGCTGGTACAGCTAGCCACAGGAGCAAGAAAAAAATTAAGTGCCAAAATTCCAAACTGTACTTTGGAAATTGGAGACCAGCAGTTGAACATGGATCTGAACATACTACCATTAGGATCATATGATGTTTTTCTAGGTATGGATTGGCTAGAAAAGCATTGGACTTTGGTGACTGTAAAGAAAATATTATTTACTATAGAATGCAAGATGGAACACACAAAGATATTCAGGGAACCAAGAAAACACTAGAGCTATGTCCTATTACAACATTTCAAATGAATAAGTGTATGAGGAAGGGATGTCAGATTTATGCTATTCAGGTGGGATATGCCAATTCCAAGGAGAAGTACCCTATGATGGAGAACATACCAGTGGTACGAGACTTTATGGATGTATTTCCATAAAACGTACCGGATTACCCCCAAGAAGAGATATTGACCTCACCATTGAGTTAATTCCAGGAGCATCAACAGTTTCAAAACCTCCTTACGGAATGAGTGTTTCAGAGCTAACTGAATAAAAAATGCAATTGCAATAGCTACTAGAAAAAGGATTCATTCGTCTGATTTTATCCCCTTGGAGAGCACCAATGCTATTCATAAAGAAGAAAGATGGAGACATGCAAATGTGCATGGATTATAGACAACTCAATAAATTGACAGTCAAAAATAAATATCCTTTACCTCAGATTGATGACCTGTTTATTTAGGTGGAAGGGGCCATAGTATTCTAAAAAATAGACTTAAGGTCTGGATACCACCAAATCCAGATTAAGGATGAGGATATCTACAATACTCCTTTCCATACTAGGTACGAGCATTATGAGTTTGTGGTACTACCCTTTGGTTTAACAAATGCATCAGCAACATTTATTAGATTAATGCATGCTATATTTCACCCGTTATTGGATAAATTTGTGCTAATATTTATTGATGATATTTTAATCTATTCTAAGAATCAGAAAGAACATAAGGATCACCTAAGAATAGTGTTGGAAATGTTAAGGAAACACCATTTGTACGCTAATTTCAGCAAATGTGATTTCTTCAAAGTAGAAATTTAGTACTTAGGCCATGATATTTCAGCAGAAGGGATAGTTGTTGACCCAGAAAAAATTAAGACAATTATGGAATGGCATATTCCCCAAAATGTGGTGAATATCCAATCCTTTATGGTACTGGCTGGGTGCTATCGAAGATTCATTAAAGGGTTTTCTAGAATTTCTTTTCCAATCACCTCCTTGCGGAGAAAGGGAAAAGTATTTAAGTGGAATATTGAGTGCCAGAATAGTTTTGGAAGGTTAAATCATTTGCTCACCACTACTCTAGTGTTGAGGGTAGTTGACCCCAATAAAGAGTTTTAGGTTTTTATAGATGCATGTAAGGAAGGATTTGGGGCAGTTTTATCACAGGAAGGAAAGGTAGTGGCCTATGAGTCAAGGAAGTTAAAAGAACATGAGAAAATATATTTAGCCTATGACTTGAAGTTAACAACAGTGGTACATGCACTCTAGGTATGGAGACACTACCTACTGGGAAAGAAGTGTGTATTAAAGACTGACCATAGCAGCCTAACTAGTTACATCAAGAAAGCTAATTTAAAATCCCAACAGGCAAGATGGAATGCCTTCCTAAGTGAGTTTTATATGGATATTTAGCACGTGAATGGTAAGGAAAACCATGTGACAGATGCCTTAAGTAGGAAACTACATTGTGTTTAAGATATATGCTATAAATAGCTTGAATGAAAATTCTTAGATCAAGTAAAAGAGGAAGCACGAAAGGATCCTGAATACCAATTTCTATTGCAACAAATGGAGGAGGCCAGAGAGCAAGGAAGCACTTCTGAATATGGAGTTAGTCAAGAAAAAATGCTAACCTTTATAGGAAATATATACATACCAAACTGTGTGGATCTAAAGGAGGTAATCATGAATGAATATCATCGTAGGAATTATGCAAGACACCCAGAATACCAGAAAATGTTGATCACAATTGCAAAAGTTTATTTCTAGACTGACATGAGAAGGAACATCATTGAATTCTTAAACAAGTGTTTGGAGTGTCAACATGTCAAGGTGGAGCATCGACATCTAGCTGGATTGTTGCAGCCCATACCTGTACCTGAATGGAAATGGGAAGTCATTTCCATAGACTTCATTACTGGTTTGCCGTGTTAAAAAAAGGCACAATGATTCCATTATGGTGGTGATCGACAGATTGAGAAATGCTTCACATTTTATACTATTACAGTCTACATATGAGACTGTACACATAGCTGATATTTTTATGAGAGAAGTTTTTAGATTGCATGGTATTCCAAAGACTGTCATTTCAGAAAAAGATGTGAAGTTTAGTTGAACATTCTGGAATTTTTTTTTTACAGGTTTGGTAACCCAAATAATTTTCAGCTCTGCTTATCATCTGCAAACATATGGACAAACAAAACAGGTAAATTAGGTTTTGGAAGACATGTTATGCATGTATGTGATGTAGTAGCCAACAAAATGTGAAGAATATTTACAGCTAGTTGAATTTTCTTACAAAAAATGGTTATCAGGAGACTCTTAAGATTAGTCCTTTCAAAGATCTATATGCATGGAAATTTCGTACCTCCATTAATTGGAGCAGCCCCGAAACTATGTTAATGCTTGGACTAGAAATGTTGGCTGAAATGGAACCGGAGGTAAGGAAGATCACGAAAACCCTGAGAGCTGCTCAAGATCAACATAAGATATACGTAGAGAAGAAAAGGACTTATTTAGAGTGCGAGGTGGGTTATCACGTGTATGTGCGGATCAAACCAAAGATGAACACCTTGAGATGGGTCTCTTGTGCCAAGTTGGCTCCCAGGTTCTGCGGACCTTTCCAGATATTGGAAAGGGTGGGGCCTCTAGCATATGGGTTGGCCTTACCTAGCCAAATTCGGGTGCACAATGTGTTTCACGTGTCCCTACTAAAGAGATATGTACATGATATGAAGCATGTAATCCATTGGCAGAACATTCATGTAGGAATAATTATAAAAATCCTAACTTGAAAACATAAATTTTTATGTGAATTTGACGAAAAAAAACTTTGTTTTTTGCAGGTAGAGCCGGATGGTGAGTTTTTGGTTGAACCTCAATGTATACTTGACTAGAGAGAAATCATGCTCCAGAAGCAAGTCATCACCCAAGTTAAAGTGCAGTGGAAGCACTTCAACTCGAATGAGGCTACCTGAGAAGATGAGGGATTTGTACATGAGGCATACCTATAGTTGTTTCTAGAGATAGAGTGAAACACCGTGGATGGTGTTACTTCCAAAGGGGAAGTTGTGACAACTGAATTAAGTATTAACTAGTTGTTAAAAAGAAATATGACATTTTAGTTAATATTTTAAAGGAAAGACCGAAACATTTATTGTTTTCTGGAAAATTTAATTGTTTTTGTTGTTATGAAAACTAAAATTAGTTATGTAAAAGTAGTTCCACAAAAATTAAAAAGGTTGATGGTAAAAGTATTCCAATAACTGAGAAGTGGTTGGACAATTTTGAATAGTTACCTGCTCCTCTGAGGATAAAAGATACATCCCAGTGAGGAAAATGGGTTATGTTCATTAACTAAGGAAGAGAGTGAGGAATTTCCTAAGCTGGTAGAGACCAATGGAAATCACTCAGAGTTCCTAATAATTTATAGTTCTGATTGGACTTGCGGTCCTTAGGTCACAAGAGAAAACTCTGTCAACCTAAACCTCTCTTATGTGGAGCATGGGTGAAAGAGAAGGACATAATTGCCTCTCGTGATGGTTAGGTGGACATCATAAGCCAATTTCACATTCAGATAAATAACTGTTCATTTCAGATAATTTAGTCAGGAAGCTTATTATAGTTACTTGCACACAGATATGTGTTTAATAAGCTTCAAGAAAACAATATTGTTATGGATCAATACCTGGAAACAAAGAAATGAGTTTGCAATGTTATTCATGAACTCGTCAATTACTTACAAGATTCTGCAATTATTATTATGAGTTACTGTAAGTTAATCTTGTGAGTTTCTGCAACTAAAATAAGAATTTTTGCAAAGTACTTTTAATTACTGCAAATTAATACTATGAGATTCTGCAAAAACAATAATATGAGCTACTGTAAATATTTATTGCAAATATTTTGAATCTGTGAAGATGCATACAAAAGAATAGCTGAAAAAGAGATTATGTTATTGAATTATATTTACAAATTGATTGTACAAAGTCAAAGCAAGTAAACAAACTATAGAAAATCTATCATCTAAAAACTGTTGTGGAGTGAACCATTGGTTCTGGGAATGAGGAGGTAATCTCAACCCAGAACTCATTGCTACTCCTGACTACTTATACTTGCACAAAAGTTAGAGGTGGTCCCGTCACCTAAGTGAAAAAGATACAAAACCCTGTATTGGTAATTTAAAAAAAAGGAATGAAAACTAACTAAGACAAAATAAACTTTTCATTTCCAGAGTATGCATGCTAAGCATATATCTAGCTATAAAATAAGTGAAATGGAGGCTAGGATGCATTGAAAAACTGATCGAGAATCAAGGTGTGGCATGAGATTCTGAACACAAGTATATTACTAGATAAGAATAAAGTACACATAATGGAAAACATAACTTATATGTATATATAAACTGCATCGAATAAAACAGTTCCCAAACACAACAAGAAATTCCCATGAAGAAATTTGTATTATGATATGAATTTAGAAGGAAAAAAAATCCTTAAGCATTACATTTCCAAAACTAAGAAATTACAATAATTAATTCTGCAAAACTAAACCGAGGCCCAAAGGTACCGGCTCGGAGGAAATCCTCTAACAACTTCATACACTTAAAGGGAGGAATATTCATATAATCAATACTAGAGTACATATAAGAAAATTCAAGAAAGCCGACGCTAGAAAACAAGCTACTCAACTAGCAAAATTCTGTGGTCAAACTCAAGTGAATTTCACTAATATGCTAGCAAGAGGAAGGAGTCCTTCTTATACTCAGCGGATTCACACATGCATACATGGAAAGGTAGATCCATTTTCGTTAGTAGTAATATAGGACCCCAGTGCTCAACATGAAGGAAGATTTACGAGAGACCTTGATGTTCGGTAAGGAACTCACCTGCAATAATAATCCACGAAAAATTGCAAGCGTTAACATGATGAAATAAAATTATAATTATTGTAAAATTTGAAGCAAAAATGAAAAGAAAATGAAACCCAGAAATCTAAATACCTGCAAATGGTAATTCACCACGAGATTTTTCGAGAGTCGAACTGGAGACAAATGAATAGTAAAAAATTTCGGAAGATTAAATCACCATAATTAGATTGCATAAGGTAATATTTGAATAAGGTTAGCCAAGAGGAAAAGTAACATTGTAACCAAAAGAAGGGTATTACCTGTGTTGATTAGAGAGGGTTTGAGCGGGATTCAGACCAATAGCTTGCATTCACAACAGAGGCCGAAAACCTGTCAAAATCTTAGAGAAGTGCATATGGCGGAGTCAATTCTAGCTCGTCGACAACCACAGGGAATTTCTCATTCCGGACGACATCCCAAGTCAGATCAACCTTCCTAACCCTGATTCATTGGTTACCTTCGTTACCAATCATAGAAGAGCTTATAACTGTGACATCCAACCCTTAACCAGCTACAGAACAAACTCATCGCATTGGAAAATAAAAATGAGGGAATTAGATAGGTTTTTTCTGGGATAAACAACTCATTTCCCACCGAACACAACCACCATATATCTCCAAGGATTGGTCGGTGAGTAGAAAGGAAGGTGGCCCATTAAAACTTGAACCTGAATGCAAAAAATCTCACAGCTGTCATGGTATTAAATTTCCTGGACATGACAAAACGAGTTTGGTGCACATAGTGTTTGAGACATTTATTAAAATGTGATGAGCTTCTGCTGGCACAAACCATAGACTTAATTAGTTGTTAGGTTTTGGTGAGTTTTCAGAAGGGTAAAATCTAATATGTGTTGGTTTACATAAAAACCTAAAACTTATGTTTAAGATTAGTAAGCATGCCATAGAAGTATTAATGCAAGAAGTAAATTTTTTTTTTATCTTGTATGTTACACATATTTATACACCTATAAGTTATAGTGGAAGCAGGTAAGGTGAGAAAGAAATATACGTGGCTTTTTATTGTGTCTCATGCAAGTAATGTTGTGTGATGCAAGTTTGTGTTATGTAAGTCTGAATCAACTTATATGTCATGTGAGTACAAAACTAGTCAAATTAGTGATTTGTTTCAAGAGAATATAAAATTGACTTATTCATTTTGTGTCACTTAAATATGCCCAATTATCTAATATTTAATCTATATGTCTACTCTAATATAATAACTTAAATTAAATAAACCACCCCTATTAAAATTAAGGATCATAAATATACCTAATAAATAATTAACTATATTCTACAACTTTACTACTCTATTTTCAATAGACATAACAAATTAAATTAAAAAACATTATATAATTAATAATTGTGTTAATATTAATAAATATATAACATAAAAAAATCAACATGGATATAATTTTGCTTCTCTTTTCATTCGTCACAGTACCATGGGCCAATACTATCTCTTACTAATAATACATTCTCAAAAAAAATTAACTCATGTTCATGTGACACATGTTCCTATGACATTTTTTTTTAATTAATAAAATTAATTCAAAGGAAAGAAAGTGAATAAGTACTTTTGAGATAAATCCCAACATTTGATGAGTAACTATTACTAAGAATACTCTAGGATATAATATGGATCTTAAATATCTACCATCCACTTCATAATTATTGATCATTAAATTAAAATTCTAGAATTCTTATTACAGAATAAAGTCCCTATTGTTATAATTTTTCTTTCTAGATAATTATTGAATTAATTAATTAATTATATTTTAACGTCCACCAGACCAGCAATAGTGTATGGGAGTACCAGTCTCCTTGTTTTTTTTCTTTTGCAATTCAATCATTTTCCTACTCAAATTGATGATGGGTTGTCCCAACCTTCTAACATGCCCATCACTAAAAAGACAATACCACTGCCACTGAATTGATGCAACCATGCTGCCATAACTATCCTTGACATCTTTGAAAGCATCACATCCCAAAATGAAATGATTTTCAGATTCCACTACCCCAAAAGTGAAAAAAAGTACATACCTCTTCCCAAGCTTCTTTAGGTGTCTTCAATGGTCCCTTTTCATGCCAAAGTTGATGTGAGTTACTTCTTAATTAAGCAATAATAGTACTTTCTCTCCACGAAATGCTAGCTCCAATGTACTGTTTTTGTTGGATATTACAAGTGGGGTTTAATTGGTGAACATAGTACTTCTTCTTTCTACCCAACTCTTTTCACCATATACCCTTACTAAACTTCTCCATAACAAAATTCTTTAACTCGTTGCTATTTGTGGTACATGAATTAAGGTAAATATTCAATTTTTTGCATTTTATTTCTTTCACTCGGCCATCTACCTCCTCCCATTTCCACAATTCTTTTTAAATGAAAAACGATAATTGTATACCCATGTTTGCATATGGGCATATGTATATACCTATAATTTATAGTGGATGCATGTAAGGTGAGAAAGAAACCTACGTAGTTGTTGATTGTTTCTCATGCAAGTAATGTTGTGTGATGCAAGTTTGTGTCATACAAGTCCAAAATCAACTTATGTGTCACGTGCATACACAACTAGTGAAATTAATAATTTTTTTCAAAAGAATATAAACTAACTTATTCATTTTGTGTCACTTAAATATGCCAAATTATCTAATATTTAATCTATATATCTACTTTAATTTAATAACTTAAATTAGACAAACCACCCCTATTAAAATTAAAGATCATAAATATACCTAATAAATAGTTAACTATATTGTACAACTTTACTATTCTATTTTAAATAGATATAACAAATTAAATTTAAAAAACAATATATAATTAACAATTATTTTAATAAACGAGGGTTGTTGAAGAGACAGTCACTGGGAGCAGCATGGCCGCCGCTAGGGTTACGGTTCACTCTGTTGCAAACGCCGACAAGGAAATTCTAGGTTCTGCCCCTCCACCTAATGTCGATATCTCCAGGGATCGAGAGAATGCAGCGGCTACTGCCATAGCAGGATTTCCCACCACTCTTGAGAAGATCACAGACGTGGCTCTCCTTGACCTTCAGAGTTGGATCTCTGCTGAAAGACCCTCTGCAGTGATCGCCAATGAGGAGGGAAACGGCAAAAGTCTCAAGACACTCTCCACAATTTCAAACGCGGCGCTGGCTGCGGCACAAGCGGATGCCCCCAAACGCCAGACTGATGGGATGCAGCATTGGACAAAGAATAATACTATTCCATGCATAGGCAAAGCTACCGAATCCGCCATTATAGAAGGCATGCAAACGATTTATTCTCCAGATCTGCAATCATGGAGCACTGAGGCACTGAAGCCCTTTGGAAAATCCCAGACAAGCCTCACAGATCTAGGAACAAAATATTCTTGCTTGGTACAGGGTCAGCTCTGCACTGGCAGGGCGGACCTCTCGGATTATCACCTCTCTTCTTTCGAGATCCAGTTCACGCTTCTATCCGGCAGAACCATGTTGCAATGGATGCAAGCTATGGATTTGGTGCAAGATCTCTTAAACAATCTCGAACGCGGATTGGGGATTCCATCGGAGTTCGAGAGGTTGCTTCATAAAGGTAAACAACTTGAAAACCCTTTTCCCCTCTCCTCTTACAGCCTTGATAGAGATGCTTCAGTTGTGCTTTCCCTGCGACTTAGAGGCGGAGCACCTGGGCAGCCATCCTCCACTTCTGCCTTCTCCTATAAGGATGCGGTTCACGCACTGCTGCCCAAGAAAACCGCTCCATCAGCTGAGGCCCCCAAGCCTTCCCTTGTGGAAAAGATGGAGGAAGTCCCCTCAATTGAAATCTCCCATCCATTTCTGGATGAACAATTTCAGATATATGCAGAGACCGCCATCATTTGCAGGCTCAATGGCCTATGGCCTCGAACAATAGATCTATATCAATGGATCCATGCTAATTGGACAAACAACTTCCAAGTCTTCCTTTTTTCAAAGGGTTTCTTCATAGTAGTGTTTGCTTTCAGCGAAGATTATCAGAAAGCCTTAACAGGAGGCCCATGGTTCTGGGGAGCAGCTGGACTATTTCTCACCCCTTAGTTCCCAGATTTCGATCCCTCTTCAGCAATTGTCACCAAGCTTCCCATCTGGGTCCGTCTTCCGAACCTACCAGCTCATCTCGGGCACTTCTCAGTTTTCCAAGGGATTGGAAATGCTTTGGGCTGCTTCCTAGCTATAGATACCTCTCGAGGGGAGAAAGGAATCTATACCTATGGCAGAATCTGCGCGGAAATAGACTTAAGAAAAGGACTGCCTGATCAGATCAACCTCAAAATTGGGAACTTTCACTGGACACAAACCTTGGATTATGAGAACACTGCATTCCAGTGCAGACATTGTCATCAGACGGGGCATCTTCAGAACACATGTTCCAGCTTCCCTGGAAGAAAAAAGAAAACCAATAGCAAACCGAAGTCCAAGAGCTGGAAACCATGCGATCCACCCCCCATGAATGATCTAGAGTCCTCCAGCTCAGATGAGGAGGAAATGAAAGAGGAAGGAGAGAAATATGAGCACCCGCAGGTCATGCCCTCGGCCAGCCCTGAGGACCCGTCTGCCCCTCTGATCCCACAGAAACGTTTGCATGAGTCCTCTTCTTCAGATTCAGACAAGGAGACTCATTCTTCAGTGCAAAATAATCTACAATTGGTTCCTGCCCAGCCAAATCACAGTGGCTAGGTCAAAGTCCGTAAAAAGAAAGGGAAAAAATGTCGTCTGGAAATCTCTGCCCACTCTAGGTAGCTTCCTTTGTTTCACTCTCCATTTTATGTTATTCTTGTTCTCTTTCGCTCATTCCATGTCTGCTTTTGGGGTCCGAGGTTGATAGTGATTCATTGCCGACCCCTTGCTTCTATGCTTGCTTTTTGCAAGCTCTGATTGTAGTATATGGTTTTTTTCTTAATAGATTTAGTCTTATTTAGAAAAAAAATAATTATTATTATTATTTTAATAAAAAAATATATATAACATTAAAAAAATCAATTATAATTAAATAAAAAAAATCAATATGTAATTAATAATTATTTTAATATAAATAAATATATAACATAAAAAAAATCAACTATAGATATATTTTCGCTTAATAATTGTTTTTATATAAATAAATATAAAACATAAAAAAAACTCAACATGGATATATTTTAGCTTCTCTTTTCATTCGTTTTCCAACCACATTATGAAAACCAAAATCTTATTTCAGACTTGGCTGAAGGAAAATTTTATAAAGTAAATCAAGAATGGATGTGAAATACTAAAAAAAAAAATATATAGTAAATCAAGAATGGATGTTAAAAACTAAAAATCCCGATAGGAAAAAGCAGCACTGTATCAAATTTCTAAATTACTAATGCAT
The DNA here is from genome assembly GCA_034641835.2 of Pinus albicaulis. Classification (NCBI taxonomy): domain Eukaryota; kingdom Viridiplantae; phylum Streptophyta; class Pinopsida; order Pinales; family Pinaceae; genus Pinus; species Pinus albicaulis. The sequence continues at coordinate 874,527,020 of CM076576.1, read as the reverse complement.
TGTGGGTCCTTAAACCCCTAATCCAAAAAGCGCCGCGCTCAAGAACCGTTAAGAAACTTGGTTTGCATATTTACTTTAATTTACATATATATGAAATATTAATTATAAAAATCGATAAATTATAAAAACTATAATCCATAAGGCATATTTATCTTAAAATAAGTCTTTATTGTAATAATTTTTCTTTTTAGATAATTATTGAACTATTGAATTAATTATATTTTAAGGTTTACCAGACTCACAATAGTGTATGGGAGTATCAGTCTTCTTGTTTTTTGTCTTTTGCAATTCAATCATTTTCCTACTCAAATTGATGATGGGCTGTCTCAACCTTCTAACAATCCCCTCACTGAAAAGACAATACCACTACCACTGAATTGATGCTACCATGCTGCCATAACTATCCTTGACTTCTCTGAAAGCATCACATTTCAGATTCCACTAACCCAAAAGTGAAAAGAGTACACACCTTTTCTTCCTGAGCTTCTATAGGTCTCTTCCATAGTCCCTTTTCATGTCAAAGTTGATGTGAGTTACTTCTTAATCAAGAAATAATAATATTTTCTCTTCACTAAATGGTAGCTCCAATGTACTCTTTTTGTTGGAGATCATAAGTGGGGTCGAATTTTTTAACATAGTACCTCTTCTTCCTACCCAACTCTTTTCACCATATACCCTTATTAAACTTCTTTATAACAAAATTCTTTAACTCCTTGCTATTTGTGGTACATGCATTGATGTAAATATTTCATTTTTAGCATTTTATTTCTTTCGCTCGGCCATCTACCTCCTCCCATTCTCTCAATTATTTTTAGATACACAACAATAATTGTATATTGTGCATCACTGTGATAATAAAGTGGTATGTATCATGAGATTCTAGTTTCAAATATCCCCAATTTACCCATGTTTGCATAGGGGCATATGTGTACACATAGGTATGTATCATGAGATTCTAGGTTCAAATAGCCCCAATTTATCCATGTTTGCATAGCGGCATATGTATACACCTATAAATTATAGTGGACGCATGTAAGGTGAGAAACAAACCTACATAGTTGTTTGTTGTGTCTCATGCAAGTAATGTTTTGTGTCATGCAAGTTGAAAATCAACTTATATGTCATGTGAGTTCAAAACTAGTTAAATTAGTGATTTGTTTCAAGAGAATATAAAACTGACTTATTCATTTTGTGTCAGTTAAATATGCTCAATTATCTAATATTTAATCTATATATCTACTCTAATTTAATAATTTAAATCAAACAAACCACTCCTATTAAAATGAAAGATCATAAATATACCTAATAAATAATTAACTATATTCTACAACTTTACTATTCTATTTTAAATAAATATAACAAATTAAATTAAAAAATATATATATAATTAATAATTGTTTCAATATAAATAAATATATAACATAATAAAAATAAATAAATCAACATGCATATATTTTTGCTTCTCTTTTCGCTGCTCTTTGCATTTGTTTTCCGACCACGTTAGGAAAGGCAAAATCTTATTACAGACATCGCTAAAATGAAAATTTTAGAACGTAAATCAAGAATGGATGTAAAAAACTAATACTCCCAACAATCAAAAATGGATGTAAAGAATGGAGTTAATAAAAATTTAACTCATGTTCATGTGACACATGTTTCTATGACATTTTTTTTAATTAATAAAATTAATTCAAAGGAAGGAAAGTGAATAACTACTTTGGAGATAAATCTCAACATTTGATGAGTAACTATTAATAAGAATAATCTAAGATATTCCATTGAGCATAAATATCTACCATCCACTTCATAATTATTGATCATTAAATTAAAATTCTAGAATTCTTATTACAGAATAAAGTCCCTATTGCTATAATTCTTCTTTTTAAATAATTATTGAATTATTGAGTTAATTATATTTTAACATCCACCAGAATAACAATAGTGTATGGGAGTACCAGTCTCCTCATTTTTACATACCCCTCACTGAATTGATGCTACCATGCTGCCATAACTATCCTTGACTTTTCTAAAATAATCACATCACAAAATGAAATGATTTTCAGATTCCACTACCCCAAAAGTGAAAAAAAATACACACCTTTTCTTCCCAAGCTTCTTTAGGTCTCTTGAATGGTCCCTTTTCATGCCAAATTTGACATAAGTTACTTATTAATTAAGTAGTAATAATATTTTCTCCCCACCAAATTCTAGCTCCAATGTACTCAAGTGGGGTTGAATTCAGTGAACATAGTACTTCTTCCTTCTACCCAACTCTTTTCACCATATACCCTTACTAAACTTCTCCATAACAAAATTATTTAACTCGTTGCTATTTGTGGTACATGCATTCAGGTAAATATTCCACTTTTCACATTTTATTTCTTTCACTCGGCCATCTACCTCCTCCCATTTGCACAATTCTTTTTATATACAAAACGATAATTGTATTTTTTGCATCATTGTGATAATAAAGTGGTATATATCATGATATTGTAGGTTCAAATACCCCAAATTTACTCATGTTTTCATACGGGCATATGTATACACCTATAAGTTATAGTGAATGCATGTAAGGTGAGAAAGAAACCTAATGTTGTTTGATGCAAGTTTGTGTCATGCAAGTCCAAAATCAACTTATGTGTCATGTGAGTACACAACTAGTGAAATTAGTGATTTGTTTCAAGAGAATATAAAACTAACTTATTTATTTTGTGTCACTTAAATATGCCTAATTATCTAATATTTAATCTATATATGTACTCTAATTTAATAACCTAAATTAAACAAACCACCACTATTAAAATTAAAAATCATAAATATAACTAATAAATAATTAACTATATTCTACCACTTTACTACTCTATTTTAAATATATATAACAAATTAAATTAAAAAAACAATATATAGTTAACCATTATTTTAAAATAAATAATATATATCATTAAAAAAAAATCAACTATAATTAAATTAAAAAAACAATATATAATAAATCATTATTTTAATATAAATAAATATATAACATAAAAAAAATCAACTATAGATATATTTTCGCTTAATAAAACAATATATAATAAATAATTATTTTAATATAAATAAATATATAACATAAAAAAATCAACTATAAATATATTTTCTCTTAATAATTGTTTTTATATAAATAAATATATAAAAAAAATCAACATAGATATATTTTCGCTTCTCTTTGCATTTGTTTTCCAACCACATTATGAAAACCAAAATCTTATTACAGACTTTGCTAAAAGGGAAATTTTATAAAGTAAATCACGAATGGATGTAAAAAACTAAAAATCCCCATAGGAAAAAGCCGCAGTGTAACAAATTTCTAAATTTTTTAATATAAAACAAATAATTTACTATTGCATTGTGGGTCCTTAAACCTCTAATCCAAAAAGCTTGGCCCCTCAAGAATCGTCAAGAAACTTGGTTTGCATATTTACTTTAATTATATATGAAATATTAAATTATAAAAACCATAATCCATTTCCAACAGAGGCTTAAAACTTGTGAAAATCTCAGAGAAGTGCATATGGAAGGCTTGATTTTAGTTCATGGATAACCAGGGGGAATTTCTCATTTCGGACCACACTCCAAGGAAGATCAACCTTCGTAACCCTGATTCATTGGTTCCCTTCCTTACCATCTGGAGAAGAACTTTAACTCCGACATCCAAACTTGGTTTAACTAGTTCTAACTGAGTGATGAGATAGCTAGATGTCCAGTGAATTAAATTAGATTTCATTCACAAGTAGTGATCATTCACATAACTGACGAGTCACTTTTAATATATGCATGCATGCTAGTTCTTATGAAAAAAATAGTGATAAATCACATAACTGATGAGTCACTTTTAATAGATGCATGCATGCCAGTTGTTATGAAAACCTAGTTGAGACAGAGGTTAAAGTGAACATAACTATCAGTTGTATTATCAGAAAACTTATTTGAGCCCAATTATAAAGTCATGGGAAGCCCATGATGGATTGCTCAATCAAGTAAGGTTGATTATCCTATTTAATAGGGATTAATTGCTTAGGGACTGTGTGAGCAAGGCTGGGCTAAGGAGGGGTTGAGAATTGGCTAACAGTTTATCACTTTTTCCTGAGAATTGCTAGTCAATTTTGAGCGGGATTAAAGTGAAATAGTGAGGAGAGTGCATGATTTTATCAGTGTTAAAAAGCATTGTATTGTTTCATGATTCTTTGAATTTGTACAGTATATGATAGAGGTGTTTTGAGGAGGTTCTTTCCCGAAGATACATCTTGTGTTGTGTGATTGATAATTTATTTCTCTTACTTACATGTGATTGAGCGACCATTTTATATTCCACAAATATAGTAGAAAGATTCAGTATCTTGTTTTAGTACATCACAAGATTGGATTGAATCCATTGGTATAGAGATTCTATATAATTTCTACAGCGGATGTTACATTAAGAAACTTTTTATATGATTTTTTAAATTTATATGTATATTTCACTCATATACTAGGGAATAGTATAAATTAAATGACAAATAAATATGGATAGGCATCAAAATAATTTTTTCATCATGCTACATATTACAATACCAAGATTTAAATAATTAATAAAATTAGCTAAATTATAATTTTATTTTAAATTATTATTAATACTAGCCTAAATCCAAGTTAACTCCACATATACCAAACCTTGAAAGGGATCAAATTTCTTTCCATATTAAAATATTTCCATCTCAAGAAATTTGATGCCTCTCAGTGCTTGCTAGATATGGAGTTAAGATGGATGTAGGTTGATTTAATTCCCCCATTTAAATAATACATCTTCCACATGAATAAGATGGGTTCTTGTAAACCTAGAGCCAAAAAATAACCAATAACTTGACCAAGTCAAGTTTACCTTAACTGTTCAACAAAAATTAATAATAAAAAATTAATAATGTAGAATATTTATTTTAAAATAGGATTATTTTTATTTTTTTATTTTTATGTTTGCATAGGGGCATTCTACAACTTTACTACTCTACTTTAAATAGGTATAACAAATTAAATTAAAAAAACAATATATAATCAATAATTGTTTCAATATAAATAAATATATAACATAAAAAAAAAAAATCAACATGGATATATTTTCGCTTCTCTTTTCGCTGCTCTTTGCATTGGTTTTCTAACCACGTTATGAAAGGAAAAATCTTATTACAGACATTGCTAAAAACAAAATTTTATAACGTAAATCAAGAATAGATGTAAAAAACCAAAACTCCCGATAGGAAAAAGCAGTCATGTAACAAATTTCTAAATTTTTTAATGTAAAACAAATAATTTACTATTGCATTGTGGGTCCTTAAACCCCTAGTCCAAAAAGCACCCCGGTCAAGAACAGTTATAGAAACTTGGTTTGCATATTTACTTTTCTATATATATATATATATATATATATATATATATATATATATATACAATTATAAAAATTAGCTAAATTATAAAAACTATAATCCTAATTCGAAAAAAAAACAACCGTTATGAATCACAAGTTGTGTTTATCAAGTTCAACAATTTCACTCTTCCATCATTGAATGTCATGAAAATATGTCCGTTGTGATGGAAATTTCTGATAATTTCAAACAAAACAGAGGAAGCAAAGTTCCTCAACTCAACACAAAGAAATGAGAAATTTGGAAAAAGAGGATATGGAGAAAAGCTCTGTTTCTATTAACCATAAAAATGACAATAAAAATTACAAACTTCTTCAGAACTACAGTTCTGGAATAACTAAAAACTCCATACTCTGTTTTTACAAACTCTGTTTTTTAATACAAATTAGTGTTTCAGCAACAAGCAGACAGTTGCTGAAACACCACACAGTCTGTTGCTGAAACACAGACACAGTTGCTGAAATAGCCTGTAGCTGTTGTTGAAACACAGACACAGTTGCTAAAACAACCTGTAGAGTGCATGCTGCTCCAAAAACACAGTGACTCTGTTTTCTCTGCTCTGTCTTCTTCTCTACCTTCTTCAATTTCTCAAACTCTCTTCTAACATTCTTCTAACCTCAAAAGAATTGTTGTTCATCATATTTATAAGTAAAAAACATTTTTGACTTATAATATAAAAAATACAAAATATATTCTAATGCATATCTGCGTATTGAATGCACAGGAAGCGGTGGGAGTTAATGTGCTGGCTTTTGGTAAATAAAATCGGTTGTCTGCAGGCTCAATAACTTCTGCAAATTTATTGCTTGAGTTTCAGCCATCCGCCTTGATAAAATATCTGCGGCAATCAGATTTTGTCCAGCTGTTTTATGTTGCAGTTGGAATTAAATTCCAACACTCCCCCTTAATTTCAACTGCTGGGTTTTTCACCATACCCAGGCATTCTCTGAAATGATCAAAACTTTTCTTTGCCAATGGTTTTTTCAAGATGTCAGCTAGCTGATCCTCTGTTCTGCAGTGCTGCAAAACAATCTCACCATTGTTAACCAATTCACGTATGAAGTGAAATTTGGTGTCTATGTGCTTTGTCCTTTTATGAAAGACAGAATTTTTAGACAATGCTATTGCCGAGCTGTCACAGTAAATGGTTGTAACCTTTTCTTGTTCATGACACAAATCTCTGAGAACTCTTCTCAGCCACACTACTTGGCATGTTGCTGCTGTTGCTGCCACATACTCTGGCTCTGCTGTTGACAAAGCCACAATTGGTTGCTTCTTGGAAGCCCATGAGATGGCTCCCCATCCCATATGAAACACATATCCCGATGTGCTCTTCCTATCATCAACACTTCCAGCCCAATCACTGTCAATGTAACCTGTCAACATGAAACTTTCAGAAGAGGAGTATAAAATACCAAACCCCTTCGTTCCATTCACATACCTTGGTCCATGAGCTTGCTATTTGCTTGAACCTTCATCTTGGTTCTGATTGTATCTCCTTCCTCTTGTGCTTGCAGGATTATTTCTGCCTTTGTTTTGGCTTCTTCCATGACCTCTGTTATTTGCTCTGCCTCGACCTTTTCCTTGGCCGAAAGACATCTGAGTCTTGAATTCTTGCTCAAAAGAGGAATATGTTCCTCTACTCATTCTGTGTTCATGAGACATAAGAGAAGCACTCAGTTCATCTACTATGAACTGTGAGAGATCCTTTGTTTCTTCTATTTCTACCACAACAGCTTCAAACCTTGAGGGTAAACTTCTCAAGATCTTCTCAACAATCCTTCTTTCTTCAAGAATTTCACCATGAGATCTAATCTGGGTTATCAACCCAATAACCTGAGTGAAGAATGAATCTACTGTATCAGATTCCTTCATGTTGAGTGTTTCAAAGTCTCTCTTCAACATTTGCAACTTTGCAGTCTTCACCTTCTCCATGCCTTGATAGGCAGTTTTGAGAATATCCCATGCCTCCTTGGATTTTTTTGCTGCCGCAATCCGTGGGAAAACACTCTCATGTACTGATTGAAAGAGAAAAAAGAGGGCTTTGGCATCCTTCTTCCTGTCGTTCTTCAACTGGTCTCTTTGTGCTACTGTCAAAGCAGCCAATGCTGCTGCATTTGCAGGTTCAACATAGCCAGTTTCAACCAGCTCCCATATTCCCTGAGAAACAAACAATGCTTTCATTGTTATGGACCAATAACTGTGATTTTTCCCATTAAACTGTGGCAGTTGGGAATTTGTCAAACCAGTTCCAGCATCTGCCATCTTAACCTGTATAAGTAAAGAAAAGATACTGACTGTATAATTTAAAACAAGAAAAAAACTTTCTCTGCTGGAGAAATCTGCTCAGTTAGTCTTCTTACAGCTCCTGCAGTGGAAAAACAAACTCTGTTTTTGACTCACTGAGTGCCTAGACCATCTCTAATACCAGGATGGAAATTTCTGATAATTTCAAACAAAACAGAGGAAGCAAAGTTCCTCAACTCAACACAAAGAAATGAGAAATTTGGACAAACAGGATATGGAGAAAAGCTCTGTTTCTATTAACCATAAAAATGACAATAAAAATTATAAACTTCTTCAGAACTACAGTTCTGGAATAACTAAAAACTCCATAATCTGTTTTTGCAAACTCTGTTTTTTAACACAAATTCGTGTTTCAGCAACAGGCAGACAGTTGCTAAAACAGCCTGTAGTTGTTGTTGAAACACAGACACAGTTGCTGAAACAACCTATAGAATGCACGCTGCTCCAAAAACATAGCGACTCTATTTTCTTGATGTTTTCTCTGCTCTGTCTTCTTCTCTGCCTTCTTCAATTTCTCAAACTCTCTTCTAACATTCTTCTAACCTCAAAAGAACTGTTGTTCATCATATTTATAAGTAAAAAACATTTTTAACTTATAATATAAAAAATACAAAATATCTTCTAATGCATATCTACGTATTAAATGCACAGGAAGTGGTGGGAGTTAACGTGCTGGCTTTTGGTAAATAAAATCGGCTGTCTGCAGGCTCAATAACTTCTGCAAATTTATTGCTTGACTTTCAGCCATCCGCCTTGCTAAAATATCTACGGCAATCAGATTTTGTCCAGCTGTTTTATGTTGCAGTTGGAATTAAATTCCAACACGTTGAATAGGAGAAATGAGCATCTTTTGTTCATTATAATTGGCTTCTCTTTCTTTTTCTTCAATTCAATCTTTTTTTCTTTCACCAATTTCTTCCTCCGCCTCCCAGACCGTTTGTTTTTCTCTCTCGTTTCTTGTATTTGCTGAGTCCCGTGTTCTATTCTCTGTGTTTTATTTACGTATGTGCATGTATTTTTGTTCGGGTTTGTATTCCTGTTTGATATTTAATAGGTGGTGGAGGCAAGGGTTTTAAGAGAGACAGAAGCATGGGATCACACTACACCTATCCACATATTGGTCTTTCTCCACAGAAGCAGATTATAACGGTAATATTTTGTAGTCTTTGTTTTTTTAAATATTTTGTTTTGAAATCTTTTTTCCACAACGAACAAGGGATATTTTTTTCTTAATCTTGATTAAAAACAATTGTGTTATATCTCATATCAATTTGCAATGTGAATTCTAACCTGGTGTATATGTTTGTTAATATCCCAGCTCCAGGTCCATTCAAGAGTGTTGAGATAGATATATAACGCAAAGGGAAGTATTCAGATAAATAATGGTAGAGGAGTAGTTAGACACAAAATTCAGGTACGTAACCTTCATGTAACCTATATTAATTTTTAAATGGAAAAGAAAAAAGAGATACCCAACCTGGGCATATATTTTCATGTGTTTATTGAATCCCATTTACAATTTGAGCTAGAAATTGGATTGCGGTTAATATGTCTTCAAAAATAGGTTAATATGTCTTCGATTGCGGTTAAATGTCTTCAAAAATAGAGGCATATGTCTTTGTAATATTTTCTTTCATAACTTATATTTTTTTTCTTTCAACAGTTACGTCTTTGATGTTTCTTATTTGTGGTTGGAAGAATAAACATGAAACTCTCTCTGATGTTTCTTATTTGTGGTTGGAAGCATATAAAGAAACAAGTAGTCCAAACAATAGTAGACGTTTGGACTAATAAATTTAAATTTCGGCCTCCCTCATTCATCTTTACTCAGGTATCACCACAAATTTATTCGCATGCAGACTCGCCCATTAGTTTATAGCTCAAATTATTCACATACGAACTTGCCCTACGAACTTGCCCTATTCACATCCGAACTTGCCCTATTCACATACGAACTTTCCCAGAGGTTTTGTTTTCAGAATCTACCCAAAATATTTCACATCCGAACTTTCCCAGAGGTTTTGTTTTCAGAATCTACCCTAAATCTTTCACATACGAACTTTCCCAGAGGTTTTGTTTTCAGAATCTGCCCTAAATCTTTCACATACGAACTTGCCCTGAGATTTTGTTTTCAGAATCTACCCCCAAATATTTCACATACGAACTTGCCCATAGGTTTTCCTTTTCAGAATCTACCCGAAATCTTATGCACTTACAATTATTTCAGTGATCGAATAATTTTTTAGGGAATAATTTGATGCTTATTGGGTCGAAATTCTAGACCATGTAACCCTCCTCTTCCTTGGACAATCCAATTGTTTAGATCCTTGATTGTACTCAGAATACCCTAATAGTATTCAATACGGCCTTACGCATTAGTAGAGAAGGAAATAAGGTTTTTCTTTCACAATCTGCCCCAAATATTTCGCACTTATGGGGTTTCGAGTTGTGGTCTAGTCATACGTTCATACTTTTGTAAAAAGAAGGTCTAATACATCTTAACTCGGAATAATTTGTTGTCCCTCCAAATTACTTGGACAATGTCTAATAATATTCAATTAATAAATACAGTAGATGTCTAATAATATTAAATTAAAAAAAACCTCTCCCAGTTCTTTCTATTATTCTTTTAACCATCCTAGAACCTTATGTTACTCTCTTTACAATCTCAGAACCTTCTATTACTCTATTTACAGTCCTGCAGTAGCTATCTGATATTGTTTTTAAATTTAAAACAGAGAGGCTGAGTTGTCAAAAATATTTCTCTTCCAAGTCGACTCAATTTCATAAAACCCCTCTAATATCGCTCCGATGTCCTTTGATACTGCTATTAATATGTGTCTAGAATTTACCGGGGTAGTTTCCATATCGATTGTCTAAACTAGTTATCCAGATATTAAAAAGTCAATATTAATTTTGAACATAATAATTTATATTAGATTCCATGTCTATAAATAGATATGATGAATACACTTTTATATAATGTAATATTCCTTCTAGATGTATAACATTTTTCCAATCGAACAAAATCGAAGTTAAAAAAAATTTTTTTTTACGATATATATAAATTTTCCTCGTAAACGATATAAAATTTATATTATATAATTTTTTCATCAAAGGTTATACAATAAGTACATGATTATATAGTTGAGTAATAATTGAAGCTTTGAACAAAATTTTATAATTATATGATTGAATAATAATTAGTTTCTTTAAGAGATGATTTATGTATATACTCAGTCATAGAGATGATTTTTTTAAGATCAATGCTTGTTTATCTCTTTTTATATATTTAAATAATTGACTTTATTGTTTATAAATAATGGATGGATTATTTATAATTATATTTATATATAATTAAAATTAATATAAAATTCAATAATGAATATTTCTTATTATTGTATTCTAAAATTTAAATAATCATTTATTTATTATATTTGAATATGTGATTTAGAGCGTCCTTTTATTTTACTTTATTTATTATGTTATGTTGTTGAATTTATGTTATTGATGTTATTAATAGTAGAAGAAAAAGCAAGGGATTGAGAGAGGAGGAAAGAGGTGCGAAAGAGGAGGAGGTAGAGGCATCTACCGAGGAGAAGGACAAGTATAGGAGGAAGTGGAGGAGGAGGAGGTTGAGGTGCGTGGAGAGGGAGTAGGAGGAGGTGGGGAGGATGAGGATGAGGTGGAAGGTGTGGTGGGGCAGAGATCAAGAGGAGGATGCAGAGGAGAGGGGAGGGGAAATGAATCAGGAGGAGGTGGGGGGGGAGGGGAATGAGGAGAAGAGAGGGAGAGGGCGGATTTGGAGAGTGACAAGGGGAGAGGGCGGAGGAGAGGGAGACATGGATACAGGGAGGAGGATGAGGAGGAGAGGGGAGGGGAGATGAATTAGGAGGAGGTTGGGGGGAGGAATGGGGAGAGGAGAGGGAAAGGGTGGATGGGGACAGTGAGGAGTAGGAGTGGGAGGGGGGAGGAACGCGGGGGGAGGAGAGGATTGGTAGGTAGAGGGACGAGGAGGAGGGGAGAGGGAGAGGGAGGAGAGGGGTGGGGAGGAGGGAGGAGGAGGTTGGGGGTGGTATAAGGGGAAAATGAGGAGGGAGAGGATGGATGGGGAGATGGAGGAGGAAGGGGGAGGGGGTTGTATATGGCGGAGAGTAGGAAGGGCGAGGGGAGAGGAGAGGGAGAGGATATATGGGGAGAGGGAGGGGGAGGGGAGAGGAGGAAGAGGAAGAGGAGTAGGAGGAGAGGGAGGAGGAGAGGGAGGAAGAGGAGGAGGAGGAGGAGGCGGGGGGAGGAGAGGATGGGTGGATAGAGAGACGAGGAAGAGGGGAGAGGGAGAGGGAGGAGGAGAGGGGTGGGGAGTAGGGAGGAGGAGGTTGGGGTGGTATAAGGGGAAAATGAGGAGGGAGAGGATGGATGGGGAGAGGGAGGAGGAAGGGTGAGGGGGTTGTATATGGGGAAGAGTAGGAAGGGGTAGGGGAGAGGAGAGGGAGAGGATATATGGGGAGAGAGAGGAGGAGGGGAGAGGAGGAAGATGAAGAGGAGGAGGAGAAGAGGGAGGAGGAGAGGGAGGAAGAGGAGGAGCAGGAGGAGGAGGAAGTTGGGGGTGGTATATGGGGAAGAGCAAGAGGGGGATAGGGGAGAGGAGAGGGAGAGGATGGATGTGTAAAGGGAGGAGGAGGAGGAGGAGGAGGGGGGTGAGGGAGGAAGTGGTAGGGGTGCAGAGGTGGAGGAGGGGGGAAGAGAAAGAGTGGGGAAGGGAGAGGAGAGGGAGAGGATGGAGGGGGGGAGACGGAGGAAGAGGAGGAGTGGGAGGAGGAGGAGGAGAGGGGGGAGGCACGAAGTGGTAGGGGCACAGAGGTAGAGGAGGGGGGAAGAGCAAGAGCGAGGAGGGGAGAGGAGGGGGAGAGGATGGAGGGGGGGAGAGGGAGGAAGGTGGGGAGAGGGGAGATGGAGTAAGGGGAGAGAGGGGGAAGAGGAGAAGGTTGAGGGTGGTATATGGGGAAGAGGAGGGAGAGGGGAGGGGAGGGAGGAAGAGGAGGGAGAGGGGAGGGGAGGGAGGAAGAGGAGGGGGAGCGGAGGGGAGGGAGGAAGAGGAGGAGGGGGAGAGGGAGGGGAGGGGAGGCGAGGGGAGAAGAGAGGGAGGAAGAGGAGGAGGGGGAGAGGGAGGGGAGAGGAGGGGGAGAGGGAGGAGGGGAGGTGGGGTGGTATAAGGAGGTTGGGCATGGTGTAAGGGGAAAAGGAGGAGGGGACGCTGGGAGAAGAGAGGGGCAGGGGGATAGGGGAGGGGTAGGAGAGGGAGATGATGGATGGGGAGAGGGAGGACGAGGGGAAAGGGGGATGGGGATGAGGAGGGGGGAAGAATAACAGGGGGGAGGGGAGGGGAGTGGGAGAGGATGGGGGAGCAGGGGAGAGAAGGGGGAAGGGCATGAAGAGGAGGAGGAAGGGGGACAGGGAGGATAAGGAGGAGGAGGTTGGGGGTGGTATAAGGGGAAAAGGAGGAGGCAAGTGGGGAGGGGGAGGCAGAATGGGAAAGGGGAGGTGGGTGGTGGGGAGGTTGAGGAGGAGGGGGGGAAGAGTAGGAGGGGGGTAGGGGAGAGGAGAGGGAGAGGATGGAGGAGGGGGATAGGGAGGAGGAGATGGGGGAGAGGATGGAGGAAGAGGGGAGAGGAGGGGAGACGAGGAGGAGAGAAAGGGGGAGGAGGAGAGAGGGAGGAAGGGGGGGGGGAGACGAGGAGGAGAAGGTCGTGTTTGTAAATTATTTGTTGCATTTTAAATTTTGAAAGTGATGTGCTTTCCATCACTTGTTTGAGCGACAATGATATTTTTGTTGACATTTTTTTTATAAGTCGTGTGTTGTATTTTTTTCATGTAAAAGTGATGAGGTGTTACCGTTCATGTAAAAGTGATGAGGTGTTTGCCAACACTTAGAAATGCGACAATGAAGTCTTGTTTGGTAAAGATAGCTCAGGTATGATTCCCTTTTGATGTAAACCTGACCACTGAGTAAATCTTATAAGATCGTGGCAAGTATGGGAATATTTGGGTCATATATTGGTCAATTTGAGCATGTGTTTGCATGGGATTTTACAATAGGTTTTCAGGAGATGTAGGTGTTAGTTCATCACTTATGGCTCTGAAGGACATAGGTGAAGGAGAAGGAAGGGTGACTTATCCAGACATTTTTGGTGGAGTAGTACACATCAATGCAAATTATTCTGATGCTTTTAGAGGACCAAAGAACCTTAGTGGGGAGGATTGATCCAGGTGGCTCTAGAGACACACGCAGGACAAAAAGCGCTAAAAACTCAAAGTGTTTGGATTTCTCTGAAACCAGGTTTAGGTTGAAGAGCTTGTCGCCCTGATCGCAATGTTGTGAATGGTTCATCAAATCAAGCTTGTATGCGAATGATAGGAGTGGTCAAAGTTTTTGTTTGACGTCAATGACTGGGCAGGTTAAGGAGGACGCAAATTTCACCTTTCCCACCCATCAGATTCCGGCAAGCTCAGGAAAGATTCTAGGAAAATTTATGGGATGATTAATTTCACTCCTACGGTCAAAATCATAATTTTCAAAAAATTACAATTTGTTTTTAATTACAACAAAAAATTAATTAAAAAAAGGGGGTGGCAAGACATCACCCCTGGCACTCCACCCGACTAACTATAACATATTTTAAAAATATATATTGGAAGATCCAATGGGTCTTGACCCCTGCCAGATCCCCAACAACCAACATATATTACAAACATGTTTCATATAACAGCCACAATAAAACATGGTTCCGGCGGGTGTCGAACCGGCTCGACTTAATAGTTGGTCGGTCCACCGACAGAACCGCAAATAATCTCCACTCCATGTTATAGCATGTGATAGCTCCAATATAATGTGGGTGGTGTAGGTGTTAGTTCCATTGCGAACCTGACCACTGCCAAATTATTGCTATGATTACCATACAGAGCCAATTACGTTGGTCGGAGTTAAGGGCTGGGCCGCCCAATGCAGGTCCAACACCCTCCACTTTGGTTAAAAAATATGTATGTGGTTTTTAAAAAATACTCCTTTTTAGGAGGGGTCAGGGTTTGATCACCCGACCTTCTCCCTCCTAACATGGATCCAAACCAACTCGTCTAAATAGGTTTTTTGAAAAATCCACCCAAGAAATATACTTAAACCCAGCATTTGCATGGTGCACCCAAGCCAGACCAGAGCAGGAGTGCCCATGTGGATGGAGGAAATTTGTAGGTGGAACCATGAGCGTGGAGTAGTAATTATGCAGGTGGAACCATAAGCCTTGAAATTTTCCCGGGAAGGTAATTTTTCTCCATGTCGGAATATAGTCAATTTTATAGTCATTTTTCATAGTTTTCTGTAGGGAATGCAATGGCGATGTCAGATTTGCCTTTTGAGTTGTATATTTCCAATCCATCCTTGGAGAAACTACGTGGAGGAACCTAAGGGGAAACTAAAAGATTCCATTTTGCCCCAGATCTTCACTTTCTCAAAATTCAGCAAATGGAGAGTCATTTTTTCACTATTCAACATCACAAAGCTGATGGTATATTAAAAATTTTCATCTAATATTTACATTTTTAGGTCACTTTTTGAAGTGAAGTTGTAGGTTTCAGTTTTCAGGGAGTGAGAAGTCAATTTCACACCTTTCAACACCACAATCATGATGGTGTTTTCAGATCTAGCAGCAGTAGCAACCATTCTTCAGTCATCTTCAACGTGAGCTATATGATGTGATTCTTTCATGTACTTCTTTGTTCCAAGATGCTTACTGCTATACAAATCCCTTTTGATGTATGAGTCATGGGATCTTGTCTTGTTTTGGTTTTTTATTGATGTCCTTTCTGTCATGGACTTGTATTATTTTTTAGATCACTTTTATGCAATGTTGGAGGGATACTCCCTATCACACATATGTCATTGAGATCCCTTGTTTTAGATGTTTACGGGATATTCACAGTCTTTATGCTTGAGCAATAATTATACTGATAGGAGTCCTTCTTATGCATGAGATTTTTGAAATGGAACATCTCGTAGAGAGGTCTATCCACTCTTGCGTGAGGGAATTTTAATTATATGTAAGAAAAACACATCCATGTACATCTTCTATTTACAACACTTAATGCAATGGCCTACAACATCGTGATACTGAGGCCCCAAGATGTAGTCCCTCCTGGACGAAATACGTTATCAAAAGACATGTTCTTATGATTGTTGATCTTGACATATTACGTTTCTCTTATTTACAACATGCAGTTGTTAATTTAAATTCATTAATGCCTCAATGAATGAAATTCTAATTTACCATCCGAAGTAAAAGGTCTTGGTTAAGGGTATCAAGAATTTACCCTGAATCAAGAAGGTGAGGTGGCCCATTAAAACTTGAACTCGAATCCAACAAATCTCACAGGTGTCACAATATTAAATTTCCAGGACATGACAACAAGACTTTGGTACACACGGTATTTGAGACATTTATTAAATGTGATGACCTTTTGCTGACGCAAACCATAGGCTTAATTAGTGGTTAGGTTTTTGTGAGTTTTCAGAAGGGGAAAATTTAATATGTGTTGGTTTACATATAAACCTAAGACTTCTATTTAAAATTAGTAAGCATGCTATAGAAGGTTAAACTTTAAAGTATTGACATTAATGCAAGAAGTAATTTTTTTTTTTTTTTATCTTATATGTTACAAGTGCTATTACAGAAACGTTCCCACGTTGGGTCCTTAGGGGGCACCTAATGAGTTAGAATGTGTGTATACTGATGCACAGAAAATAAGTAGTACTACAAGGAAGAAATGAAAAGGGGATCGACACAGCAAACACCTCAGAATACTGAGGAACCTACACCTCAAACACAACCATAAATGAATCCTGAAATGTGGATTCAGTTGAGTGTAGATCATCACCAACAGAGTAATAGACTACTGGAGTAACAGAAACACAGGACCGGCATACTGTTAAGTATTGTGTAGATGTTGTAGGAGGAAATGGTTCGAGTAGAAAGTGACAATGAACGCCTGATGCAAGAACAAGAAAGGATAATTAAGAGCATTTCTGACAAGTAGAATGAAGGGGTATTACAACCCAGTCCTGATAGGGATAAGAAAGAAGACAATGAATGAGAAACCAAGGACCAAACCAAGGACAGAATCGGCAGGATACCTTCATATCAAATCAACAAGAATAAGAACTATAATGAAGCAATGTCTGGTAATGTGTCAGATCAACAGGAAATTAAGAAGCAAAAAAGTGGAGCTACATGGTGGGTTTTGAAAAATAAAACCACCTACATTCGATAAAGAATCTAATGAGGTGGTAGAGGCCTCGTTGATAAATATGAATAATTACTTTCAAGTATATGAGTATAGAAGCAACCTTAAAGCCAAACTGGGCATTTACCAGTTGAGATAAAAATCCACTCTATAGTGGGAGGAGGTAAAGAATGTTCGCAACATTGAAGATTAATATGTGACATGGGATTCATTCCAACAATACTTTAAAGAAAAATATTTAAAAAAACATTTTTATGACAAAAAATCTAGATAAATTTGTGGTTTGAAGCTGGGTCTGATGACTATGGACGATTATAGTACAAAGTTCACCTCCCTATTAAGATATCTTCCTTATGTCAGAGAGGAAAAGGCTAAGGTTCAAAGGTTTCTAAGTACTTTTCCAATCCACATGAAGGAACGAATTGAATTCGTAAATCCTAGGACCATGGAAGAAGAAATTCGAAAGGCAAGAATGTGCTACCAAGACTCCAAGTGAAAAGGGGAAGTGGGAAAAATTTGGCAGCCAAGAAAAGGATAGAAAAATAGTTCAAAGTTCAAGGGTGACAGAAGTAACAATTTGAAAAATTCTGCATGAAGTTCTATATGCCTAAACAAGGAAAATTTTCCAAACCACCCCTGTAGTGTTGGAGGTGTGGTGAGGCGCATTATTACCAAAATTTTTCTTAGTGAGGGGGAAGTGAAATAGTTACTAATATTTAGGAAGCTTCCACAGTTGGAGATGTAGCTGGAAATATACCTTGAATCAACGTAGCATTGGAAGATCGTCAGGCAGATTATGAGCCAATGATGATAGAGTTGGAAGGTAAGCTACTTTCCTAATCTGTTTCTATTTTGGTTGACCCAGGTTCAATTTAATTTATGTAAACTACAAAATAGTAGAAGTATGTAAATTAAAAGGTTAGAAATTCCAAAATCCTTGGCTGGCACAGCTAGCCACAGGAGCAAGAAAAAAATTAAGTGCCAAAATTCCAAACTGTACTTTGGAAATTGGAGACCAGCAGTTGAACATGGATCCGAACATACTTCCATTAGCATCATATGATGTTTTTCTGGGTATGGATTGTCTAGAAAAGCATTGGAATTTGATGACTGTCAAGAAAATATTATTTACTACAGAATGCAAGATGGAACGTACAAAGAGACTTAGGGAACCAAAAAAACACTACAGCTATGTCCTACTACAACATTTCAAATGAATAAGTGTATGAGGAAGGGATGTCAGATTTATGCTATTCAGGTGGGATATGCCAATTCCAAGAATAAGTTCCCTATGATGGAGAACATACCAGTGGTACAATAATTTATGGATATTACTCCTTTTTAGGAGGGGTTAGGGTTTGATCACCCGACCTTCTCCCTCCTAACATGGATCCAAACCAACTATTCTAAACAGGTTTTTTGAAAACTCCACCCAAGAAATATACTTAAATCCAGCATTTGCATGGTGCACCCAAGCCAGACCAGAGCAAGAGTTCCCATGTGGATGGAGGACATTTGTAGGTGGAACCATGAGCGCGGAGTAGTTATTATGTAGGTGGAACATAAAGCCTTGAAATTTTCCCGGGAAGGTAATTTTTCTCCATGTCGGAATATAGTCAATTTTATATTCATTTTTCATAGTTTTTTGTAGGGAGTGCAATGGCGATGTTAGATTTTCCTTTTGAGTTGTAAATTTCCAATCCACCCATGGATAAAATACATGGAGGAACCTAAGGGGAATCTAAAAGATTCCATTTTGCCCCAGATCTTCACTTTCTCAAAATTCAGCAAATGGACAGTCATTTTTTCACTATTCGACATCACAAAGTTGATCGTATATTCAAAATTTTCATCTAAGATTTACATTTCTCAGTCACTTTTTGAAGTGAAGTTGTAGGTGTCAGTTTTCAGGGAGTGAGAAGTCAATTTCACACCTTTCAACACCACAATCATGATGGTGTTTTCAGATCTAGCAGCAGTAGCAACCATTATTCAGTCATCTTCAACGTGAGCTATATGATGTGATTCTTTCATGTACTTCTTTGTTCCAAGATGCTTACTTCTTTACAAATCCCTGTTGATGTATGATTCATGGGATCTTGTCTTGTTTTGTTTTTTTATTGATGTCCTTTCTGTCATGGACTTGTATTATTTTTTAGATCGCTTTTATGAAATGTTGGAGGGATACTCCCTGCCACACATATGTCATTGAGATCCCTTGTTTTAGATGTTGGCGGGATATTCACAGTCTTTATGCTTGAGCAATAATTATACTAATAGGAGTCCTTCTTATGCATGAGAGTTTTGCAATGGAACATCTCGTAGAGAGGTCTATCCACTCTTGCGTGAGGGCATTTTCATTATATGTTAGAAAAACACATCCATGTACATCTTCTATTTACAACACTTAATGCAGTGGCCTACACCATCGTGATACTGAGGCCCCAAGATGTAGTCCCTCCTGGACGAAATCCGTTATCAAACGACATGTTCTTATGATTTTTGATCTTGACATATTACGTTTCTCTTATTTACAACATGCAGTTGTTAATTTAAGTTCATTAATGCCTCAATGAATGAAATTCTAATTTATCATCTGAGGTAAAAGGTCTTGGTTAAGGTTATCAAGAATTTACCCTGAATCAAGAAGGTGAGGTGGCTCATTAAAACTTGAACTCGAATCCAAAAAACCTCACAGTTGTCACAATATTAAATTGCCAGGACATGACAACAAGACTTTGGTACACACAGTATTCGAGACATTTATTAAATGTGATGACCTTCTGCTGACGCAAACTATAGGCTTAATTAGTGGTTATGTTTTTGTGAGTTTTCAGAAGGGTAAAATTTAATATGTGTTGGTTTACATATAAACCTAAGACTTCTGTTTAACATTAGTAAGCATGCCATAGAAGATTAAACTTTGAAGTATTGACATTAATGCAAGAAGTAAATTTTTTTTTTTATCTTATATGTTACAAGTGCTATTACAGCAACGTTCCCACGTTGGGACCTTAGGGGGCACCTAATGAGTTAGAATGTGTGTATACTGATGCACAGAAAATAAGTAGTACTACAAGGAAGAAATGAAAAGGGGATCGACACAGCAAACACCTCAGAATACTGAGGAACCTACACCTCAAACACAACCATAAATGAATCCTGAAATGTGGATTCAGTTGAGTGTAGATCAGCACCAACAGACTAATAGACTACTGGAGTAACAACAACACTAGATCGGCATACTGTTAAGTATTGTGTAGAAGTTGTAGGAGGAAATGGTTCGAGTAGGAAGTGACAATGAAAGTCTGATGCAAGAACAAGAAAGGATAATTAAGAGCCTTTCTGACAAGCAGAATGAAGGGGTGTTACAACCCAGTCCTGATAGGGATAAGAAAGAAGAGAATGAACGAGAAACCAAGGACCAAACCACGGATAGAATCGGCAGGATACCTTCATAGCGAATCAACAAGAATAAGGACTATAATGAAGCAATGTCTGGTAATGTGTTAGATCAACAGGAAATTAAGAATAAAAAAATTGGAGCTACATGGTGGGTTTTGAAAAATAAAACCACCTACATTCGATAAAGAAGCTAATGAGGTGGCAGAGGCCTCGTTGATAAATATGAATAATTACTTTCAAGTAGATGAGTATAGAAGCAACCTTAAAGCCAAACTGGCCATTACCAGTTGAGATAAAAAGCCACTCTATAGTGGGACAAGGTAAAGAATGTTCGCAACATTGAAGATTAATATTTGACATGGGATTCATTCCAACAATACTTTAAAGAAAAATATTTAAAAAAAAAACATTTCTATGACAAAAAATCTAGATAAATTTGTGGTTTGAAGTTGGGTGAGATGACTATGGACGATTATATTAGAAAGTTCACCTCCCTATTAAGATATCTTCCTTATGTCAGAGAGGAAAAGGCTAAGGTTCAAAGGTTTCTAAGTACTTTTCCAATCCACATGAAGGAACGAATTGAATTCGTAAATCCTAGGACCATGGACGAAGAAATTCGAAAGGAAATAATGCGCTACCAAGACTCCAAGGAAAAAGGGGAAGTGGGAAAAATTTGGCAGCCAAGAAAAGGACAGAAAAATAGTTCAAAGTTCAAGGGTGCCAGAAGTAACAATTTGAAAAATTCTGCGTGAAGTTCTGTACGCCTAAATAAGGAAAAATTTCCAAACCACCCCTGTAGTGTTGGAGGTGTGGTGAGGTGCATTATTACCAAAATTTTCCTTAATGAGGGGGAAGTGAAATAGTTACTAATATTTAGGAAGCTTCTACAGTTGGAGATGTAGCTATAAATATACCTTGAATGAATATAGCTTTGGAAGATCGTCAGGCAGATTATGAGCCAGCGATGATAGAGTTGGAAGGTAACCTACTTTCCTACTCTGTTTCTATTTTGGTTGACCCAGGTTCAATTTAATTTATGTAAACTACAAAATAGTAGAAGTATGTAAATTAAAAGCTTAGAAATTAAAAAATCCTTGGTTGGCACAGCTAGCCATAGGAGAAAGAAAAAAATTAAGTGCCAAAATTCCAAACTGTATTTTGAAAATTGGAGACCATCAGTTGAACGTGGATATGAACATACTACCATTAGGATCATATGATGTTTTTTTGGGTATGAATAGGCTAGAAAAGCATTGGACTTTGGTGACTGTCAAGAAAATATTATTTACTATAGAATGCAAGATGGAATGCACAAAGAGATTCAGGGAACCAATAAAACACGACAGCTATGTCCTTCTACAACATTTCAAATGAATATGTGTATGAGGGAGGGATGTCAGATTTATGCTATTCAGGTAGGATATGCCAATTCCAAGGATAAGTCCCCTATGATGGAGAACATACCAGTGGTACAAGAATTTATGGATGTATTTCCATTAAGCGTATCAGATTACCCCCAAGAAGAGATATTGACCTCACCATTGAGTTAATTCCAGGAGCATCACCAGTTTCAAGAGCTCCTTTCAGAATGAGTGTTTCAGAGCTAAATGAATTAAAAATGAAATTGCAATAGCTACTAGTAAAAGGATTCATTCGTCCGAGTTTATCCCCTTGGGGAGCACCAGTGCTATTCGTAAAGAAGAAAGATGGAGCCATGCAAATGTGCATGGATTATAGAAAACTCAATAAATTGACAGTCAAAAATAAATATCCTTTACCTCAGATTGATGACCTGTTTATTCAGGTGAAAGGGGCCATAGTATTCTAAAAAATAGACTTAAGGTCTGGATACCACCAGATCCATATTAAGGATGAGGATATCTACAAGACTGCTTTCCGTACTATTAAGTGTTGTAGGAAGAAGATGTACATGGATGCATTTTTCTGACATATAAGGAAAATTCCCTCATGCAGGAGTGGCTAGACCTCTCTATGAGATTTTCCACTGCAGAACTCTCATGCATAAGAATGAATCCTATCATTATGATAAACGCTCATGCGTAAAGACTGTGTTTATCCCACCACGATGTCAAACAATGATGTCAATGACATATGTGTGACATAGGGTATCCTGCCAACATGGCATGAAAGTGAATCTAAAAAGTAATACAAGTCCATGACAGAGAGTACATGAACAAAAAAATAAAAAAAGACAAGATCCCACGACTCATATATCAATAGAGATATGTACAACACTAAGGATGTCGAAACAAAAAAGTACATGAAAGCATCACATCATATACCTCATGCTGAAGATGACTGAATAATGGTTGATGCTACTGCTACATCTAAAAACACCATCGTCATCATGGCAAACAGATATTTATGAAATCTCCAAGGAAGAGGAATGATGGGGACACTTCACCATTGTTCCATGGTGATGCGTGTTGGAGTGAAAGAGATGAGGCGAGCCCCCATCAACATGATCACACTAGAGACTTCCATAGAAGGTATAATGAGTCTCATTATTCCAGAGTGCATTTTGATTATAAAAATGTTGATACCCACCATCGTAAATCATGGAATCGCAAAGCGTGTTATTTTTTTGTTTCAAATAACCATGTGATTTCCAAGTGTTTGAAAAGGATGGTAGCAAAAAGAAGAATGAGGCCTGAAAATCCTTTACCACAAAAGGAAAAGAAATCACTTAAAGAGGTTTGGAGGAAAAATACCTTTTTCACCCATTGCGACTGAAGTGGCCATCAAAGAGCCGCATGTGGAGACTCCATCCAGAGTAGCACCTTAAGGATGAAGCGCCCATGCAGTCCCCAGTGGAAAGAGATGATCGACAAGCAAGTTCGCCACAACAAAATGATCCACTCACTTTGATAAGTGAAATATGGTTCTTCTAGATTTTTTTTCTAGAGATGTTAGCTTGTCATGGTCATGTTTGTAAATTATTTGTTGCATTTTTAATTTTGAAATTCCATCACTTTTTTGAGCGACAATGATATTTTTGTTGGCCTTGTTTTTATAAGTAGTGTGTTGTATTTTTTTCATGTAAAAGTGATGAGGTGTTACCATCACTTCGAAATGCGACGAAGATGTTGTTACCCTTGTTTTATGCATCCTCTGATGCATTTATTTCATGTAAAAGTGATGAGGTGTTTTCCATCACTTCGAAATGTGACAATGAAGTTTTGTTTGGTAAAGATAGCTTAGGTATGATTCCCTTTTGATGTAAACATGACCACTGAGTACATCTTATAAGCTCATGGCAAGTATGGGAATATTTGGGTCATAGATTGGTCAATTTGAGCATGTGTTTGCATGGGATTGTACAAAAAGTTTTCAAGAGATGTAGGTGTTAGTTCATCACTTATGGCTCTGAAGGACACATGTGAAGAAGAAGGAAGGGTGACTTTTCAAGATGCTTGTGGTGCAGTAGTACACATCAATGCAGATTATTTTGATGCTTTTAGAGGACCAAAAGCTCCTTAGTGGGGAGGATTGATCCAGGTGGCTTTAGAGACACACGTAGGACAAAAAGCACTCATAACTCAAAGTGTTTGGATTTCTCTCGAACCAGGTTCAGGTTGAAGAGCTTGTCACCCTGATCACAATGGTGTGAATGGTTCGTCAAATCAATCTTGTATGCGAAGGATAGGAGTGGTAAAAGTTTTGGTTTGACCTGAATAACTGGGTAGGTTAAGCAGGACGCAAATTTGACCTTTCCCGCCCATTGGATTCTGGCAAGCTCAGGCTAGATTCTAGGTAAATTTGTGGGATGATTAATTTCACTCCTACGGTCAAAATCATAATTTTCAAAAAATTATAGTTTGTTTTTAATTACAACAAAAAATTAATTAAAAAAAGGGGGTGGCAAGACACCACCCCTGGCACTCCACCCGACTAACTATAACATATTTTAAAAATATATATTGGAAGATCCAATGCGTCGTGAACCCCGTCGGACCCTCAAAAACCAACATATATTACAAACATCTTTCATATAATGGCCGGCATAAAACATCGTTCCGGTGGGTGTGGAACCTGCTCGACTTAATAGCTGGCCGGTCCACCGACAGAACTGAAAATAACCTCCACTCCATGCTATAACATGTGATAGCTCCAATGTAATGTGGGTGGCATAGGTGTCAGTTCCATCGTGAACCCGACCACTGCCAAATTTTTGCTATGATTACCATACAGAGCCAACTCCATGTCAGAATATAGTCAGTTTTATAGTCATTTTTCACAGTTTCCTGTAGGGAATGCAATGGCGATGCCAGATTTTCCTTTTGAGTTGTAGATTTCCAATCCACCCATGGAGAAACTACGTGGAGGAACCTAAAGGGAATATAAAAGATTCCATTTTTCCCCAGATCTTCACTTTCTCAAAATTCAGCAAATGGACAGTCATTTTTTCACTATTCAACATCACAAAGCTGATGGTATATTCAAAATTTTCATCTAAGATTTACATTTTTCAGTCACTTTTTGAAGTGAAGTTGCAGGTGTCAGTTTTCAGGAAGTGAGAAGTCAATTTCACACCTTTCAACACCACAATCATGATGGTGTTTTTAAATCTAGCAGTAGTAGCAACCATTATTCAGATATCTTCAATGTGAGCTATATGATGTGATTCTTTCATGTACTTCTTTGTTCCAAGATGCTTACTGCTATACAAATCCCTATTGATGTATGAGTCATGGGATCTTGTCTTGTTTTTTTTTTTTATTGATGTCCTTTCTGTCATGGACTTGTATTATTTTTTAGATCCCTTTTATGCCATGTTGGAGGGATACACCTTGCCACACATATTTCATTGAGATCCTTTCTTTCAGATGTTGGTGGGATATTCACAGTATTTATGATTGAGAAATCGTTATACTGATAGGAGTCCTTATTATCCATGAGAGTTTTGCAATGGAACATCTTGTAGAGAGATCTATCCACTCTTGCATGAGAGCATTTTCCTTGTATGTTAGAAAAACACATCCATGTACTTCTTCTACTTACAACACTTAATGCATTGGCCTACACCATCGTGATGCTGAGGCCACGATATGTAGTCCCTCCTGGACGAAATCCGTTATCAAACGACATGTTCTTATGATTGTTGATCTTGACATATTACGGTTCTCTTCTTTACAACATGCAGTTCTTAATTTAAGTGCATTAATGCCTTAATGAATGAAATTCTAATTTATCGTCCGAAGTAAAATACCTTGGTTAAGGTATCAAGAATTTACCCTGAATCAAGAAGGGGAGGTGGCCCATTAAAACTTGAACTCGAATCCAACAAATCTCACAGCTATCACAATATTAAATTGCCAGGACATGACAACAAGAATTTTGTACACACAGTATTCGAGACATTTATGAAATGTGATGACCTTCTGCCGACGCAAACCATAGGATTAATTAATGGTTAGGTTTTTGTGAGTTTTCAGAAGGGTAAAATTTAATATGTGTTGGTTTACATATAAACCTAAGACTTCTGTTTAAGATTAGTAAGCATGCCATAGAAGATTAAACTTTGAAGTATTGACATTAATGCAATAAGTAAATTTTTTTTTATCTTATATGTTACAAGTGCTATCAGAGCAACGTTCCCACGTTGGGACCTTAGGGGGCACCAAACAAGTTAGAATGTGTGTATACTGATGCACAGAAAATAAGTAGTACTACAAGGAAGAAATGAAAAGAGGATTGACACAGCAAACACCTCAGAATACCGAGGAACATACACCTCAAACACAACCATAAATGAATCCTAAAATGTGCATTCAGTTGAGTGTATATCAGCACCAACAGACTAATAGACTACTGGAGTAACAACAACACCAGACCGGCATACTATTAATTATTGTGTAGAATTTGTAGGAGGAAATGGTTCGAGTAAGAAGTGACAATGAACGTCTGATGCAAGAACAAGAAAGGATACTTAATATCCTTTCCGACAAGCAGAATGAAGGGGTGTTACAACCCATTCCCGATAGGGATATGAAAGAATAGAATGAAGGAGAAACCAAGGACCAAACCACGGATAGAATCGGTAGGATACCTTCATAGCAAATCAACAAGAATAAGAACTATAATGAAGCAATGTCTGGTAATGTGTCAGATCAACAGGAAATTAAGAAGCAAAAAAGTGGAGCTACATGGTGGATTTTCAAAAATAAAACCACCTACATTCGATAAAAAAGCTAATAAGGTGGCAGAGGCCTGGTTGATAAATATGAATAATTACTTTCAAGCATATGAGTATAGAAGCAACCTTAAAGCCAAACTGGCCATTTACCAGTTGAGATAAAAATCCACTCTATAGTGGGAGGAGGTAAAGAATGTTCGTAGCATTGAAGATAAATATGTGACATGGGATTCATTCCAACAATACTTTAAAGAAAAATATTTAAAAAAACATTTCTATGACAAAAAATCTAGATAAATTTGTGGTTTGAAGCTGGGTTAGATGACTATGGACGAGTATATTACCAAGTTTACCTCCTTATTAAGATATCTTCCTTATGTCAGAGAGGAAAAGGCTAAGGTTCAAAGGTTCCTGAGTACTTTTACAACCCACATGAAGGAACGAATTGAATTCGTAAATCCTAGGACCATGGACAAAGAAATTCGAAAGGCAAGAATGTGCTACCAACAGTCCAACGAAAAAGAGGAAGTGGGAAAAATTTGGCAGCCAAGAAAAGGACAGAAAAATAGTTCAAACTTCAAGGGTGCCAGAAGTAACAATTTGAAAATTTTTACGTGAAGTTCGGTATGCCTAAACAAGGAAAAATTTCCAAACAACCCCTGCAGTGTTAGAGGTGTGGTGAGGCGCATTATTACCAAAATTTTCCTTAATGAGGGGGAAGTGAAATAGTTAATAATATTTAGGAAGCTTCTACAGTTGGAGATGTAGCTCGAAAGACACCTTGAATAAACGTAGCATTGGAAGATCGTCAAGCAGATTATGAGCCAATGATGATAGAGTTGGAAGGTAAGCTACTTTCCTAGTCTGTTTCTATTTTGGTTGACCTAGGTGCAATTTAATTTATGTAAACTAAAAAATAGTATAAGTATGTAAATCAAATGGTTAGAAATTCAAAAATCCTTGACTGGTACAACTAGCCATAGGAGCAAGAAAAAAATTAAGTGCCAAAATTCTAAATTGTACTTTGGAAATTGGAGACCAGCAGTTGAACGTGGATCTGAACATACTGCCATTAGGATCATATGATGTTTTTCTAGGTATGCATTGGCTAGAAAAGCATTGGACTTTGGTGACTATAAAGAAAATATTATTTAGTATAGAATGCAAGATGGAACGCACAAAGAAAACACTACAACTATGTCCTCTTACAACATTTCAAATGAATAAGTGTATCAGGCAGGGATGTCATATTTATGCTATTCAGGTGGGATATGCCAATTCCAAGGAGAAGTCCCCTATGATGGAGAAAATACCAGTGGTACAGGAATTTATGGATGTATTTCCAGAAAACGTTTCGGATTACCCCCAAGAAGAGATATTGACCTCACCATTGAGTTAATTCTAGGAGCATCACCAGTTTCAGGACATCCTTACAAAATGAGTGTTTTAGAGCTAACTGAATTAAAAATGCAATTGCAATAGCTACTAGAGAAATGATTCATTCGTTCGAGTTTATCCCCTTGGAGAGCACCAGTGCTATTCGTAAAGAAGAAAGATGGAGCCATGCAAATGTGCATGGATTATAGACAACTGACTAAATTGACAGTAAAAAATAAATATCCTTTGCCTCAGATTGATGACATGTTTATTCAGGTGAAAGGGGCCATAGTATTCTAAACAATAGACTTAAGGTCTGGATACCACCAGATCCAGATGAAGGATGAGGATATATACAATACTCCTTTCCGTACTAGGTATGAGCATTATGAGTTTGTGGTACTACCCTTCGGTTTAACAAATGCATCAACAACATTTATAAGATTAATGCATGGTATGTTTCACCCCTTATTGGATAAATTTGTGCTAATATTTATTGATGATATTTTAATCTATTCTAAGAATCAGGAAGAACATAAGGAGCACCTAAGAATAGTGTTGGAAATGTTAAGGAAACACCATTTGTACGCTAATTTCAGTAAATGCGATTTCTTCAAAGTAGAAATTCAGTACTTAGGCCATGATATTTCAGTTGAAGGGATAGCTATTGACCCAGAAAAAATTAAGAAAATTATGGAATGGCATATTCCCCAAAATGTGGCGAATATCCAATCCTTTATGGGATTGGCTGGGTACTACCGAAGATTCATTGAAGGGCTCTCTATAATTTATTTTCCAATCACCTCCTTGCAGATAAAGGGAAAATTATTTAAGTGGACTATTGAGTGCCAACATAGTTTCGGAAGGTTAAAGCATTTGTTCACCACTACTCCAGTGTTGAGGGTAGTTGACCCCAATAAAGAGTTTTAGGTTTTTACAGACTCATGTAAGGAAAGGTAGTGGCCTATGAGTTAAGGAAGTTAAAAGAACATGAGCAAAGATATTTAGCCTATGACTTGGAGTTAACAACAGTGGTACATGCACTCTAGGTATGGAGACACTACCTGGTGGGAAAGAAGTGTGTATTAAAGACTGACCATAGTAGCCTAACTAGTTACGTCAAGAAAGCTAATTTAAACTCCCAACATACAAGATGGAATGCCTTCCTAACTGAGTTTTATATGGATATTTAGCACGTGAATGGTAAGGAAAACCATGTGACGGAAGCCTTAAGTAGGAAACTACATTGTGTTTAAGATATTTACTATAACTAGCTTGAATGCAAATTGTTAGATCAAGTAAAAGAGGAAGCATGGAAGGATCCTGAATACCAATTTCCATGGCAACAAATGGAGGAGGCCAGAGAGCAAGGAATCACTTCTGAATATGGAGTTAGTTAAGAACAAATGCTAGCTTTTACAGGAAAGATATACATACCAAACTGTGTGGATCTAAAGGAGGTAATCATGAATGAATATCGTCGTAGTAATTATGCAGGACACCTAGGATACCAGAAAATGTAGATGACAATTACAAAAAATTATTTCTAGCCTGACATGAGAAGGAACATCGTTGAATACTTAAACAAGTGTTTGGAGTGTCAACATGTCAAGGTGGAGCATCGAAACCTAGCTGGATTGTTGCAGCCCATACCTGTACCTGAATGGAAATGGGAAAAAAACTTCGCTGTTTGCAGGTAGAGCTGGATGGTGAGTTTCTAGTTGAACCTCAACGTATACTTGACCAGAGAGAAATCATGCTCCAGAAGCAAGTCATCACCCAGGTTAAAGTGCAGTGGAAGCACTTCAACATGGATGAGGCTACCTAGGAAAATGAGGGATTTGTACATGAGGCATACCTATAGTTGTTTCTAGAGATAGAGTGAAACACTGTGGACAGTGTTACTTCCAAAGGGGAAGTTGTGACAAATGAATTAAGTATTAACTAGTTGTTAAATAGAAATATGACATTTTAGTTATTATTTTAAAGAAAGGACCGAAACATTTATTGTTTTCTGGAAAAGTTTATTGTTTTTGTTGTTATGAAAAATAAAATTAGTTATGGAAAAGTAGTTCCATAAAAATTAAAAAGGTTGATGGTAAAAGTATTCCAAGAACTGAGAAGTGGTTGGAAAATTTTGAATAGTTACCTACTCCTCTGAGGATAAAAGATACATCCCAGTGAGGAAAATGGGTTATGTTCATTAACTAAGGAAAAGAGTGAGGAATTTCCTAAGCTGGTAGAGACTAGTGGAAATCATTCAGAGTTCCTAATAATTTCTAGTTCTGATTGGACTTGGGGTCCTGAGGTCACAAGAGAAAACTCTGTCAACCTAAACCTCTCTTGTGTGGAGCATGGGTGAAAGAGAAGGACATAATCTCCTCTCGTGATGGTTAGGTGGACATCATAAGCCAAGTTCACATTCAGATAAATAACTGTTCATTTCAGATAATTTAGTCACGAAGCTTATTATAGTTACTTGCACACATATATGTGTTTAATAAGCTTCACGAAAACAATATTGTTATGGATCAATACCTGGAAACAAAGAAATGAGTTTGCAATGTTATTCATGAACTCATCAAATACTTACAAGATTCTGCAATTATTATTATGAGTTACTGTAAGTTAATCTTGTGAGTTTTTGCAACTAAAATAAGAATTTTTGAAAAGTACTTTTAATTACTGCAAATTAATACTATGAGATTCCACAAAAACAATAATATGAGCTACTGTAAATATTTATTGCAAATATTTTGAATCTGTCAAGATGCATACAAAATAATAGCTGAAAAAAAAATTATGTTATTGAAATATATTTACAAATTGACTATACAAAGTCAAAGAAAGTAAACAAACTATAGAAAATCTATCATCTAAAAACTATTGTGGAGTGAACCATTGGTTCTGGGAATGAGGAGGTAATCTCAACCCAGAAATCATTGCTACTCCTGACTACTTATACTTGCACAAAAGTTATAGGTGGTCCTGCCACCTAAGTGAAAAAGATACAAAACCCTGTATTGGTAATTTAAAAAAAAAAGGAATGAAAACTAACTTTAAGACAAAATAAACTTTTCATTTCTAGAATCTGCATGCTAAGCATATATCTAGCTATAAAATAAGTGAAATGGAAGGAAGCCCGATGCAATGAAAAGGCAGTATATATATATATATATATTAGGTTAAAGTCAAGGTATGGCACAGACTACGAACACAAGTGTTTTCGAATAGAAAAGTACACATAATGGAAAACATAACTTATATTTATATATAAACTGCATCGAATAACACAGTTCCCAAACACAACAAGAAATTCTCGTGAAGAAATTTGTCTTATGATATGAATTTAGAAGGAAAAAAAATCCTTAAGCATTACATTTCCAAAAATAAGAAATTACAATAATTAATTCTACAAAACTAAACTGAGGCCCAAAGGTACTGGGTCGGAGGAAATCCTCTAACAACTTCATACACTTGAAGGGAAGAATATTCATATAACCAATACTGGAGTACATATAAGAAAATGCAAGAAAGCTGACACTAGAAAAACAAGCTACTCAACTAGACAAATTCTGTGGTCAAACTCAAGTGAATTTCACTATTATTCTAGCAAGAGGAAGGAGTCCTTATTATCCTCAGAAGATTCACACATGCATACATGGGAAGGTAGATTTGTTTTCGCTAGTAGTAATATAGGACCACAATGCTCAACGTGAAGGAAGATTTATGAGAGACCTTGATGTTCGGTAAGGAACTCACCTGCAATAATAAGCCACAAAAAATTGCAAGCGTTAGCATGATGAAATAAAACCATAATTATTGTAAAAATTGAAGAAAAAACGAAAATAAAATGAAACCCAGAAATCTAAATAGCTGCAAATGGTAATTCACCACGACATTTTCCGAGAGTCGAACTGGAGACAAATGAACAGCAAAAAATTTCAGAAGATTAAATCGCCATAATTAGATTGCATAAGGTAAGATTTGAATAAGGTAAGCCGAGAGGCAAAGTATCATTGTAACTAAAATAAGGGCATTACCTCTGCTGAGTAGAGAAGGTTTGAGCGGGTTTTAGACCAGCAACTTGCATTCACAACAGAGGTCGAAAACCTACCAAAATCTCAGAGAAGTGCATATGGCAGAGTCAATTCTAGCTCGTCGGCAACCACAAGGAATTTCTCATTCTGGATGACATCCCAAGTTAGATCAACCTTCCTAACCCTGATTCATTGGTTACCTTCGTTACCAATCGGATAAGAGCTTATAACTGTGACATCCGACCCTTAATCAGCTATAGAACAAACTCATCGCATTGGAAAATAAAAATGAGGGAATCAGATAGGGACTTTCTGGGATAAACCAAGTCATTTCCCACCGAACACAACCACCATAGATCTCCAAGGATCGATCAATGAGCAGAAAGGAAGGTGGCCCATTAAAACTTGAACCCGAATCCAAGAAATCTCACAGCTGTCGCGGTATTAAATTTCCAAGACATGACAACAGGACATTGGTACACACAGTGTTTGAGACATTTATTAAAATGTGATGAGCTTCTGTTGGCGCAAACCATAGACTTAATTAGTGGTTAGGTTTTTGTGATTTCTCAAAAGGGTAAAATTTAATATGTGCTGGTTCAAATATCCCCAATTTACCCATGTTTGCATAGGGGCATATGTGTACACCTATAGTGGTATGTATCATGAGATTCTAGGTTCAAATATCCCCAATTTATCCATGTTTGCATAGGGGCATATGTATACACCTATTAATTATAGTGGACGCATGTAAGGTGAGAAAGAAACCTACATAGTTGTTGGTTGTGTCTCATGCAAGTAATGTTTTGTGTCATGCAAGTCGAAACTCAACTTATATGTCATGTGAGTACAAAACTAGTTAAATTAGTGATTTGTTTCAAGAGAATATAAAACTAAATTATTCATTTTGTGTCAGTTAAATATGCCCAATTATCTAATATTTAATCTATATATCTACTCTAATTTAATAATTTAAATTAAACAAACCACTCCTATTAAAATTAAAGATCATAAATATACCTAATAAATAATTAACTATATTCTGCAACTTTACTACTCTATTTTAAATAGATATAACAAATTAAATTAAAATATATATATATAATTAATAATTGTTTCAATATAAATAAATATATAACATAATAATAATAATAATAATAATTAAAAATAAAATAAAAAATCAACATGGATATATTTTCGCTTCTTTTTTAGCTGCTCTTTGGAGTACATATAAGAAAATGGAAGAAGGCTGACGCTAGAAAAACAAGCTACTCGACTAGACGAATTTTGGGTTCAAACCCAAGTGAATTTTACTAATACTCTAGAAAGAGGAAGAAGTATATAACATACACGAATAACTTCACATGGAAAAGTAAGGAGTTCAAAAATTTTATACATGTTACTCACAGGTAATTACCCATTCACTGTTAATATTCCTTACTCATCCTTACATAGAATTTTTTTACCAATTCATAATGTAACTTTAGAATAAGGATAGTAAGCTCCGTAACCATTAACAGCTTCCATTACAATTCATTAATATAATACCATATGATGTAACCTTCCACTCATTTCATTTTTCATGTTGTCATCACATACCTGACATTATGAATATCACAATAAGAAAGGGAATCCACATCATCCACTTGACACAATAATCAATCACATCATTGAACACCAATATACCCTAGAAACCCCGTAGGGTGAAAACCAACAAACGTTTAATTTTTATTATTAAACGCTCGTGAGGGTGTTCAGCCTGTCACTCAATGGCTTATAAGGGAGACCATCCCTTAACCATCGTTTATATAATCTTACAAGGAAATATGCAAATATCTAGCTTAAAGCCATTACAATAAATATGATACCATTTACCCTCTGGTCTTCATATCTTCAGATCTTCAGATCTTTGTGGCATGGATGTACCTCCAATGGACCATCGTACATTGGACCTTCCTGCAACTCTCACTCATCTGCATAAAAATTAATCATTTACCTGCCACAAGGACAACCATAATATTCCTTCGTACATGTCACCATCATTCCCTGCTATGATGCCTTCAACATAAAATGATGTCAAGATTCATAAAATATTAATCAGTGTGTAATCATGGCAAACAATTAAAGTACCTTGTCATTCTCTCTTTAATAACACATGCCTCATATCTGTTGGTTATAAGTCATCACAATAACTAATGCTTACGTCCCATAAGCACATTCCTGCAAGACAATGGCTACATCTCCCAAGCTTTCTTTAAAATATACTGATACATCAGTTAAGATATTTATGCATGTGATTTACATAAGCTTAATCAAAATAGCTAACCCTTAAGCTATTACTTTTAGTGCAAGGAATGCAAGAGAACATAATAATTGTTTCCTTCATGCATGCGAATGCATACCGATTCCAAAAGACTCTCCCTAAAGGAGAGCTTACACAATGAAGCACATAACCTCCTTCAAGTCTTTCTAAAGAAAGTCTCAATGCTAGTGAGCATGTAAACATATGTAAAAATACGTAATGAAGAATATAAATACATGTCTTATTTTCAAGATTAAACTAATAATCATATTCAATGTAGTTTTAATACTACAAGCTATCTTTCTTCCTACAATAATATATATTATTGTTCAATTAAAAGCTAATACATATGTTGCATGTATATGCAAGATCTTCCTCCAAAATGAATTTAACATCACGTTGATGATAATATAAAATAATCACTTAGTTTATTCATCTAAGGAATGAACTGATTAGTTCCTTTAACCATGAATTTATTAAAGAACTTAACTTACCAACATCATGTTAATTTAATCATGGATTTATTAAATAACTAATGTTTGTAAACACCATGGTAATCTACCCATGGTTTTATGAAACAATTAATCTCCATCAAGCCCATGGAAAACTACCCATGGATTTATGAATACTATCCATGGATTTATTAATTAATTAACCTCTACCACTATCATGGTAACTTATTCATGGATTTATTAAATAAATTACTATTTATAACACAGTTAATGAATAGAATATTATTGTGAGAAACTTCTCTTTTCTTCTTCACTATGAAAATAATTCAAAAGTCACTCTCTTTAATCTATTAAAAAAAAGACTTGTTATCACTTCATAATTTAATGAGTACAGAAAATCTCTTTTTAAAATAAGAGAATTCCTCTTCTATTTCCTTGCTTGTGTAAATATTTTATTAAAGAGTGACCCTCTTTGAATATATTCAAGAAAATCTCTTTTAAGAAAATAAGGTGCATGACTAACCCTTATTTGGGCATAAGAGCTAGATAAAATTTCTAAAATAACTAACAAAGTTAACATGTAACCTTTGCCAACCCTCGCAACGGAATTAACGCAATGGACTTATCTTCTACTCCCAAGATAAATCCATTCTTATGCAAATAGTCAACAGTAAATTGGTTTATCAAATCCAAATAAACTAATGAGATATCATTTCCTTGATATAGGTAACTTACCTCAAGAAAGATCATTAGTATTCTTCCTAGTTCTAATAATCTTTTTAGCGGACAAACAATATAATATATAATATCTTTATTTATATCTTTTAACTCACAAAAAGGAATACTATATGATAAAAAGAGTAAGCCAAAATCACCTTTCTTGGTAATCGACTCTCATTCCAAAGGCATATAATTAAAATACAAAACATGCATCTTCTATTTTTATTGCCTATACAAAATTATATAAATATTTATATATATAAACTTTCCTTTATATTTGTCTTCTCACCAAAAGATTATATAATAAAAATTAACAAATATTTTAATCACTTACCATTCAAGATTTGAGCCACGGCTTGTACATAACTATTTAAGTGCAATGCAAACTAGTATTGGGCAGACCACGAGGCCAGAAAGAAGAAAGTAAACCCACAGCAATAGTTCTGTGGTCGTAAGCGAACTAGAATAGAATATACTAGTGGTTGCGTGAAGGTATTCCAAACCTTTAAGCTCCTCGGTAGATGTTAGTCCAGATTTGCCTGCAGAGCTTTAGTTTGTAATAGAAGAAAATCCAACTGAAAGCCGTAGTCATCCAACAGAGCATCCAGAATGATAAGCAGAAATCGAACGGAGTGTTATCAAAATGCAGCAGAGCCTACTCAAAATCGAAGATAAGAAAATCCCATAGAGCGTCCTCAAAATAGTCTAATTAAATGAAAACGATCATAAGAAAACTCTGCGGAGCGCACTAAAATGCAACAGAGCATCTTTGCAAGCAAAGCCTCGCCCACACTATTTGGTATCCTTATCAAATATAGCCCACTAAAAACTCAAAAGGTGAAGATCTTCTGTATGTGCGGGTGTGAGTTCTTTATGAAGGAGGCGTTTAACTCTCAACCAAATCCAGAATCCATTTTACATTAATTGTTTCTTGATTTTCTTGATACAACAGTTTTTGTAAAACATGGTAAAAATTAAGTTTACGTGGGTGTTACATACTCCCCCCCTTAGGAGAACACCGTCCTCAGTGTGCTTCTCTCACTGAAATTTAAACTTATACTCATGATATAATAATATAAACAATCCAAAGGGGCTCCTTTCCCCTTGGCAATGAGACACTTTCATTTCCTTAAATGCCTTTAATTGAAACAATAATGTTTTTATCCATATTCATAAGCATGTATAGCACAAAGAATATTTCATTTTCATTTCTAACTACTTATTCCTTATTCAATTCATAAAAATATAGAAAAATCTCTATACGAACTTACCATTATTTACCAATTACCATTGGAAGAGTGATGGCTTTTACGCAAGATCTCCAAGAATGGTTGAATAACCCATCAAATCTCCATGGAAGGAGCCTGTAATGTATGACTAACAATTCAATCACATTAGTCACGTAGTTTTCAAAATGAAAAACACTTACAACTACCAAAAATTATTGCAATATAAAGAGATGTTTTAGTCAAAGTACTTCCATAAGTACTCAGAGAGAACCAACCCTCTCATCAATGCATCATGTGCGCACTATCTTAGCTCTTTCTAAAGACATCCACAGAGTACTTCAAAAAGTACTCAGAAAGCACCTAGCTCTCTTCATCATATCAATGGTCAATCAATGCACCATGGTCATATCCTAGCATCTCCTAAGAGATTCAAATGAATTAGTAATAAAATAAATGAACTTATACATTCAATAATTCATTTTAATATAACAAAACTTTTACTTAACTTGTTTCACTATGAGAACTGCAATGGTAAACAAAATGCTCCTCCTAATCCATAGGATCGAGTCATTTTTTCACATCCAGACAGTTAATCTTTCCGCACTAAAATGTCTTTAAAATTACTTGGAAATTTAGTCTTTTAAGTTGTGGTCCTCCCAACCATCAAGTGAATACTTAAACAAGTGTTTGGAGTGTCAACATGTCAAGGTGGAGCATTGAAACCTAGCTGGATTGTTGCAGCCCATACCTGTACCTGAATGGAAATGGGAAAAAAACTTCGCTGTTTGCAGGTAGAGCTGGATGGTGAGTTTCTAGTTGAACCTCAACGTATACTTGACCAGAGAGAAATCATGCTCCAGAAGCAAGTCATCACCCAGGTTAAAGTGTAGTGGAAGCACTTCAATTCGGATGAGGCTACCTAGGAAGATGAGGGATTTGTACGTGAGGCATACCTATAGTTGTTTCTAGAGCTAGAGTGAAACACCGTGGACAGTGTTACTTCCAAAGGGGAAGTTGTGACAACTGAATTAAGTATTAACTAGTTGTTAAATAGAAATATGACATTTTAGTTATTATTTTAAAGAAAGGACCAAAAAAATTATTGTTTTCTGGAAAATTTTATTGTTTTTGTTGTTATGAAAAATAAAATTAGTTATGGAAAAGTAGTTCCATAAAAATTAAAAAGGTTGATGGTAAAATTATTCCAAGAACTGAGAAGTGGTTGGACAATTTTGAATAGTTACCTACTCCTCTGAGGATAAAAGATACATCCCAGTGAGGAAAATGGGTTATGTTCATTAACTAAGGAAGAGAGTGAGGAATTTCTTGAGCTGGTAGAGACGAGTGGAAATCATTCAGAGTTCCTAATAATTTCTAGTTCTGATTAGACTTAGGGTCCTGAGGTCACAAGAGAAAACTCTGTCAACCTAAACCTCTCTTGTGTGGAGCATGGGTGAAAGAGAAGGACATAATCGCCTCTCGTGATGGTTAGGTGGACATCATAAGCCAATTTCACATTCAGATAAATCATTGTTCATTTCAGATAATTTAGTGAGGAATCTTATTATAGTTACTTGCACACATATATGTGTTTAATAAGCTTCACGAAAACAATATTGTTATGGATCAATACCTGGAAACAAAGAAATGAGTTTGCAATGTTATTCATGAACTCGTCAAATACTTACAATATTCTGCAATTATTATTATGAGTTACTGTAAGTTAATCTTGTGAGTTTCTGCAACTAAAATAAGAATTTTTGCAAAGTACTTTTAATTACTGCAAATTAATACTATGAGATTCTACAAAAACAATAATATGAGCTACTGTAAATATTTATTGCAAATATTTTGAATCTGTCAAGATGCATACAAAAGAATAGCTGAAAAAGAGATTATGTTATTGAAATATATTTACAAATTGACTGTACAAATTCAAAGCAAGTAAACAAACTATAGAAAATCTATCATCTAAAAACTATTGCGGAGTGAACCATTGCTTCTGGGAATGAGGAGGTAATCTCAACCCAGAACTCATTGCTACTCGTGACTACTTATACTTGCACAAAAGTTAGAGGTGGTCCTGTCACCTAAGTGAAAAAGATACAAAACCCTATATTGGTAATTTAAAAAAAAGGAATGAAAACTAACTAAGACAAAATAAACTTTTCATTTCCAGAATCTGCATGCTAAGCATATATCTAGCTATAAAATAAGTGAAATGGAAGCTTGGATGCATTGAAAAACTGAGATATATATATATATATATATATATATATATATATATGAGATCGAGAATCAATATATGGCCTGAGACTCTAAACACAAGTATGTTACAAGATAAGAAGAAAGTACACATAATGGAAAACATAACTTATATGTATATATAAACTACATCGAATAACATAGTTCCCAAACACAACAAGAAATTCCCATGAAGAAATTTGTCTTATGATATGAATTTAGAAGGAAAAAAAATCCTTAAGCATTACATTTCCAAAACTAAGAAATTACAATAATTGATTCTGCAAAACTAAACTGAGGCCCAAAGGTACTGGCTCGGAGGAAATCCTCTAACAACTTCATACACTTGAAGGGAGGAATATTCATATAACCAATACTGGAGTACATATAAGAAAATGCAAGAAAGCTGACACTAGAAAAACAAGCTACTCAACTAGACAAATTCTATGGTCAAACTCAAGTGAATTTCACTAATATGCTAGCAAGAGGAAGGAGTCCTTATTATCCTCAGCAGATTCACACATGCATACATGGGAAGGTAGATTCGTTTTCGTTAGTAGTAATATAGGACCACAGCGCTCAACGTGAAGGAATATTTACGAGAGACCTTGATGTTCGGTAAGGAACTCACCTGCAATAATAAGCCACAAAAAATTGCAAGCGTTAGCATGATGAAATAAAACGATAATTATTGTAAAAATTGAAGAAAAAACGAAAAAAAATGAAACCCAGAAATCTAAATAGCTGCAAATGGTAATTCGCCCGACTCTAAATAGAGCTCCCCAGGAGACAAATGAATAGGAAAAAATTTCAAAAGATTAAATCACCATAATTAGATTGCATAAGGTAATATTTGAATAAGGTAAGCCGAGAGGCAAAGTAACATTGTAACCAAAAGAAGGGTATTACCTGTGCTAAGTAGAGAGGATTTGAGAGGGATTCAGACCAGCAACTTGCATTCGCAACAGAGGCCGAAAACCTGCCAAAATCTTAGAGAAGTGCATATGGCAGAGTCAATTCTAGCTCGTTGACAACCACAGGGAATTTCTCATTCCGGACAACATCCCAAGTCCGATCAACCTTCCTAAACATGATTCATTGGTTACCTTCATTACCAATCCGAGAAGAGCTTATAACTGTGACATCCAACCGTTAACTAGCTACAGAAAAAACTCATCGCATTGGAAAATAAAAATGAGGGAATCAAATAGGGTTTTTTTGGGATAAACCAAGTCATTTCCCACCGAACACAACCACCATATATATCCAAGGATCGGTCGGTGAGTAGAAAGGAAGGTGGCCCATTAAAACTTGAACACGAATCCAAGAAATCTCACAGCTGTCGTGGTATTAAATTTCCAGGACATGACAACAAGACTTTGGTACACACAGTGTTTGAGACATTTATTAAAATGTGATGAGCTTCTTTTGGTGCAAACCATAGACTTAATTAGTGGTTAGGTTATGGTGAGTTTTCGGAAGGGTAAAATTTTATATGTGTTGGTTCAAATATCCCCAATTTACCCATGTTTGCATAGGGGCATATGTGTACATCTATAGTGGTATGTATCATGAGATTCTAGGTTCAAATATCCCCAATTTATCCATGTTTGCATTGGGGCATATGTATACACCTATAAATTATAGTGGACGCATGTAAGGTGAGAAAGAAACCTACATAGTTGTTGGTTGTATCTCATGCAAGTAATGTTTTGTG
Source organism: Pinus albicaulis (assembly GCA_034641835.2). Lineage (NCBI taxonomy): Eukaryota > Viridiplantae > Streptophyta > Pinopsida > Pinales > Pinaceae > Pinus > Pinus albicaulis. Next base: position 874,486,344 of record CM076576.1, on the reverse strand, counting down.
GTGCAAGTTTGTGTCATGCAAGTCGAAAATCAACTTATATTTCATGTGAGTACAAAACTAGTTAAATTAGTGATTTGTTTCAAGAGAATATAAAACTAACTTATTCATTTTGTGTCAGTTAAATATTTCCAATTATCTAATATTTAATTTATATATCTACTCTAATTTAATAATTTAAATTAAACAAACCACTCCTATTAAAATTAAAGATCATAAATATACCTCATAAATAATTAACTATATTATGCAACTTTACTACTCTATTTTAAATAGATATAACAAATTAAATTAAAAAATATATATATAATTAATAATTGTTTCAATATAAATAAATATATAACATAATAATAATAATAATAATAATAATAATAATAATATTAAAAAAAAATAAACATGGATATATTTTCGCTTCTTTTTTTTGCTGCTCTTTGGAGTACATATAAGAAAATGGAAGAAGGCTGACACTAGAAAAACAAGCTACTCGACTAGACGAATATTGGGTTCAAACCAAAGTGAATTTTACTAATACTCTAGAAAGAGGAAGAAGTATATAACATACACGAATAACTTCACATGGAAAAGTAAGGAGTTCAAAAAATTTATACAAGTTACTCACGGGTAACTATGCATTCACTATTAAATATTCCTTACTCATCATTACATATAATGTTTACCAGTTCATAATGTAACTTTAGAATAAGGATAGTAAGCTCCTTAACCATTAACAGCTTCCATTACAATTCATTAATATAATACCATATGATGTAACCTTCCACTCATTTCATTTTTCATGTTGTCATCACATACTTGACATTATGAATATCACAACAAGAAAGGGAATCCACATCATCCACTTGACACAATAATCAATCACATCATTGAACACCAATATACCCTAGAAACCCCATAGGGTGAAAACCAGCAAACGTTTAATTTTTATTATTAAACGCTCATGAGGGTGTTCAGCCCATCACTCAATGGCTTATAAGGGAGGCCATCCCTTAACCATCGTTTATATAATCTTACAAGGAAATATGAAAATATCTAGCTTAAAGCCATTACAATAAATATGATACCATTTACCCTCTGGTCTTCATATCTTCAGATCTTCAGATCTTTGTGGCATGGATGTACCTCCAATGGACCATCGTACATTGGACCTTCCTGCAACTCCCACTCATCTGCATAAACATTAATCATTTACCTACCACAAGGACAACCATAATATTCCTTCGTACATGTCACCATCATTCCCTGCTATGATGCCTTCAACATAAAATGATGTCAAGATTCATAAAATATTAATCAGTGTGTAATCATGGAAAACAATTAAAGTACCTTGTCATTCTCTCTTTAATAACACATGCCTCATATCTGCTGGTTATAAGTCATCACAATAACTAATGCTTACGTCCCATAAGCACATTCCTGCAAGACAATGGCTACATCTCCCAAGCTTTCTTTAAAATATACTGATACATCAGTTAAGATATTTATGCATGTGATTTACATAAGCTTAATCAAAATAGCTAACCCTGAAGCTATTACTTTTAGTGCAAGGAATGCAAGCGAACATAATAATTGTTTCCTCCATGCATGCGAATGCATCTGGAATTCATAAAGACTCTCCCTAAAGGAGAGAGCTTACAATAAACACATAATTAACCTCCTTGAGTCTTTCTTTTCTAAAGAAAGTCTCAATGCTAGTGAGCATGTAAACATATGTAAAAATACGTAATGAAGAATATAAATACATGTCTTATTTTCAAGATTAAACTAATAATCATATTGATAGTTTTAATACTACAAGCTATCTTTCTTCATGCAAATAATATATATTATTGTTCAATTAAAAGCTAATACATATGTTGCATGTATATGCAAGATCTTCCTCCAAAATGAATTTAACATCACGTTGATGATAATATAAAATAATCACTTAGTTTATTCATCTAAGGAATGAACTGATTAGTTCCTTTAACCATGAATTTATTAAATAAATTAACTTACCAAAATCATGGTAATTTAATCATGAATTTATTAAATAACTAATGTTTGTAAACACCATGGTAATCTACCCATGGTTTTATGAAACAATTAATCTCCATCAAGCCCATGGAAAACTACCCATGGATTTATGAATACTATCCATGGATTTATTAATTAATTAACCTCTACCACTATCATGGTAACTTATTCATGGATTTATTAAATAAATTACTATTTACAACACGGTTAATGAATAGAATATTATTGTGAGAAACTTCTCTTTTCTTCTTCACTATGAAAATAATTCAAAAGTCACTCTCTTTAATCTATTCAAGAAAAGACTTGTTATCACTTCATAATTTAATGAGTACAGAAAATCTCTTTTTAAAATAAGAGAATTCCTCTTCTATTTCCTTGCTTATGTAAATATTTTATTAAAGAGTGACCCTCTTTGAATATATTCAAGAAAATCTCTTTTAAGAAAATAAGGTGCATGACTAACCCTTATTTGGGCATAAGAGCTAGATAAAATTTCTAAAATAACTAACAAAGTTAACATGTAACCTTTGCCAACCCTCGCAACAGAATTAACGCAATGGACTTATCTTCTACTCCCAAGATAAATCCATTCTTATGCAAATAGTCAACAGTAAATTGGTTTATCAAATCCAAATAAACTAATGAGATATCATTTCCTTGATATAGGTAACTTATCTCAAGAAAGATCATTAGTATTCTTTCTAGTTCCTAATAATCTTTTTAGCAGACAAACGATATAATATATAATATCTTTATTTATATATTTTAACTCACAAAAAGGAATACTATATGATAAAAAGAGTAAGCCAAAATCACCTTTCTTGGTAATCGACTCTCATTCCAAAGGCATATAATTAAAATACAAAACATGCATCTTCTATTTTTATTGCCTATACAAAATTATATAAATATTTATATATATAAACTTTCCTTTATATTTGTCTTCTCACCAAAAGATTATATAATAAAAATTAACAAATATTTTAATCACTTACCATTCAAGATTTGAGCCACGGCTTGTACATAACTATTTAAGTGCAATGCAAACTAGTATTGGGCAGACCACGAGGCCAGAAAGAAGAAAGTAAACCCACAGCAATAGTTCTGTGGTCGTAAGCGAACTAGAATAGAATATACTAGTGGTTGCGTGAAGGTATTCCAAACCTTTAAGCTCCTCGGTAGATGTTAGTCCAGATTTGCCTGCAGAGCTTTAGTTTGTAATAGAAGAAAATCCAACTGAAAGCCGTAGTCATCCAACAGAGCATCCAGAATGATAAGCAGAAATCGAACGGAGTGTTATCAAAATGCAGCAGAGCCTACTCAAAATCGAAGATAAGAAAATCCCATAGAGCGTCCTCAAAATAGTCTAATTAAATGAAAACGATCATAAGAAAACTCTGCGGAGCGCACTAAAATGCAACAGAGCATACTTTGCAAGCAAAGCCTCGCCCACACTATTTGGTATCCTTATCAAATATAAATATAAAAACTCAAGGTGAAGATCTTACGTATGTGCGGGTGTGAGTTCTTTATGAAGGAGGCGTTTAACTCTCAACCAATCAAGGAATCCATTTTACATTAATTGTTTTGCAAGTTTTCTTGATACAAAAGTTTTGTAAAACATGGTAAAATTAATTTTACCGTGGGTGTTACATACTCCCCCCCTTAAGAGAATACCGTCCTCGGTGTGCTTTTCTTCCTGAAATTTTAAACTTTATACTCATGGTATAATAATATAAACAACCAAAAGGGAGTCCTTTCCCTTCTCAATGAAACACTTTCATTTCCTTAAATGCCATTAATTCAGACAATAATGTTTTTATCCATACTCATGAGCATGTATAGCACAAAGAATATTTCATTTTCATTTCTACTGCTTATTCCTTATTCAATTCATAAAAATATAGAAATATCTATAATAACTTACCATTATTTACCAATTACCATTGGAAGAATGATGGCTTTTACGCAAGCTCTCATAGAATGGTTGAACACCCATCAACACTTCCTGGAAAGAGCCTGTAATGTATGACTAACCATTCAATCACATTAGTCCCATAGTTTTCAAAATGAAAATACTTGAAACTACCAAACATTATTGCAATATAAAGAGATGTTTTAATCAAAGAACTTCCATAAGTACTCAGAGAGAACCAACCCTCTCATCAATGCATCATGTGCACACTGTCTTAGCTCCTGCTAAAGACATCCATAGAGTACTTCAAAAAGTACTCATAGAGCACCTAGCTCTCTTCATCATACCAATGGTCAATCAATGCACCATGGTCATATCCTAGCATCTCCTAAGAGATTCAAATGAATTAGTAATAAAATAAATGAACTTATACATTCAATAATTCATTTTAATATAACAAAACTTTTACTTAACTTGTTTCACTATGAGAACTGCAATGGTAAACAAAATGCTCCTCCTAATCCATAGGATCGAGTCATTTTTTCACATCCAGATAGTTAATCTTTCCGCACTAAAATGTCTTTAAACTTACTTGGAAATTTAGTCTTTTAAGTTGTGGTCCTCCCAACCATCAAGTGAGGCTATTACGTCCTCCACTTGCCCCCTAGCTCCAGAATTTGGACAGTGTCACGGGTCAACAGTGGATTCTTTTGCTGTGACGTCGGGATGGCCAATCCAGTCACACTCAGAAAAGCCTGGAAGAGAAATTCGGGACAGTCCGGTCCAATTCTCCAATTCCAGTCACACTGAGATTTTTTTGACTTTACAAGGGGTGCTGGAAGCTATTTTCAACTGGTCCCAACCAGCTCGAGAAAATACTCCCCTTTTACCAATTTCACAGAACGCCTACTCCTCCCTGGGGATCTAGCTTATCCTCAGAGGAGTAGGTAACTGTCTTTCCAACTATCCCCAACCACTTCCTATTCTTGGAAACAATTTTTACCATCAGCTTAGAAATATTTTCTTTCATTAATTAATTTTCAACAAATTAAATAATTTTCTTTATCAACAGTGATGATTTAACTTTTTCTTGCTAGATAAAAGAAAATTAAACAAATTTTCTTTAACTAGTTAATACTAGTTAACTTTAATGAAGTTGTCACAACTTCCCCCCTGGAAGTAACATACATGTGTCATACATTAAAACATGATACTTTAACGTTTATTGTTGCAACTCACATTGCAATGCTTGTGATGCTTTATTTTCACATATTTTCTGTTTCCATTAAGCTACTCATGCTTACAATAAGAAACAATGCTAATCGTAAATATGCATTTCTCAAGTACATATTGTCTTATGCAATCATCTTAAATTCCTGCATAAAATGTTGTTATGCATACCATTATATATAAATATTCATTAATGCGTGTGTGTCAATAACGATTAGGGTATGAGTGCAAACATTTCCCAATTCCCATAATGTTCCATTCCCACAGACTGACACACGAAGTAATTATCATAATCACTTCTTCGCAACTTTCAAATAGCTTTAGTAAAAATCAATTCGTGTAATTAACTTTCATTATTTATTCATTCATAACTAGTCAATAGTTTTAATGCATCCATGACGACTCATGCAAACACTAGTTACTTAACTAGTCATTTAGTCTCATGCAAACACTAGTTACTCAACTAGTCATTTAGTTAAGTTTCATAACTTGATCCATTAAGAGACTTCATTCAATTTAATTTGAACACTACATCATATTATATAAGGAATTTCCTCATCTTTTGCATTCATGCATTAATTTCTCACACCATCACTATACACATTCATCTTTTTAAAGTAGTGCGGGGTAACTTAGAAATTTTATTGCATGCAAAAACAACTGCTTCTTTTCAAGCTCCAATGAAAAGTAACTATTTTAATTTCATGCTTTTATACTTTATTTCCCAAAGAAATAAAGCATAATACACATATTAATCTCATATGCATATTTTATCTGGAAAAAGAATATTATAATAGCATGTACTTTTTTTAAGAATTTCTCTTAAATGGAAGCTAATCTTATGCAATGCCATGTATGTAACAATTCATTTTTAAAAGAATCAACATGCATATGCATAGAATTCTTAAAATAAAATAAAATACTTATCTTTATTTCATTTGAAGAACTTCTCTCCCTACTGCAATATTCTTCCCCCTTAGGAAATTCACATTGCTCCTCTACAAAAATGTTTTCTTTTAGCAGCATCGATAAGATTTTATAGCATGATTAGATAAAGCCTTAACCAATAAATAATCAATCTTTGAGTGATCCTTTAACACCTATTCATGTGCATATATGAGATGTGAATACAATGTCACAACATGCTTTCTTCTAACATCTCTACATTAGTGTGAGTAAGTAATTAACAATTCATGTCAAATAAATCCCACATTATTATGACATTTTTCACACACGCAGAAATTCGTACAAGATGAATCACTATATCTGTTCAAAAATTCCTTTAATGGAAAATTACACAATGTGCATTCGCTTTACTTAAATTTTTTACAAAAGAACCACCACTTCAGCTTTTGCCTTTGGAGCATGCGAATATAATAAAGCTAACACATTGGCTATTGTTCCTATGCATATAATGCATAAAGATTCTAATCTTAATTTCCCAACAGAGTGCTTAACATAATCTAGTAGGCAAACTCATGATTCCTCTTCGAGGACATATAACATGATAGGCATGAAAAACATGGTTTTCTTTTAATGGAATAAAACATAAGAATACATACCTTATTCTCGAAATATTACACCCACATAGCCATGTATATATTTCAAGGAAACCAAAACATTACTTTATGTAATTCATCTTCTTTGCCAAAGAACCTTTTGTAAAGTATGATAACAAAACATGTTTATCATTTCCACATATAGAATTATGTTATTTCCAATGAAATCTAATACAACTATTGCATGCAAAGAACCTTGTTCCTCTATGATTCTACATGCAAGTTTCTCATGCTTTGCTTCCATGAATTTACCATAGATAGCCTCTTTTATGCATAAAAACTACGCAACACTAACAAGGTTAACTTAACCTTTAATATACCTAAATCAGGAAGTTGACATAATCCATTTAGCAAGGTAATATATTCAAGAGGTTGTTATCTTTAGCCTATATTTATTTTCAAGAAAAGAACTTGGATTATTTTTCACTTAACACACAAGTACGTAGTCCCTTTTAAAGAAAAACAAGCTTCCCATCTTTTCTCAAACAAGACATATGTAAAGGCAAGCAAGTTTACTTATTTATGTCTTACTACTACTCACACCTTTCAAGATATGTACTAGTAATCTTTGCAAGACTCACATGGGTTCTTATCGGCAAAACGAGCATAGTAGTTTGGTCTTTTACCATGGTATATATTTCTAAAAGATTATCATATTAGCAATGCTTTAATACTTTCAAAAATAACTAGCACAATCTTTCATATTAAGTAAAACCACATTTTACTCTATATTTGTCTCTTTTAGTTGCAAGATTCACATGCAAGATTTATTTTCAAAATACACATATTTCTCTCAAGAAGAATCAAATGTATATTAGTTAAATTTTCAAGCACACACATGTTTCTTCTTCAGGAAACCAAATTCCCAACTCCTTTCAAGGAAAATTCAACACAACAATAGAAGTTTTACGTACATGGAAAATACATATCCTTTTTCTTAAAGAACTCTAACTCAACAGTTATTTACTTTGTAAGCAGTGTATTTTCCATAAATGCAATAACTATTACTTTCAAGACAAGAAATATTTTAATACTTATCTCTTGAGTTAGAGATGTGATGCCTTCCTTTGCATACACGCTTTTCATCTCAGATCTCTCAATTTCTTTTCGCTAAATCCCCAAAGGTGCCAGTTTTTGAACCTTTAGCTCTGATACCACTTGTAACATACACCAATAACTTCACATGGAAAAGTAAGGAGTTAAAATTTTTTATACATGTTACTCACAAGGAATTACCCATTCACTATTAATATTCCTTACTCATCCTTACATAGAATGTTTTTACCAGTTCATAATGTAACTTTAGAATAAGGATAGTAAGCTCCTTAACCATTAACAGCTTCCATTACAATTCATTAATATAATACCATATGATGTAACCTTCCACTCATTTCATTTTTCATGTTGTCATCACATACTTGACATTATTAATATCACAACAAGAAAGGGAATCCACATCATCCACTTGACACAATAATCAATCACATCATTGAACACCAATATACCCTAGAAACCCCATAGGGTGAAAACCAACAAACGTTTAATTTTTATTATTAAACACTCATGAGGGTGTTCAACCCATCACTCAATGGATTATAAGGGAGACCATCCCTTAACCATCGTTTATATAATCTTACAAGGAAATATGCAAATATCTAGCTTAAAGCCATTACAATAAATATGATACCATTTACCCTCTAGTCTTCATATCTTCAGATCTTCAGATCTTGGTGGCATGGATGTACCTCCAATGGACCATCGTACATTGGACCTTTCTGCAACTCACACTCATTTGCATAAACATTAATCATTTACTTGCCACTAGGACAAGCATAATATTCCTTCGTACATGTCACCATCATTCCCTGCTATGATGCCTTCAACATAAAATGATGTCAATATTCATAAATTATTAATCAATGTGTAATCATGAAAAACAAGTAAAGTACCTTGTCATTCTCTCTTTAATAACACATGCCTCATATCTGCTGGTTATAAGTCATCACAATAACTAATGCTTACGTCGCATAAGCACATTCCTACAAGACAATGGATACATATCCCAAGATTTCTTTAAAATATATTGATGCATTAGTTAAGATATTTATGCATGTGATTTACATAAGTTTACCCTTAAGCTATTACTTTTAGTGGAAGGAATGCAAGCGAACATAATAATTGTTTCCTCCATGCATGCGAATGCATACCGATTCCAAAAGACTCTCCCTAAAGGAGAGCTTACACAATGAAGCACATAACCTCCTTCACGAGTCTTTCCAAAGAAAGTCTCAATGCTAGTGAGCATGTAAACATATGTAAAAATATGTAATGAAGAATATAGATACATGTCTTATTTTCAAGATTAAACTAATAATCATATTCAATGTAGTTTTAATACTATAAGCTATCTTTCTTCATACAATAATATATATTATTGTTCAATTAAAAGCTAATACATATGTTTCATGTATATGCAAGATCTTCTTGCAAAATGAATTTAACATCACGTTGATGATAATATAAAATAATCACTTAGTTTATTCATCTAAGGAATGAACTGATTAGTTCCTTTAACCATGAATTTATTAAAGAACTTAACTTACCAACATCATGGTAATTTAATCATGGATTTATTAAATAACTAATGTTTGTAAACACCATGGTAATCTACCCATGGTTTTATGAAACAATTAATCTCCAAAAAGCCCATGGAAAACTACCCATGGATTTATGAATACTATCCATGGATTTATTAATTCATTAACCTCTACCACTATCATGGTAACTTATTCATGGATTTATTAAATAAATTACTATTTACAACACGGTTAATGAATAGAATATTAATGTGAGAAACTTCTCTTTTCTTCTTCACTATGAAAATAATTCAAAAGTCACTGTCTTTAATCTATTCAAGAAAATACTTGTTATCACTTCATAATTTAATGAGTACAGAAAATCTCTTTTTAAAATAAGAGCATTCCTCTTCAATTTCCTTGCTTATGTAAATATTTTATTAAAGAGTTACCCTCTTTGAATATCTTCAAGAAAATCTCTTTTAAAAAAATAAGGTGCATGACTAACCCTTATTTGGGCATAAGAGCTAGATAAACTTTTTAAAATAACTAACAAAGTTAACATGTAACCTTTGCCAACCCTCGCAAAGGAATTAACGCAATGGACTTATCTTCTACTCCCAAGATAAATCCATTCTTATGCAAATAGTCAAAAGTAAATTGGTTTATCAAATCCAAATAAACTAATGAGATATCATTTCCTTGATATAGGTAACTTATCTCAAGAAAGATCATTAGTATTCTTTCTAGTCTCTAATAATCTTTTTAGCAGACAAACGATATAATATATAATATCTTTATTTATATCTTTTAACTCACAAAAAGGAAGACTATATGATAAAATGAGTAAGCCAAAATCACCTTTCTTGGCAATCGACTCTCATTCCAAAGGCATATAATTAAAATATAAAACATGCATCTTCTATTTTTATTGCCTATACAAAATTATATAAATATTTATATATATAATCTTTCCTTTATATTTGTCTTCTCACCAAAAGATTATATAATAAAAATTAACAAATATTTTAATCACTTACCATTCAAGATTTGAGCCACGGCTTGTACATAACTATTTAAGTGCAATGCAAACTAGTATTGGGCAGACCACGAGGCCAGAAAGAAGCAAGTAAACCCACAGCAATAGTTCTGTGGTCGTCAGTGAACTAGAACAGAATATACTAGTGGTTGCGTGAAGGTATTTCAAACCTTTAAGCTCCACGGCAGATGTTAGTCCAGATTTGCATGCAGAGCTTTAGTTTGTAATAGAAGAAAATCCAACTGAAAGCTGTAGTCATCCAACAGAGCATCCAGAACGATAATCAGAAATCGAACGGAGTGTTATCAAAATGCAGCAGAGCCTACTCAAAATCAAAGATAAGAAAATCCCATAGAGCGTCCTCAAAATAGTCTAATTAAATGAAAACGATCATAAGAAAACTCTGCGGAGTGCACTAAAATGCAACAGAGCATCTTTGCAAGCAAAGCCTCACCCACACTATTTGGTATCCTTATCAAATATAGCCCACTAAAAACTCAAAAGGTGAAGATCTTCTGTATGTGCGGGTGTGAGTTCTTTATGAAGGAGGCGTTTAACTCTCAACCAAATCTAGAATCCGTTTTACATTAACTGTTTCTTGATTTTCTTGATACAAAAGTTTTTGTAAAACATGGTAAAAATTAAGTTTACGTGGGTGTTACAAAGTACTTTTTATACTGAGCGGATTCACACATGCATACATGGAAAGGTAAGACTCCAGCGCTCAATGTGAAGGAAGATTTACGAGAGACCTTGTTGTTCGGTAAGGAACTCATCTGCAATAATAAGCCACATAAAATTGTAAGCATTAGCATGATGAAATAAAATGATAAATACTGTACAACTTGAAGGAAAAGTGAAAAGAAAATGAAACCCAGAAATCTAAATACCTGCAAGTGATAATTCCCCACGATATTTTCCGAGAGTCGAACTGGAGACAAATGAATAGGCAAAAATTTCGGAAGATTAAATCACCATAATTAGATTGCATAAGGTAAGATTCGAATTAGGTAAGCCGAGAGGGAAAGTAATATTGTAACCAAAAGAAGGGTATTACCTGTGCCGAGTAGAGAGGGTTTGAGCTAGATTGGGACCAGCAGCTTACATTGGCAACAGAGGCCGAAAACTTGCCAAAATCTCAGAGAAGTGGATATGGTGGACTCAATTCTAGCTCGAGGATATCTGTGGGAAATTTCTCATTCCAAATGACATCCCAAGGCGGATCAACCTTCCTAACCCTGATTCATTGGTTACCTTTGTTAGCTTATAACTACGACATCCAACGCTTAACGAACTACCAAACAAACTCATCGCATTGGCAGAGAAAAATGAGGGAATTAGATAGGGTTTTTCTGGGATAAACCAAGTCATTTACCGCAGAATGCAACCACCATAGATCTCCAAGGATCAGCCAGTTAGCAAAAAGGAAGGTGGCCCATTAAAACTTGAACCTGAATCCAATAAATCTGACAGTTGTTGCGGTATTAAATTTCCAGGACATGACAACAGGACTTTGGTACACACATTATTTGAGACATTTATTAAAATTTGATGAGCTTCTGTCAATGCAAACCATAGACTTAATTAGTGGTTAGGTTTTGGTGAGTTTTCGGAAGGGTAAAATTTAATATGTGCTCATTTACATATAAACCTAAAACTTATGTTTAAGATTAGTAAGCATGCCATAGAAGATTAAAATTTGAAGTATTAATGCAAGAAGTAAATTTTTTTTTATCTTGTATGTTACACGTATGTATACACCTATAAGTTATAGTGGAAGCATGTAGGGTGAGAGAGAAAGAAACATACGTGGTTTTTAATTGTGTCTCATGCAAGTAATGTTGTGTGATGCAAGTTCGTGTTATGCAAGTCCAAATCATCTTATGTGTCATGTGAATACAAAACTAGTCAAATTAGTGATTTGTTTCAAGAGAATATAAAACTGACTTATTCATTTTTTGTCACTTAAATATGCCCAAGTTTCTAATATTTAATCTATATGTATACTCTAATTTAATAACTTAAATTAAACAAACCATGCCTATTAAAATTAAAGATCATAAATATACCTAATAAATATTTAACTATATTCTACAACTTTACTACTCTATTTTCAATAGACATAACAAATTAAATTAAAAAAACATTATATAATTAATAATTGTTTTAATATAAATAAATATATAACATAAAAAAAATCAACATGGACATATTTTGGCTTCTCTTTGCATTCGTTACAATACCGTGGGCCAATACCATAGCTTATTGATACCACATTTTCAAAAAAATTTAACTCATGTTCATGGGACACATGTTCCTCTGACATTTTTTTTTAATTAATAAAATTAATTCAAAGGAAAGAAAGTGAATAACTACTTTTGAGATAAATCTCAACATTTGATGAGTAACTATTACTAAGAATACTCTAATATATTCCATGGAGCATAAATATCTACCATCCACTTCATAATTATTGATCATTAAATTAAAATTCTAGAATTCTTATTACAGAATAAAGTCCCTATTGCTATAATTTTTCTTTTTAGATAATTATTGAATTATTGAGTTAATTATATTTTAACATCCACCAGAATAACAATAGTGTATGGGAGTACCATTCTCCTCATTTTAACATGCCCCTCACTGAATTGATGCTACCATGCTGCCATAACTATCCTTGACTTTTCTAAAAGAATCACATCCCAAAATGAAATGATTTTCAAATTCCACTACCCGAAAAGTGAAAAAAAATACACACCTTTTCTTCCGAAGCTTCTTTAGTTCTCTTGAAAGGTCCCTTTTCATGCTAAATTTGATGTGAGTTACTTATTAATTGAGCAGTAATAATATTTTCTCTCCACCAAATTCTAGCTCCAATGTACTCTTTTTGTTGGAGATCACAAGTGGGGTTGAATTCAGTGAACATAGTACTTCTTCTTTCTACCCAACTTTTTCCACCATATACCCTTACTAAACTTCTCCATAGCAAAATTATTTAACTCGTTGCTATTTTTGGTACATGCATTGAGGTAAATATTCCATTTTTCGCATTTATTTCTTTCACTCGACCATATACCTCCTCCCATTTGCACAATTCTCTTTAGATACAAAACGATAATTGTATATTGTGCATCACTGTGATAATAAAGTGGTATATATCATGATATTGTAGGTTCAAATACCCAAAATTTACCCATCTTTGCATACAGGCATATGTATACACCTATAAGTTATAGTGAATGCATGTAAGGTGAGAAAGAAACCTACGTAGTTGTTGATTGTGTCTCATGCAAGTAATTTTGTTTGATGCAAGTTTGTGTCATGCAAGTCCAAAATCAACTTATGTGTCATGTGAGTGCACAACTAGTGAAATTAGTGATTTGTTTCAAGAGAATATAAAACTAACTTATTTATTTTTTGTCACTTAAATATGCCTAATTATCTAACATTTAATATATATATGTACTCTAATTTAATAACTTAAATTAAACAAACCACCGCTATTAAGATTAAAAATCATAAATATAGCTAATAAATAATTAACTATATTCTACCACTTTACTACTCTATTTTAAATAGATATAACAAATTAAATTAAAAAAACAATATATAATTAATAATTATTTTAAAATAAATAATATATATCATTAAAAAAAAAATCAACTATAATTAAATTAAAAAAACAATATATAATAAATCAATATTTTAATATAAATAAATATATAACATTAAAAAAATCAACTATAAATATATTTTTGCTTAATAAAACAATATATAATAAATAATTACTTTAATATAAATAAATATATAACATAAAAAAAATCAACTATCAATATATTTTCGCTAAATAATTATTTTTATATAAATAAGTATATAAAAAAAATCAACATGGATATATTTTCGCTTCTCTTTGCATTTTTTTTCCAACCACATTATGAAAACCAAAATGTTATTACAGACTTTGCTAAAAGGAAAATTTTATAAAGTAAATCACGAATGGATGTAAAAAACTAAAAATCCCCATAGGAAAAAGCCGCAGTGTAACAAATTTCTAAATTTTTTAATATAAAACAAATAATTTACTATTGCATTGTGGGTCCTTAAACCCCTCATCCAAAAAGCGCCGCCCCTCAAGAATCGTTAAGAAACTTGGTTTGCATATTTACTTTATATATATATATATATATATATATATATATATATGAAATATTAAACTAGCAGTTGCTCCAAAAGGCGCAAAGAGAGGCCGATAGGTTTTTTAAATCAAGAAAGTTGTACAAGAAAATAGCAATTGATAACTTAAATTTAAGTTAATTTTTTTGTATTTTTTTCTTAAGTTTATAATATGTAACTATATTAGAATTGTTTAACAAAAACATTCTCCAATGTTATTAGAACCACATGGTGGAATATTAAATACTAATTTGATTACATTATATTTTAAAGTAATCTAACTAATAGATGAGATGATATTTTAATTTACAAAAATTGAATGTCTCAAGGATCCATTTATACATAGAGTGGTTCTAAATTTCTAATAGTTAAGAATGCGTGCCTTCTTGTAAAAGGTTAAAAGTTCAAATTCAAAAAGGTAGAAAATAGACATCTAGGAATCAAATCACTAGGCAAAGACATCGAATTCATATTTAAGTATAGCAACAACATGTGGGATTCAACTAATATAATTATCCCAACTTGCAAAAGACGAATTGAAATTTAGTTAGAGTGTAATGGTAAAAAACCCAACTTGGAGAAAGATTCGTGGAAATTCAATTACAATATAATAGAAAAATGTGAAGTAAATCTGGTTAAAATAAATATGTGAATTAAAGATTTATTCATTAGTTTATAGTTTAAATATTACTTTATATATTAAATATTAATTAAATATGTGAACTTACTATTTTTTTTTACACAAGTCTTACTAGTGACATGTGAGT
This sequence comes from Pinus albicaulis, assembly GCA_034641835.2. Taxonomy (NCBI): domain Eukaryota; kingdom Viridiplantae; phylum Streptophyta; class Pinopsida; order Pinales; family Pinaceae; genus Pinus; species Pinus albicaulis. The sequence goes on along the minus strand of CM076576.1, from coordinate 874,471,057 downwards.
TCAAATGGGGCAACTTAGAAGTTTATGGTTACTTTCTATAAAGAAAAATAATCTTTTTGGAAAGATCTCTAATTCTATTTAAAAAAATAAGTTACTAGGGAAAATTCCTAAAAAATTAAGAAAATATGTGAACTTTCTATTTTTTTACATACATGTCTCACTAATAACATGTGTCATTACCAAAATGAATTGATTGACAAAAAAAATCAAGTGTATTTTCATAAAGGTTTCACACAATCACCATTTATAAAGCACACATTAAAATTCTTTAGAGCTTAAGTCTATAAAGAAAGATAAAATAACCTAACAAAACAGTTAAGCATATACTAGTGGACCCATTCGTATAATTCATTAATAGCATGAACTAAATTAAATAAAATAACCTAACAAAACAGTTAAGCAAATACAAGTGGGACCATTCGTATAATTCATTAATAGCATGAACTCATTTATTTATTTCAAGCAGAAATTTTTGTACATGGAGAAACATTCCATGGTCTCTCATTTCTGTGAAAGGTGGCGGATAGTCAAACAGTTTTGTGATCAGCGCTCAAATACCAGGGGATTGGTAGTATGATGGGTCATAGATTTTGTTGTTGCATTCGCATTTCCACACAATTGGATCGTCTCCACCTATTGGAGTGTCGGGGCATTGCAGTTGTGGAGTGACAGTGCACTGCACAGGCGTACATGGATTGCACCCCTCGCATTTATTATAACATGATGGCGGCCCAGAGCCAATAGTGGGCAATGCAACTTTTCTTCTACGCTCTCCCATCCCCTTCACCTGCCAACAACAATTTTTATCATTCAAGTGTGCACCAATATCTTCAACCCAATATTATTTTATCTGAAAGATTACAGAAAACATGGATTCAGAAACGAATGATTACAAAGAAAGCAGAGCCAAAATGTTCCAATGAATAGGGGGTTTGTTCATCACTAATTTCTCTCCCAGCGATCCCTCATTATTAGTGAAATAAAAGGGTTAATGTATCATATTAGTTCTTTCGCAGGCACGTGAGAAAATATTCTCTGCAAAACATATTGAATACCTAATGAACTCATGCAAATTACGCACCCCCAAAGCTCAATAGGCCTAAAGCAAAAAAACAGAGTCTTCATCATGGAATAATGTGAAAATGCAGCTTCCAAAAGCATGTTTTGCTATATCCCAGTAGAAATATCTTTGAATAACATACCCTTCCCAGTCTCTTTAATGTATGCTCCCCAGCAAAATTTCTTCGAATAAGGTCGTATCCTCCACATATGGTATATATCGAATATGAAGAGCTACGATGAAAATAAAAGAAAGCACAAGGAAAGATTAAAGCATTAGCAAATAAAGCATATTACCAATAATGCATAAATCATATTACCCAAATTAGAAATGGAAACTCAGTCATTTTTGGTAAAAAGTTATCATGTTCTTATGCTTTCTTTTAACTTTATATATATATGATGAAGGTATATTTCTTTGTTTTTTTGAATGGTTATCTTTTATGATTTTTATGATAAAGGTATAGTATTATTTTATTTTTGGAAATATTATATTTTATGATTTTTATGATCAAGTAATTCAAAAAAATGAGTTATGAGGGAAAATTCCTAAAAATTTAGAGAAATAGGTGAACTTGCTACTTTCTTGCACACATCTTACTAGTGACATGTGTCATTATCAAAATGAATTGGTTGACGAAAAAGCAACTGTATTAATTTAAAAGAGAAGGCCTATCGTCCTAATTATAAAAACCATAATCCATTGGCTACAGAGGTCGAAAACTTGTCAAAATCTCAGAGAAGTGCATATGGAAGACTTAATTTCAGTTCATGGATAACCGCAGGGAATTTCTCATTTCTGACCACACTCCAAGGCAGATCAACCTTCGTAACCCTGATTAAGTGGTTCCCTTCCTTACCATCTGGAGAAGGGCTCTAACTCCGACATCCAACTTTTAACGAGCTGCAAAAAAAAACTCAGTTTAACTAGTTCTAACTGAGTGATGAGATAGCTAGATGTCCAGTGAATTAATTTAGATTTCATTCACAAGTAGTGATCAATCACGTAAATGACGAGTCACTTTTAATATATGCATGCATGCCATTTCTTATGAAAAAAATAGTGATCAATCACATAACTGATGAGTCACTTTTAATAGATGCATGCATGCTAGTTATTATGAAAACCTAGTTGAGACAGAGGTTAAAGTGAACATAACTATCAGTTGTATTATCAGAAAACTTATTTGAGCCCAATTATAAAGTCATGGGAAGCCCATGAAGGATTGCACAATCAAGGTTGATTATCCTATTTAATAGGGATTAATTTCTTAGGGACTGTGTGAGCAAAGCTGGGCTAAGGAGGGGTTGAGAATTGGCTAATTGTTTGTCAATTTTTCCTGAGAATTGTTAGTCAATTTTGAGCGGGATTAAAGTGAAATAGTGAGGAGAGTGCATGATTTTATCAGTGTTAGAAAGAATTGTATTGTTTCATGATTCTTTGAATTTGTACAATATATGATAGAGGGGTTTTGAGCAGGTTCTTTCTCGAAGATACATCTTTTGTTGTGTGATTGATAATTTATTTCTCTTACTTACATGTGATTGAGCGACCGTTTTATATTCCACAAATATAGTAGAAAGATTCAGTATCTTGTTTTAGTACATCAAAAGATTGGATTGAATCCATTGGTATAGAGATTCTATATAATTTCTACAGGGGATGTTACATTAAGAAACTTTTTATATTATATTTTAAATTTATATGTATATTTCACTCATATACTAGGGAATAATATAAATTAAATGACAAATAAATATGGATAGGCATCAAAATAATTTTTTCCTCATGATACATTTTACAATACCAAGATTTAAAGAATTAATAAAATTAGCAAAATTATAATTTTATTTTAAATTATTATTAATACTAGCCTAGATCCAAGTTAACTCCACATATACCAAACCTTGAAAGGGATCAAATTTCTTTCCATAATAAAATATTTCCATCTCAAGAGATTTGATGCCTCTCAATGCTTGCTAGATATGGAGTTAAGATGGATGTAGGTTGATTTAATTCCCCCATTTAAATAATACATCTTCCACATGAATAAGATGGGTTCTCATAAACCTAGAGCCAAAAAATAACCAATAACTTGACCAAGTCAAGTTTACCTTAATTATTCAAAAAAATTAATAATAAAAAAATAATAATGTAGAATATTTATTTTAAAATAGGATTATTTTTATTTTTTTATTTTGGTGGATCTAAAATGTTTACATTACATTAATGTTTTTATTTTTACTTTTATGCATTTTAACCAAGTCAAAATGTTTACAAGACAAGACATTGCAATACCTCTTGCATACTAGGTTGGGGAGCATTCTTTGAAGCAGTTATATATATATATATATATATATATATATATATAGATATAGATATAGATATATATATATATATATATATAACTAGATTCTTTACCATGAGGAATAATCTCCACTTTATTATAGAGATTGTTAACTTGCAAATAGGTTTTGATACAGTACCATGGGCCAATACTATAGCTTACTAATACCACATTCTCAAAAAAATTTAACTCATGTTCATGTGACACATGCTCCTATGACATATTTTTTAATTAATAAAATTAATTCAAAAGAAAAAAAGTGAATAACTACTTTTGAGATAAATCCCAACTTTTGATGAGTAACTATTACTAAGAATACTCTAGGATATTCTATGGAGCTTATATATCTACCATCCACTTCATAATTATTGATAGTTAAATTAAAATTATAGAATTTTTATTACAGAATGAAAGTCCCTATTGCTATAATTCTTCTTTTTAGATAATTATTGAATTAATGAATTAATTATATTTTAATGTCCACCAGACTAACAATACTGTATGGGAGTACCAGTCTCCTTGTTTTTTTTCTTCTACAATTCAATCATTTTCATACTCAAATTGATGATGGGCTGTCCCAACCTTCTAACAAGCCCCTCTCTCAAAAGACAATACCATCACATCCCAAGATGAAATGATTTTAAGATTCCACTACCCCAAAAGTGAAAAAAGTACACACCTTTTCTTCCTAGGCTTCTTTAGGTCTCTTCCATGGTCCCTTTTCATGTCAAAGTTGATGTGAGTTACTTCTTAATCAAGCAATAATAATAATTTCTCTCCACTAAATGCCTTCTCCAACGTACTCTTTTTGTTGGAGATTATAAGTGGGGTTGAATTCGTTAACATAGTACTTCTTCTTCCTACCCAAGTCTTTTCACCATATACCCTTATTGAACTTCTCCATAACAAAATTCTTTAACTCCTTACTATTTGTAGTACATGCATTGATGTAAATATTCCATTTTTCCCATTTTATTTCTTTCTCTTCGTCATCTACCTCCTCCTATTCACTTAATTCTTTTTAGATACACAAGGATAATTGTATATTGTGCATCACTTTGATAATAAAGCAGTATGTATCATGATATTCCAGGTTCAAATATCCCCAATTTACCCATGTTTGCATAGGGGCATATGTATACACCTAGTTGTTGGTTGTGTCTCATGGCAGTAATGTTTTGTGGTGCAAGTTTGTGTCATGCAAGTCTAAAATCAACTTATATATCATGTGAGTACAAAACTAGTTAAATTAGTGATTTGTTTCAAGAGAATATAAAACTAACTTATTCATTTTGTGTCAATTAAATATGCCCAATTATCTAATATTTAATCTATATATCTTCTCTTATTTAATAATTCAAATTTAACAAACCACTCCTATTAGAATTAAAGATCATAAATATACCTAATAAATAATTAACTATATTCTACAACTTTACTACTCTATTTTAAATAGATATAACAAATTAAATTAAAAAAAACAATATATAATTAATAATTTTTTCAATATAAATAAATATATAACTAAAAAAAATCAAAATGGATATATTTTTGCTTCTCTTTTCGGTGCTCTTTGCATTCGTTTTCCAACCACGTTATGAAAGTCAAAATCTTATTACAGACATTGCTAAAAGGAAAATTTTAGAACGCAAATCAAGAACTCCCGATAGGAAAAAGCAGTCGTGTAACAAATTTCTAAATTTCTTAATGTAAAACAAATAATTTACTATTGAATTGTGGGTCCTTAAACCCCTAGTCCAAAAAGCACCCCGGTCAAGAACCGTTATAGAAACCTGGTTTGCATATTTACTTGGCTAAATTATAAAAACTATAATCCTAATTCGAAAAAAAACAACCGTTATGAATCACAAGTTGTGTTTATCAAGTTCAACAATTTCACTCTTCCATCATTGAATGTCATGAAAATATATCCGTTGAATGTCATGAAAATATATCCGTTGAATAGGAGAAAATATATCTGTTCATTGGCTTCTCTTTCTTTTTGTTCAATTCAATCTTTTTTGCTTTCACCAATTTCTTCCTCCGCCTCCGAGACCGTTTGTTTTTCTCTCTCGTTTCTTGTATTTGCTGAGTCCCGTGTTCTATTCTCTGTGTTATTTCTGTATGTGCATGTATTTTTGTTCGGGTTTGTATTCCTGTTTGATATTTAATAGGTGGTGGAGGCAAGGGTTTTAAGAGAGACAGAAGCATCGGATCACACTACACCTATTCACATATTGGTCTTTCTCCACAGAAGCAGATTATAATGGTAATATTTTGTAGTCTTTGTTTTTTTAAATATTTTGTTTTGAAATCTTTTTTCCACAACGAACAATGGATATTTTTTTCTTAATCTTGATTAAAAACAATTGTGTTATATCTCATATCAATTTGCAATGTGAATTCTGACCTGGTGTATATGTTTGTTAATATCCCAGCTCCAGGTCCATTCAAGAGTGTTGAGATAGATATATAATGCAAAGGTCAGTATTCAGATAAATAATGGCAGAGGAGTAGTTAGACACAAAATTCAGGTACGTAACCTTCATGTAACCTATATTAATTTTTAAATGGAAAAGAAAAACGAGATACCCAACCTGGGCATATATTTTCATGTGTTTATTGAATCCCATTTAGAATTTGAGCTAGAAATTGGATTGTGGTTAATATGTCTTCGATTGCGGTTAATATGTCTTCAAAAATAGGTTAATATGTCTTCTATTGCGGTTATTGAATCTCATTTAGAATTTGAGCTAGAAATTGGATTGTGGTTAATATGTCTTCAAAAATAGGTTAATATGTCTTCGATTGCGGTTAAATGTCTTCAAAAATAGAGGCATATGTCTTTGTAATCTTTTCTTTTCATAATTTATATGTTTTTTGGGGTAAGTTTCAACAGTTAGGTCTAAAAAAAAGCTTAAAAAAATAAACATGAAACTCTCTCTGATGTTTCTTATTTGTGGTTGGAAGAATATAAAGAAACAAATAGTGGAAACAATAGTAGACGTTTGGACTAATAAATTTAAATTTCGGCCTCCCTCATTCATCTTTACTCAGGTATCACCACAAATTTATTCGCATGCAGACTCGTCCATTAGTTTATAGCTCAAATTATTCACATACGAACTTGCCCTATTCACATGCGAACTTGCCCTATTCACATACGAACTTTCCCAGAGGTTTTGTTTTCAGAATCTACCCAAAATCTTTCACATACGAACTTTCCCAGAGGTTTTGTTTTCAGAATCTACCCTAAATCTTTCACATACGAACTTGCCCTGAGATTTTGTTTTCAGAATCTACCCCCAAATCTTTCACATACGAACTTGCCTAGAGGTTTTCCTTTTCAGAATCTACCCGAAATTTTATGCACTTACAATTATTTCAGTGATCGAATAGTTGTTTAGGGAATAATTTGATGGTTATTGGGTCGAAATTCTAGACCGTGCAACCCTCCTCTTCCTTGGACAATCCAATTGTTTAGATCCTTGATTGTACTCGGAATACCCTAATAGTATTCAATACGGCCTTACGCATTAGTAGCGCAGGAAATAAGGTTTTGCTTACACAATCTGCCCCAAATATTTTGCACTTATGGGGTTTCGAGTTGTGGTCTAGTCATACGTTCATACTTTTGTAAAAAGAAAGTCTAATACTGCTGAACTAGTAGTTTCCATATCGATTGTCTAAACTAGTTATCCAGATATTAAAAAGTCAATATTAATTTTGAACATATTAATTTATATTAGATTCCATGTCTATAAATAGATATGATGAATACACTTTTATATAATGTAATATTCCTTCTAGATGTATAAAATTTTTCCAATCGAATAAAATCGAGGTTAAAAAAAAATTGTTTTTACGATATATATAAATTTTCCTCGTAAACGATATAAAATTTATATTATAAAATTTTTTCATCAAAAGTTATACAATCAGTACATGATTATATAGTTGAGTAATAATTAAGGTTTTGAACAAAATTTTATAATTATATGATTGAATAATAATTAGTTTCTTTAAGAGATGATTTATGTATATACTAAGTCATAGAGATGTAGTTTATATTATAAAGAAATATTATACTTTGTAAATAAAAAGAATTGATTTTTTTAAGATCAATGCTTTTTTATCTCTTTTTATATATTTAAATAATTGACTTTCTTGTTTATAAATTATGGATGGATTATTTATAATTATATTTATATATAATTAAAATTAATATAAAATTCAATAATGAATATTTCTTATTATTGTATTCTAAAATTTAAATAATCATTTATTTATTATATTTGAATATGTGATGTAGAGTGTGGTTTTATTTTACTTTATTTATTATGTTATGTTGTTGAATTTATGTTATTGATGTTATTAATAGTAGAAGAGAAAGCAAGGGATTGAGAGAGGAGGGAAGAGGTGCGAAAGAGGAGGAGGTAGAGGCATCTGCGGAGGAGAAGGACATGTATAGGAGGAAGTGGAGGAGGAGGAGGTTGGGGGTGGTATAAGGGGAAAATGAGGAGGGAGAGGATGGACGGGGAGAGGGAGGAGTAAGGGGGAGGGGGTTGTATATGGGGAAGAGTAGGAAGGGGGAGGGGAGAAGAGAGGGAGAGGATATATGGGGAGAGGGAGGAGGAGGGAAGAGGAGGAGAGGGAGGAAGAGGATGAGGAGGAGGAGGAGAGGGAGGAAGAGGATGAGGAGGAGGAGGAGGATGAGGTTGGGGGTGGTATATGGGGAAGAGAAAAATGGGGATAGGGGAGAGGAGAGGGAGAGGATGGATGTGGAAAGGGAGGAGGAGGAGGAGGGGGGAGAGGGAGGAAGTGGTAGGGGTCCAGAGGTGGAGGAGGGGGGAAGAGCAAGAGCGGGGAGGGGAGAGGAGAGGGAGAGGATGGAGGGGGGGAGAGGGAGGATGGTGGGGAGAGGGGAGAGGGAGGAAGAGGAGGAGGGGGAGGAGGAGGAGGATGAGGAGGTTGGGGGTGGTATATGGGGAAGAGAAAGAGGGGGATAGGGGAGAGGAGAGGGAGAGGATGGATGTGGAAAGGGAGGAGGAAGAGGAGGGGGGAGAGGGAGGAAGCGGTAGGGGTGCAAAGGTGGAGGAGGGGGGGAGAGCAAGAGTGGGGAGGGGAGAGGAGGGGGAGAGGATGGAGGGGGGAGGAGGGAGGAAGTGGGGGCGAGGGGAGATGGAGGAAGGGGAGAGAGGGGGAATAGGATGAGGTTGAGGGTGGTATATGGGGAAGAGGAGGGGGAGGGGAGGGGAGAAGAGAGGGAGGAAGAGGCGAAGGGCAGGGGAGGAGGAGGGGGAGGCAGAGAGGGAGGAGGGGAGGTGGGGTGGTATAAGGAGGTTGGAGGTGGTATAAGGGGAAAAGGAGAAGGGGATGAGGGGAGAGGAGAGGGGCAAGGGGATAGGGGAGGGGTAGGAGAGGGAGATGATGGATGGGGAGAGGGAGGACGAGGGGAAACGAGGAGGGGGAGGAGGAGGAAGAGGGGGGGGGGAGGTTGAGTAGGAGGGGAGAAGCACAGGAGGGGGGGAGGGGAGAGGAGAGGGAGAGGATATGGGAGCAGGTGAGAGAAGGAGGAAGGGGAGGGAAGAGGAGGAGGACGGGGAGAGGTAGGAGAAGGAGGAGGAGGTTGGGGGTGATATAAGGGGAAAAGGAGGAGGCGAGGGGGGAGGGGGAGGCAGAGTGGGAGAGGGGAGTTGGGTGGCAGGGAGGTTGAGGAGGAGGGGGGGAAGAGTAGGAGGGGGGTAGGGGAGAGGAGAGGGAGAGGATCGAGAAGGGGGATAGGGAAGAGGAGAGGGTGGAGAGGATGGAGGTAGAGGGAAGAGGAGGGGGGAGGAGGAAGAGGGAGGAGGAGGGTGGAGGAGGAGAGAGGGAGGAATGGGGGGGGGAGAGGAGGAGGAGAAGGTCATGTTTGTAAATTATTTGTTGCATTTTTAATTTTTAAAGTGATGTGCTTTCCATCACTTGTTTGAGCGATAATGATATTCATGTTAGCCTTGTTTTTATAAGTCGTGTGTTGTATTTTTTTCATGTAAAAGTGATAAGGTGTTACCATCACTTCAAAATGTGATGAAGATGGTGTTGCCCTTGTTTTATGAGTCCTTTGATGCATTTCTTTCATGTAATAGTGATGAGGTGTTTACCATCACTTCGAAATGCGACAATGAAGTCTTGTTTGGTAAAGGTAGCTCAGGTATGATTCCCTTTTGATGTAAACTTGACCACTGAGTACATCTTATAAGCTCGTGGCAAGTATGGGAATATTTGGGTCATAGATTGGTCAATTTGAGCATGTGTTTGCATGGGATTGTACAACAGGTTTTCAAGAGATGTAGGTGTTAGTTCATCACTTATGGCTCTGAAGTACACAGGTGAAGGAGAAGGAAGGGTGACTTTTCCAGACGCTTGTGGTGTAGTAGTACACATCAATGCAGATTATTTTGATGCTTTTAGAGGACCAAAGCTCCTTAGTGGGGAGGATTGATCCAGGTGGCTGTAGAGACACACGCAAGACAAAAAGCTCTTAAAACTCAAAGTGTTTGGATTTCTCTCGAACCAGGTTCAGGATGAAGAGCTTGTCACCCTAATCGCAATGGTGTGAATGGTCCGTCAAATCGAGCTCGTATGCGAAGGATAGGAGTGGTAAAAGTTTTGGTTTGACTTGAATGACTGGGCAGGTTAAGGAGGATGCAAATTTGACCTTTCCTGCCTATCGGATTTCGGCAAGCTCAGGATAGATTCTAGGAAAATTTGTGGGATGATTAATTTCACTCCTACGGTCAAAATCATAATTTTCAAAAAAATATAATTTGTTTTTAATTACAACAAAAAATTAATTAAAAAAAGGGGGTGGCAAGACACCACCCTTGGCTCTCCACCCGACTAACTATAACATATTTTAATAATATATATTGGAATATCCAACGGGTCGTGAACCCCGCCGGAACCCCAACAACGAACATATATTACAAACATGTTTCATATAATGGCCACCATAAAACATGGTTCCGGCGGTTGTCAAACCCGCTCGACTTAATAGCTGGCTGGTACACCGACAGAACTGCAAATAACCTCCACTCCATGCTATAGCATGTGATATCTCCAATTTAATGTGGGTGGCGTAGGTGTTAGTTCCATCGCGAAGTCCACCATTGTCAAATTGTTGCTATGATTACCATACAGAGCCAAATCTGCTGGCGAGAGTTAAGGGGCGGCCCACCCAATGCGGGTCCAACACCCTCCACTTTGGTTAAAAAATATGTATGTGGTTTTTAAAAAATACATGGCACGATATTACTCCTTTTTAGGAGGGGTCAGGGTTTGATGACCCGACCTTCTCCCTCCTAACATGGATCCAAACCAACTCATCTAAACGAGTTTTTTGAAAACTCCACCCAAGAAAAATACTTAAACCCAACATTTGCATGGTGTACCCAAGCCAGACCAAAGCAGGAGTGCCCATGTGGATCGAGGAAATTTTTAGGTGGAACCATGAGCGTCGAGTAGTAATTATGCAGGTGGAACCATAAGCCTTGAAATTTTCCGGGGAAGGTATTTTTTCTCCATGTCAGAATATAGTCAAGTTTATAGTAATTTTTCATGGTTTTCTGTAGGGAATGCAATGGCGAGGTTAGATTTTCCTTTTGGGTTGCAGATTTCAAATCCACCCATGGAGAAACTACGTGGAGGAACCTAAGGGGAATCTAAAAGATTCCATTTTGCCCTAGATCTTCAATTTCTCAGAATTCAACAAATGGACAGTCATTTTTTCACTATTCGACATCATAAAGCTGATGGTATATTCAAAATTTTCATCTAAGATTTACATTTTTCGGTCACTTTTTGAAGTGAAGTTGCAGGTGTCAGTTTTCAGGGAGTGAGAAGTCAATTTCACACCTTTCGACGCCACAATCATGATGGTGTTATCAGATCCAGTAGTAGTAGTAACCATTCTTCAGTAATCTTCAACACAAGCTATATGATGTGATTCTTTCATGTACTTCTTTGTTCCAATATTCTTACTGCTATATAAATCCTTGTTGATGTATGAGTCATGGGATCTTGTCTTGTTTTGTTTTTTTATTGATGTCCTTTCTGTCATGGACCTGTATTATTTTTTAGATCCCTTTTATGCCATGTTGAATGGATACTCCCTGCCACACATATGTCATTTAGATACCTGGTTTTAGATGTTGGCGGGATATTCACAGTCTTTATTCTTGAGAAATCGTTATACTGGTAGGAGTCGTTCTTATGCATGAGAGTTTTGCAATGGAACATCTTGTAGAGAGGTCTATCCACTCTTGCGTGAGAGAATTTTCCTTGTATGTCAGAAAAACAGCTACATGGTGGGTTTTGAAAAATAAAACCACCTACATTCGATAAAGAAGCTAATAAGGTGGCAGAGGCCTGGTTGATAAATATCAATAATTACTTTCAAGTATATGATTATAGAAGCAACCTTAAAGCCAAACTAGCCATTTACCAGTTGAGATACAAAGCCACTCTATAGTGGCAGGAGGTAAAGAATGTTCGCAGCATTGAAGATGAATATGTGACATGGGATTCATTCCAACAATACTTTAAAGAAAAATATTTAAAAAAATATTTATATGACAAAAAATCTAGATAAATTCGTGGTTTGAAGTTGGGTCAGATGATTATGGACGAGTATATTACCAAGTTCACCTCCCTATTAAGATATGTTCCTTATGTCACAGAGGAAAAGGCTAAGGTTCAAAGGTTCCTGAGTGCTTTTCCAACCCACATGAAGGAACGAATTGAATTCATAAATGCTAGGACCATGGATGAAGAAATTTGAAAGGCAAGAATGTGCTACCAATAGTCCAAGGAAAAAGGGGAAGTGGGAAAAATTTGGCAGCCAAGAAAAGGACAGAAAAATAGTTCAAAGTTCAAGGGTGCCAGAAGTAACAATTTGAAAAATTCTGCATGAATTTTTGTACGCCTAAACAAGGAAAAATTTCCAAACCACCCCTGCAGTGTTGGAGGTGTGGTGAGGTGCATTATTACAATAATTTTCCTTAATGAGGGGGAATTGAAATAGTTGCTAATATTTATGAAGCTTCTACAGTTGGAGATGTAGCTCGAAATATATGTTGAATAAACGTAGCATTGGAAGATCATCAAGCAGATTATGAGCCAACGATGATAGAGTTGGAAGGTAAGCTACTTTCCTAGTCTATTTCTATTTTCTTTGACCCAGGTGTAATTTAATTTATGTAAAATACAAAATAGTAGAACTATGTAAATTAAAAGGTTAGAAATTAAAAAATCCTTGGTTGGTACAGCTAGCCACAGGAGCAAGAAAAAAATTAAGTGCCAAAATTCCAAACTGTACTTTGGAAATTGGAGACCAACAGTTGAACGTGGATCTGAACATACTTCCATTAGGATCATATGATGTTTTTCTAGGTATGGATTGGCTAGAAAAGCATTGGAATTTGGTGACTGTAAAGAAAATATTATTTACTCTAGAATGCAAGATGGAACGCACAAAGAGATTTAGGGAACCAAGAAAACACTACAACTATGTCCTATTACAACATTTCAAATGAATAAGTGTATGAGGAAGGGATGTCAGATTTATGCTATTCAGGTGGGATATGCCAATTCCAAGGAGAATTCCCCTATGATGGAGAACATACCAGTGGTACAGGACTTTATGGATGTATTTCCAGAAAATGTTCCAAATTACGCCCAAGAAAAGGTATTCACCTCACCATTGAGTTAATTCCATGAGCATCACCAGTTTCAAGAGATCCTTACAGAATGAGTGTTTCAGAGCTAAGTAAATTAAAAATGAAATTGCAATAGCTACTAGAAAAATTATTCATTCATCCAAGTTTATCCCCTTGGAGCACACCAGTGCTATTATTAAAGAAGAAAGATGGAGCCATGCAAATGTGCATGGATTATAGACAACTCAATAAATTGACAGTCAAAAATAAATATCCTTTACCTCAGATTGATGACCTGTTTATTCAGGTGAAAGGGGCCATAGTATTCTAAAAAATAGACTTAAGGTCTGGATACCACCAGATCCAGATTAAGGATGAGGATATCTACAATACTCCTTTCCGTACTAGGTACGAGCATTATGGGTTTGTGGTACTACCATTCGATTTAACAAATGCGTCAGCAACATTTATGAGATTAATGCATGGTATATTTCACCCCTTATTGGATAAATTTGTGCTAATATTTATTGATGATATTTTAATCTATTCTAAGAATCAGGAAGAACATAAGGATCACCAAAGAATAGTGTTGGAAATGTTAAGGAAACACCAGTTGTACGCTAATTTCAGAAAATATGATTTCTTCAAAGCAGAAATTCAATACTTAGGCCATGATATTTCAGCAGAAGGGATAGCGGTTGACCTAGAAAAAATTAAGACAATTATGGAATGGCATATTCCCCAAAATGTGGCGAATATCCAATCCTTTATGGGATTGGTTGGGTACCACCGAAGATTCATTGAAGGGTTCTCTAGAATTTCTTTTCCAATCACATCCTTGCAGAGAAAGGGAAAAGTATTTAAGTGGACTATTGAGTGCCAGAATAGTTTCGGAAGGTTAAATCATTTGTTCACCACTACTCCAGTGTTGAGGGTAGTTGATCCCAATAAAGAGTTTTAGGTTTTTACAGATGCATGTAAGGAAGGAGTTGGGGTAGTTTTATCAGAGGAAGGAAAGGTAGTGGACTATGAGTCAAGGAAGTTAAAAGAACATGAGAAAAGATATTTAGCCAATGACTTGGAGTTAACAACAGTGGTACATGCACTCTAGGTATGGAGACACTAGCTACTGGGAAATAAATGTGTATTAAAGACTGACCATAGTAGCCTAACTAGTTACGTCAAGAAAGCTAATTTAAAATCCCAACAGGCAGGATGGAATGACTTCCTAAGTGAGTTTTATATGTATATTTAGCACATGAATGGTAAGGAAAACCATGTGACGGATGCCTTAAGTAGGAAACTGAATTGTGTTTAAGATATTTGCTATAAATAGCTTGAATGCAAATTATTAGATCAAGTAAAAGAGGAAGCACGAAAGGAACCTGAATACCAATTTCTATGGCAAAAAATAGAGGAGGCCAGAGAGCAAGGAAGCTCTTCTGAATATCAATTTAGTCAAGAACAAATGCTAACCTTTACAGGAAAGATATACATACCAAACCGTGTGGATCTAAAGGAGGTAATCATGAATGAATGTCATCGTAGTAATTATGCAAGACACCCAGGATACCAGAAAATGTTGATCACAATTACAAAAGTTTATTTCTAGCCTGACATGAGAAGGAACATCGTTGAATACTTAAACAAGTGTTTGGAGTGTCAACATGTCAAGGTGGAGCATCGACATCTAGCTGGATTGTTGCAGCCCATACCTATACCTGAATGGAAATGGGAAGTCATTTCCATAGACTTCATTACTGGTTTGCCACGTTAAAAAAAGGCATAATGATTCCATTATGGTGGTGATCGACAGATTGAGAAAGGCCTCACATTTTATACTAGTACAGTCTACATACGAGACTGTACACATAGTTGATATTTTTATGAGAGAATTTTTTAGATTGCATGGTATTCCAAAGACTCTCATTTCGGAAAATGATGTGAAGTTTAGTTCAACATTATGGAAAAATTTATTTACAGGTTTGGTAACCCAAATAATTTTCAGCTCTGCTTATCATCCCCAAACATATGGATGAACAAAATGGGTAAATTAGGTTTTGGAAGACATGCTATGCATGTATGTGATGTAGTAGCCAGCAAAATGGGAAGAATATTTACACCTAGTTGAATTTGCTTACAAAATATGGTTATCAGGAGACTCTTAAGATGAGTCCTTTCAAAGCTCTATATAGATGAAAATTTCGTACCTCCATTAATTGGAGCAGCCCTGAAACTAAGTTAATGCTTGGACTAGAAATGTTGGTTGAAATGGAACCAGAGGTAAGGAAGATCAGGCAAAACCTGAGAGCTGCTCAAGATCAACATAAGATATACGCAGAGAAGAAAAGGACTTATTGAGAGTGTGAGGTGGGTTATCAAGTGTATATGCGGATAAAACCAAAGAAGAACACCTTGAGATGGGTCTCTTGTGCCAAGTTAGCTCCCAGGTTCTACGGACCTTTCCAGATATTGGAAAGGGTGGGGCCTCCGGCATATGGGTTGGCCTTACCTAGCCGCATTCGGGTGCACAA
Organism: Pinus albicaulis; assembly: GCA_034641835.2. NCBI lineage: Eukaryota > Viridiplantae > Streptophyta > Pinopsida > Pinales > Pinaceae > Pinus > Pinus albicaulis. The sequence goes on along the minus strand of CM076576.1, from coordinate 874,455,418 downwards.
TGTTTTTCACATGTCCCTACTAAAGAGATATGTACATGATCTGAAGCATGTAATCCATTGGCAGAAAATTCATGTAGGAATAATTAGAAAAATCCTAACTTGAAAACATACTTTTTTATGTGAATTTGACAAAAAAAAACTTCGTTGTTTGCAGGTAGAGATGGATGGTGAGTTTCTGGTTGAACCTCAACGTATACTTGACCAGAGAGAAATCATGCTCCAAAAGCAAGTCATCACCTAGGTTAAAGTGCAGTGGAAGCACTTCAACTCGAATGAGGCTACCTGGGAAGATGAGGGATTTGTACGTGAGGCATACCTATAGTTGTTTCTAGAGATAGAGTGAAACACCGTGGACGTTGTTGCTTTAAAAGGGGAAGTGGTAACAACTGAATTAAGTATTAACTAGTTGTTAAATAGAAATATGACATTTTAGTTAATATTTTAAAGGAAAGACCTAAACATTTATTGTTTTCTGGAAAAGCTTATTGTTTTTGTTGTTATGAAAAATAAAATTAGTTATGGAAAATTAGTTCCATAAAAATTAAAAAGGTTGATGGTAAAAGTATTCCAATAACTGAGAAGTGGTTGGACAATTTTGAATAGTTACCTGCTCCTCTGAGGATAAAAGATACATCCCAGTGAGGAAAATGGGTTATGTTCATTAAATAAGAGAGTGAGGATTTTCCTGAGCTGGTAGAGACCAGTGGAAATCAATCAAAGTTCCTAATAATTTGTAGTTCTGATTGGACTTGGGGTCCTGAGGTCACAAGAGAAAACTCTGTCAACCTAAACCTCTCTTGTGTGGAGAATGGGTGAAAGAGAAGGACATAATTGCCTCTCGTGATGGTTAGGTGGACATCATAAGCCAATTTCACATTTAAATAAATAACTGTTCATTTCAGATAATTTAGTCATGAAGCTTATTATAGTTACTTACACACAGATATGTGTTTAATAAGCTTCACGAAAACAATATTGTTATGGATCAATACCTGGAAACAAAGAAATGAGTTTGCAATGTTATTCATGAACTCGTCAATTACTTACAAGATTATGCAATTATTATTATGAGTTAATGTAAGTTAATCTTGTGAGTTTCTGCAACTAAAATACGAATTTTTGCAAAGTACTTTTAATTACTGCAAATTAATACTATGAGATTCTACAAAAACAATAATATGAGGTACTGTAAATATTTGTTGCAAATATTTTGAATCTGTCAAGATGCATACAAAATAATAGCTGAAAAAGAGATTATGTTATTGAAATATATTTACAAATTGACTGTACAAAGTCAAAGCAAGTAAACAAACTATAGAAAATCTATCATCTAAAAATTGTTGTGGAAGTGAACCATTGGTTCTGGGAATGAGGAGGTAATCTCAACCAAGAACTCATTGCTACTCTTGACTACTTATACTTGCACAAAAGTTAGAGGTGGTCCCGTCGCCTAAGTGAAAAAGATACAAAACCCTGTATTGGTAATTTAAAAAAAAGGAATGAAAACTAACTAAGACAAAATAAACTTTTCATTTCCAGAATCTGCATGCTAAGCATATATCTAGCTATAAAATAAGTGAAATGGAAGCTAGGATGCATTGAAAAACTGATATATATATATATTTATATATTAGAGAATGAGAATCAAGGTCTAGCCTGAGACTCTGAACACAAGTATGTTACCAGATAAGAATAAAGTACACATAATGGAAAACATAACTTATATATATATATATATAAACTGCATCGAATAACACAGTTCCCAAACACAACAAGAAATTCCCATGAAGAAATTTGTATTATGATATGAATTTAGAAGGAAAACAAATCCTTAAGCATTACATTTCCAAAACTAAGAAATTACAATAATTAATTCTGGAAAATTAAACCGAGGCCCAAAGGTACTGGCTCAGAGGAAATCCTCTAACAACTTCATACACTTGAAGGGAGGAATATTCATATAACCAATACTAGAGTACATATAAGAAAATGCAAGAAAGTCGACGCTAGAAAAACAAGCTACTCAACTAGACAAATTTTGTGGTCAAACTCAAGTGAATTTCACTAATATGCTAGCAAGAGGAAGGATTCCTTCTTATACTCAGCGGATTCACACATGCATACATGGAAAGGTAGATCTGTTTTCGTTAGTAGTAATATAGGACCCCAGTGCTCAATGTGAAGGAAGATTTACGAGAGACCTTGATGTTCGGTAAGTAACTCACCTGCAATAATAAGCCACAAAAAATTGCAAGCGTTAGAATGATGAAATAAAACGATAATTATTGTAAAATTTGAAGCCAAAACGAAAATAAAATGAAACCTAGAAATCTAAATACCTGCAAACGGTAATTCACCATGATATTTTTCGAGAGTTGAACTGGAGACAAATGAATAGGAAAAAAATTCGGAACATTAAATCACCATGATTAGATTGCATAAGGTAAGATTTCAATAAGGTAAGCCTAGAGGGAAAGTGACATTGTAACCAAAAGAAGGGTATTACCTGTGTTGAGTAGAGAGGGTTTGAGCGGGATTCAGACAAGCAGCTTGCATTTGCAACAGAGGCCGAAAACCTGCAAAAATCTCAGAGAAGTGCATATTGCGGAGTCAATTCTAGCTCGTCGACAACCACAGGGAATTTCTCATTCTAGACGAAATCCCAAGTCAGATCAACCTTCCTTACCCTGATTCATTGGTTACCTTCGTTACCAATCAGAGAAGAGCTTATAACTATGACATCCAACCATTAACTAGCTACAGAGCAAACTCATCGCATTGGAAAAGAAAAATGAGGGAATCAGATAGGGTTTTTCTGGGATAAACCAAGTCATTTCCCACCGTACACAACCACCATAGATCTCCAAGGATCGGTCGGTGAGCAGAAAGGAAGGTGGCCCATTAAAACTTGAACCCAAATCCAAGAAATCTCACAGCTATCATGGTATTAAATTTCCAGGACATGACAACAGGACTTTGGTATCAGTCGGTGAGCAGAAAGGAAGGTGGCCCATTAAAAATTGAACCCGAATCCAAGAAATCTCCCAGTTGTCGTGGTATTAAATTTCCAGGACATGACAACAGGACTTTGGTACACACACTGTTTGAGACATTTATTAAAATGTGATGAGCTTCTTTTGGTGCAAACCATAGAATTAATTAGTGGTTAGGTTTTGGTGAGTTTTCGGAAGGGTAAAATTTTATATGTGCTGGTTTACATAACAACCTAAAACTTATGTTTAAGATTAGTAAGCATGCCATAGAAGTATTAATGCAAGAAGTAAATTTTGTTTTATCTTGTATACACCTATAAGTTATAGTGGAAGCATGTAAGGTGAGAAAGAAATATATGTGGCTTTTTATTGTCTCTAATGCAAGTAATGTTGTGTGATGCAAGTTTGTGTTATGTAAGTCTGAATCAACTTATGTGTCATGTGAGTACAAAACTAGTCAAATTAGTGATTGGTTTCAAGAGAATATAAAACTGAATTATTCATTTTGTGTCACTTAAATATGCCCAATTATCTAATATTTAATCTATATGTCTACTCTAATTTAATAACTTAAATTAAAAAAACCACCCCTATTAAAATTAAAGATCATAAATATACCTAATAAATAATTAACTATATTCTACAACTTTACTACTCTATTTTCAATAGACATGACAAAATAAATTAAAAAACAATATATAATTAATAATTGTGTTAATATTAATATATATATAACATAAAATAATCAACATGGATATATTTTTGCTTCTCTTTGCATTCGTTACAATACCGTGGGCCAATACCATCTCTTACTAATACCACATTCTCAAAAAAATTTAACTCATGTTCATGTGACACATGTTCCTATGACATTTTTTTTTAACTAATAAAATTAATTCAAAGGAAAGAAAGTGAATAACTAATTTTGAGATAAATCCCAACATTTGATGAGTAACTATTACTAAGAATACTGTAGGATATAACATGGATCTTAAATATCTACCATCCACTTCATAATTATTGATCATTAAATTAAAATTCTAGAATTATTATTACAGAATAAAGTCCCTATTGCTATAAATTTTCCTTTTAGATAATTATTGAATTAATTAATTAATTATATTTTAACTTCCACCACACCAACAATAGTGTATGGGAGTACCAGTCTCCTTGTTTTTTTTCTTTTGCAATTCAATCATTTTCCTACTCAAATTGACGATGTGTTGTCCCAACCTTCTAACATGCCCCTCACTAAAAAGACAATACCACTTCCACTGAACTGATGCTACCATGCTGCCATAACTATCCTTGACATATTTGAAAGCATCACATCCCAAAATGAAATGATTTTCAGATTCCACTACCCCAAAAGTGAAAAAAAGTACATACCTCTTCCCAAGCTTCTTTAGGTCTCTTCGATGGTCCCTTTTCATGCCAAAGTTGATGTGAATTACTTCTTAATCAAGCAATAATACTATTTTCTCTCCATGAAATGCTAGCTCCAGTGTACTATTTTTGTTGGAGATTACAAGTGGGGTTCAATTGGTGAACATAGTACTTCTTCTTTCTACCCAACTCTTTTCACCATATACCCTTACTAAAATTCTCCATAACAAAATTCTTTAACTCATTCCTATTTGTGGGACATGAATTGAGGTAAATATTCAATTTTTTGCATTTTATTTCTTTCGCTCGGCCATCTACCTCCTCCCATTTCCACAATTATTTTTAAATACAAAAAGATAATTGTATACCCATGTTTGCATATGGGCATATGTATACACCTATAAGTTCTAGTGGATGCATGTAAGGTGAGAAAGAAACCTACGTAGTTTTTGATTGTTTCTCATGTTGTGTGATGCAAGTCCAGAATCAACTTAAGTGTCAGGTGCATACACAACTAGTGAAATTAATAATTTGTTTCAAAAGAATATAAACTAACTTATTCATTTTGTGTCACTTAAATATGCAAAATTATCTAATATTTAATCTATATATTTACTTTAATTTAATAACTTAAATTAAACAAACCACCCCTATTAAAATTAAAGATCATAAATATACCTAATAAATAGTTAACTATATTATACAACTTTACTATTCTATTTTAAATAGATATAAAAAATTAAATTAAAAAAATATATATATAATTAATAATTATTTTAATATAAATAAATATATAACATTAAAAAAATCAATTATAATTAAATAAAAAAAACAATATGTAATTAATAATTATTTTAATATAAATAAATATATAACATAAAAAAAATCAACTATAGATATATTTTTGCTTAATAATTGTTTTCATATAAATAAATATATAACATAAAAAAAAACTCAACATGGATATATTTTCGCTTCTCTTTTCATTCGTTTTCCAAAATCTTATTTCGCTGAAAGAAAATTTTATAAAGTAAATCAAGAATGGATGTAAAATACTTTAAAAAAAAAAAAATTATAGTAAATCAAGAATGGATGTTAAAAACTAAAAATCCCGATAGGAAAAAGCAGCAATGTATCAAATTTCTAAATTTCTTGATGTAAAACAAATAATTTACTATTGCATTGTGGGTCCTTAAACCGCTAATCCAAGAAGAAACTTGGTTTGCATATTTACTTTAATTTACATATATATGAAATATTAATTATAAAAATCAATAAATTATAAAAACTATAATCCATAATGCATATTTATCTTAAAATAAGTCTTTATTGCAATAATTTTTCTTTTTAGATAATTATTGAATTATTGAATTAATTATATTTTAAGGTTTACTATACTCACAATAGTGTATGGGAGTATCAGTTTCCTTGTTCTTTGTCTTTTGCAATTCAATCATTTTCTTAAAATTGATGATAGGCTGTCCCAACCTTCTAACAAGCCCCTCACTGAATAGACAATATCACTGCCACTGAATTGATGCTACCATGCTGCCATAACTATCCTTGACTTCTCTGAAAGCATCACATCCCAAAATGAAATGATTTTCAGATTCCACTACACCAAAAGTGAAAAAAGTACACACATTTTCTTCCCAAGCTACTTTAGGTCTCTTAGATGGTCCCTTTTCATGTCAAAGTTGATGTGAGTTACTTCTTAATCAAGAAATAATAATATTTTCTCTCCACTAAATGGTAGATCCAATTTAATCTTTTTGTTGGAGATCATAAGTGGGGTCGAATTTTTGAACATAGTACCTCTTCTTCCTACCCAACTCTTTTCACCATATACCCTTATTAAACTTCTCGATAAAAAAATTCTTTAACTCCTTGCTATTTTTGGTACATGCATTGATGTAAATATTTCATTTTTAGCATTTTATTTCATGCTCGGCCATCTACCTCCTCCCATTCGCTCAATTCTTTTTAGATACACAATGATAATTGTATATTGTGCATCACTGTGATAATAAAGTAGTATGTATCATGAGATTCTAGGTTCAACATTTGGGCCACTCCATGTGACCATAGGGAAGAATGTACAGTGGACAGGAAAGGTAGAACCTACAGAAGCTGGTTGTGTCTCATGCAAGTAATTTTTTGTGGTGCAAGTTTGTGTTATGCAAGTTGAAAATCAACTTATATGTCATGTGAGTACAAAACTAGTTAAATTAGTGATTTGTTTCAAGAGAATACAAAACTAACTTATTCATTTTGTGTCAGTTAAATATGCCCGATTATCTAATATTTAATCTATATATCTACTCTAATTTAATAATTTAAATTAAAATTGTCTGTGGGGTCTTGGTTAAAAGGTGATGAGGTGGGCTGTTATAGCACTCATCACATGTTCAATTCCATTCCCCGATCAAGGTGATGTATCTCGACATGTTATGAAGATGGAGTAAAAAGTCAAAAAAAAAAAATGAAAAAAAAAAAATCCTTTTACTAGCTCACTTGGTGTAACATTACTTTATCCCCCCGATTGGGGTGGTCACGTGTCAGACAGCACATCAGAAACGGTGAACGCTGGTGGTTATATGTCTTTCGCACACTTTCATTCCATAATGGCGCCGGCAAACAACAGATTATGGAGGTGCACGGCGGATCGATCTTTAATAATGATGCAGGCAGGCCAGCCTGGCTCGTCAGGGTTGAGGAAAGTTCGAGATAAGGTAAGTTGCTCGTCTTTCCTTCTCCATTATTTCATGCATTGCGCTCTGCATGCAAGAAGGTGGAGATAGGCAAGACGGAAGCTGAGCACTCTTCAAAATCCCAACCTCATCATTCAACCGGGGTATGTATCCAACCTCTTTTTAGTTTTCATGATTGAAAATGGGATCGTCTGGTTCAACAATGTGTATTGCATGGCAATTCAGTCTCCCTTTCTCGTCATGGGTTATGCTCTGAGGTCTAGGCGCGCAGGAATTGTGATTATAGGAATTGTGGTATTGTTCATACTGGTGATTATAGACCGTCTTCTCCCAGTGCTGAAGCCTGTTAACCCCTGTTTCAGAGATCCATGCACTCCTCAATTCCCTTTTCGCATCAACATATGGGTATTCTTGTCTTGTCTTCTGTTAATGTTAAGAAATTTGTATGTGGGTCGTGTTGGGTCGTCCTGGAGTTGGGCTTTTCATTCGAATTACACTAGTGTTACTGGTATGATAGATGGTTTTAGGTGGTTTCATAGCATTGCTTATGCAAACAAAGAGAGTCAAGTTGCTTGGCCTTTTCCTTCAGTACTAGATAGGAGTATTGCCAGAGCGATTCTTCATCTTATTGTGGCTCTCTGTCTAAATCCTTTGCTCAACCTGCGGCTTCTGCTGGTATTTAGCTCTGTTTCTCACCTGTACGCTTGCAGTTTCAGTCTCAGTATTAGGCCTGACAGGTCAATGGAGTCTCTCTCGTCAATGACTTGTTTATCACCTCGACAGTCTGTCACTATTCCCAGAAATCGCGCAGGGTGGCCGTATGATGTTGTTCAGTCCTTGTTTTCATGTCAGTTTCTATTGCACTGTAGGTGGCAAGTTAACATGGGGAAGCGACGGTCAGTAGCTCAGGCTTCTAAAGGGAAGCAGGCCCAATCTGATCAGCCTCCAAAAAAACGTGGGAGGAAAACAAATTTAGAGCATATTCAGAACCTGGCAATGAGTTATGTCATGGGAAATCCGGTAGTTGTCCGTCAAGAAATTAGAGGCTGCAAACGTGAGATCCAAATAGATCCAGAAGATAAGGAAATAGAGACAGATATCTTGGACTTCATCACCGATCCTGGAAACACCAGAGGTTGACTTTCATTATTCCAGCAAACCATTCATACATACTGGATCCTCAAAAGCCTCCTAGCAAAGGCTATTCAGAGTTTATATCCAAGTCATGTTGAACAGAACCCAATGAAGACTGAAATTCATTTGCTAGACATCATGACTCATATGGAGGATCAGCTACAACACATTAAAATCACCCAATACTAGGCCACTGACAGAATAAGCAGAGTAGATGACCGAGTTGGTAGAATTGAAAAGCAACTCCAGCAATTACAACAAGTAGATATGCCAGGATCGACCCGGAAAGCTCCAGCTCCTGTCTCTTCGGATGAAGAATAGTTTTTTTTCAGTATTCTGTGCCTTTGGGGCAGTTTTGGGTTTTAAATAGTCTCTTTTTGTTTATGGATTAGTATGATAGGATTGGTTTTATATGAACTTGGTTTAAATTTGCAGAATGTAAATATATCGAAAGTAGAACAAATCGCACATGGAAGATGTAGAAGAATGAAACTCTTTCAGTTTTGTTCTGCTTTCCATGCATTGAGATTGCCAACAAACCTGGTCCTGCGGGCAGGTTGAGGCTTTAGACTATTTTATATTTCTGTAACCTGCTTTACAAGTATAAATAGAAAAAGAAGGTACTACCAAATTAACAAAAAAAAATAATTTAAATTAAACAAACCACTCCTATTAAAATTAAAGATCATAAATATAACTAATAAATAATTAACTATATTCTACAACTTTACTACTCTATTTTAAATAGATATAACAAATTAAATTAAAAAAACAATATATAATTAATAATTTTTTCAATATAAATAAATATATAACGTAAAAAAATAAATAAATAAATAAATAAATCAACATGCATATATTTTCGCTTATCTTTTCGCTGCTCTTTGCATTTGTTTTCCAACCACATTATGAAAGGCAAAATCTTATTACAGACATTGCTAAAAGGAAAATTTTACAACGTAAATCAAGAATGGATGTAAAAAACTAAAACTCCCGACAATCAAGAATGGATGTAAAGAATGGAGTTAATAAAAATTTAACTCATGTTCATGTGACACATGTTTCTATGACATTTTTTTTAATTAATAAAATTAATTCAAAGGAAGGAAACAAAATAACTACTTTTGAGATAAATCTGAACATTTGATGAGTAACTATTACTAAGAATACTCTAAGATATTCCATGGAGCATAAATATCTACCATCCACTTCATAATTATTGATCATTAAATTAAAATTCTAGAATTCTTATTACAGAATAAAGTCCCTATTGCTATAATTTTTCTTTTTAGATAATTGTTGAATTATTGAGTTAATTATATTTTAATGTCCACCAGAATAACAATAGTGTATGGGAGTACCAGTCTCCTCATTTTAACATGCTCCTCACTGAATTGATGCTACCATTGATGCTACCATGCTGCCATAACTATCCTTGACTTTTATAAAAGAATCACATCCCAAAATGAAATGATTTTCAGATTCCACTACCCCAAAAGTGAAAAAAAATACACACCTTTTCTTCCCAAGCTTCTTTAGGTCTCTTGAATGGTCCCTTTTCATGCCAAATTTGACGTAAGTTACTTATTAATTAGGCAGTAATAATATTTTCTCTCCACCAAATTCTAGCTCCAATGTACTCTTTTTGTTGGAGATCACAAGTGGGGTTGAATTCAGTGAAAATAGTACTTGTTCTTTCTACCCAACTTTTTTCACCATATACGCTTACTAAACTTCTCCATAACAAAATTCTTTAACTCGTTGCTATTTGTGCTACATGCATTGAGGTAAATATTCCATTTTTCGCATTTTATTTCTTTCACTTTGCCATCTACCTCCTCCCATTTGCACAATTATTTTTAGATACAAAATGACAATTTTATATTGTGCATCACTATGATAATAAAGTGGTATATATCGTGATATTGTAGGTTCAAATACCCCAAATTTACCCATGTTTGCATACGCTGATATGTATACACCTATAACTTATAGTGAATGCATGTAAGGTGAGAAAGAAACCTACGTAGTTGTTGATTGTGTCTCATGCAAGTAATGTTGTTTGATGCAAGTTTGTATCATGCAATACCAAAATGAACTTATATGTCATGTGAGTACACAACTAGTGAAATTAGTAATTTGTTTCAAGAGAATATAAAAGTAACCTATTTATTTTGTGTCACTTAAATATGCCTAATTATCTAATATTTAATCTATATATGTACTCTAATTTAATAACTTAAATTAAACAGACCACCGCTATTAAGATTAAAAATCATAAATATAGCTAATAAATAATTAACTATATTCCACCACTTTACTACTCTATTTTAAATAGATATAACAAATTAAATTAAAAAACAATATATAATTAATAATTATTTTAAAATAAATAAAATATATCATTAAAAAAAAAATCAACTATAATTAAATTGAAAAAACAATATATAATAAATCATTATTTTAATATAAATAAATATATAACATAAAAAAATCAACTATAAATATATTTTCACTTAATAAAACAATATATAATAAATAATTATTTTAATATAAATAAATATATAACATAAAAAAATCAACTATAAACACATTTTCGCTTAATAATTGTTTTTATATAAATAAATATATAAAAAAATCAACATGGATATATTTTCGCTTCTCTTTGCATTTGTTTTCCAAACACATTAGGAAAACCAAAATCTTATTACAGACCTTGCTAAAAGGAAAATTTTATAAAGTAAATCACGAATGGATGTAAATATCTAAAAATCCCCATAGGAAAAAGCCGTAGTGTCCGTAGTGTAACAAATTTCTAAATTTTTAATATAAAACAAATAATTTACTATTGCATTGTGGGTCTTTAAACCCCTAATCCAAAACGCATCGCCCCTCTAGAATCGTCAAGAAAGTTGGTTTGTATATTTACTTTAGTTTATATATATATATATATGAAATATTAAATTATAAAAAGCATAATCCATTGGCAACAGAGGCCGAAAATTTGTCAAAATCTCAGAGAAGTGCATATGGAAGACTTGATTTCAGTTCATGGATAACCACGGGGAATTTCTCATTTCGGACCACACTCCGAAGCAGATCAACCTTAGTAACCCTGATTCATTGGTTCCCTTCCTTACCATCTGGATAAGGACTTTAACTCCAACATCCAACTTTTAACGAGCTGCAAAACAAACTCAGTTTAACTAGTTCTAACTGAGTGATGAGATAGCTAGATGTCCAGTGAATTAAATTAGATTTCATTCACAAGTAGTGATCAATCACATAACTAAAGAGTCACTTTCAATATATGCATGCATGCCAGTTCTTATGAAAAAAACAGTGATCAATCACATAACTGATGAGTCACTTTTAATAGATGCATTCATGCTAGTTCTTATGAAAACCTAGTTGAGACAGAGGTTAAAGTGAACATAAGTATCAGTTGTATTATCAGAAAACTTATTTGAGCTCAATTATAAAGTCATGGGAAGCCCATGATGGATTGCGCAATCAAGTAAGGTTTATTATCCTATTTAATAGGGATTAATTGCTTAGGCACTGTGTGAGTAAGGCTGGGCTAAGGAGGGGTTGAGAATTGGCTAACTATTTGTCAATTTTTCCTCAGAATTGCTAGTCAATTTTGAGCGAGATTAGAGTGAAATAGTGAGGAGAGTGCATGATTTTATCAGTGTTAGAAAGCATTGTATTTTTTCATGACTCTTTTAATTTGTACAATATATGATAGAGGGGTTTTGAGCAGGTTCTTTCCCGAAGATAATCTTGTGTTGTGTGATTGATAATTGATTTCTCTTACTTATATGTGATTGAGCGACCATTTTATATTCCACAAATATAGTGGAAAGATTCAGTATATGTTTTAGTACATCACAAGATTGGATTGAATCCATTGGTATAGAGATTCTATATAATTTCTACAAGGGATGTTACATTAAGAAACTTTTTATATGATATTTTAAATTTATATCTATATTTCACTCATATACTAGGGAATAGTATAAATTAAATGACAAATAAATATGGATAGGCATCAAAATAATTTTTTCCTCATGATACATATTACAATACCAAGATTTAAAGAATTAATAAAATTAGCTAAATTATAATTTTATTTTAAATTATTATTAATACTAGCCTAAATCCAAGTTAACTCCACATATACCAAACCTTGAAAGGGATCAAATTTCTTTCCATATTAAAATATTTCCATCTCAAGAAATTTGATGCCTCTCAGTGCTTGCCAGATATGGAGTTAAGATGGATGTAGGTTGAGTTAATTCCCCCATTTAAATAATACATCTTCCACATGAATAAGATGGGTTCTCATAAACGTAGAGCCAAAAAATAACCTATAACTTGACCAAGTCAAGTTTACCTTAATTATTCAAAAAAAAATAATAATAAAAAAATAATAATGTAGAATATTTATTTTAAAATGGGATTATTTTTATTTTTTTATTTTGGTGGATCTAAAATTTTACATTACATTAATGTTTTCATTTTTATTTTTATGCATTTTAACCGAGTCAAAATGTTTACAAGACAAGACATTGCAATACCTCTTGCATACTAGGTTGGAGAGCATCCCTTGAAGCAGTTATATATATATATATATATATATATATATATAGATTCTTTACCATCAGGAATAATCTCCACTTTATTATAGAGATTGTTTACTTGCAAATAGGTTTTGATACAGTACCATGGGCCAATACTATAGCTTACTAATACCACATTCTCAAAAAACTTTAACTCATGTTTATGTGACACATGCTCCTATGACATATTTTTTAATTAATAAAATTAATTCAAAAGAAAGAAAGTGAATAACTACTCAAATTGATGATGGGTTGTCCCAACCTTCTATCAAGCCCCTCTCTGAAAAGACAATACCATCACATCCCAAAATGAAATTATTTTAAGATTCCACTACCCCAAAAGTGAAAAAAGTACACACCTTTTCTTCCCAGGCTTCTTTAGGTCTCTTCCATGGTCCCTTTTCATGTCAAAGTTGATGTGAGTTACTTCTTAATCAAGCAATAATAATAATTTCTCTCCACTAAATGCTAGCTCCAACGTACTCCTTTTGTTGGATATTACAAGTGGGGTTGAATTCGTGAACATAGTACTTCTTCTTCCTACCCAAGTATTTTCACCATATACCCTTATTGAATTTCTCCATAACAAAATTCTTTAACTCCTTACTATTTGTAGTACATGCATTGATGTAAATATTCCATTTTTCCCATTTTATTTCTTTCTCTCCGTCATCTACCTCCTCCCATTCACTTAATTCTTTTTAGATACACAAGGATACTTGTATATTGTGCATCACTTTGATAATAAAGTGGTAGGATAATTGTATATTGTGCATCACTTTGATAATAAAGTGGTATGTATCACGATATTCGAGGTTCAAATATCCCCAATTTACCCATGTTTGCATAGGGGCATATGTATACACCTATAAATTATAGTGGACGCATGTAAGGTGAGAAAGAAACCTACGTAGTTGTTGGTTGTGTCTCATGCAAGTAATGTTTTGTGGTGCAAGTTTGTGTCATGCAAGTCCAAAATCAACTTATATGTCATGTGAGTACAAAACTAGTTAAATTAGTGATTTATTTCAAGAGAATATAAAACTAACTTATTCATTTTGTGTCAGTTAAATATGCCCAATTATCTAATATTTAATCTATATATCTTCTCTAATTTAATAATTTAAATTAAACAAACCACTCGTATTAAAATTAAAGATCATAAATATACCTAATAAATAATTAACTATATTCTACAACTTTACTACTCTATTTTAAATAGATATAACAAATTAAATTAAAAAAACAATATATAATTATTAATTGTTTCAATATAAATAAATATATAACTTACTATTGCATTGTGAGTCCTTAAACACCTAGTCCAAAAAGCACCGCGGTCAAGAACCTTTATAGAAACTTGGTTTGCATATTTACTTTTCTATATATATAATAATTATAAAAATTGGCTAAATTATAAAAACTACAATCCTAATTCGAAAAAAAACAACCGTTATGAATCACAAGTTGTGTTTATCAAGTTCAACAATTTCAATCTTCCATCATTGAATGCATGAAAATATATCCGTTGAATAAGAGAAATGTGCATCTTCTGTTCATTATAATTGGCTTCTCTTTCTTTTTCTTCAATTCAATCTTTTTTGCTTTCACCAATTTCTTCCTCCGCCTCCCAGAACGTTTGCTTTTCTCTCTCGTTTCTTGTATTTTCTGAGTCCCGTGTTCTATTCTCTGTGTTATTTCTGTATGTGCATGTATTTTTGTTCGGGTTTGTATTCCTGTTTGATATTTAATAGGTGGTGGAGGCAAGGGTTTTAAGAGTGACAGAAGCATCGGATCACACTACACCTATCCACATATTGGTCTTTCTCGTTGGCAGATTATAATGGTAATATTTTGTAGTCTTTGTTTTTTTAAATATTTTGTTTTGAAATCTTTTTTCCACAACGAACAAGGGATATTTTTTTCTTAATCTTGATTAAAAACAATTTTGTTATATCTCATATCAATTTGCAATGTGAATTCTAACCTGGTGTATATGTTTATTAATATCCCAGCTCCAGGTCCATTCAAGAGTGTTGAGATATATATATAATGCAAAGGGCAGTATTCAGATAAATAATGACAGAGGAGTAGTTAGACACAAAATTCAGGTACGTAACCTTCATGTAACCTATATTAATTTTTAGATGGAAAAGAAAAAAGAGATACCCAACCCGGGCATATATTTTCATGTGTTTATTGAATCCCATTTACAATTTGGTCTAGAAATTGGATTGTGGTTAATATGTCTTCAAAAATAAGTTAATATGTCTTCTATTGCGGTTAAATGTCTTAAAAAATAGAGGCATATGTCTCTGTAATCTTTTCTTTTCATAATTTATATGTTTTTTTGGGTAAGTTTCAACAGTTACGTCTAAAAACAAAAAGATAAACCTGAAACTCTCTCTAATGTTTCTTATTTGTGGTTGGAAGAATATAAAGAAACAAATAGTCGAAACAATAGTAGACGTTTGGACTAATAAATTTAAATTTCGGCCTCCCTCATTCATCTTTACTCAGGTATCACCACAAATTTATTCGCATGCAGACTCGCCCATTAGTTTATAGCTCAAATTATTCACATACGAACTTGCCCTATTCACATGCGAACTTGCCCTATTCACATACGAACTTTCCCAGAGGTTTTGTTTTCAGAATCTACCCAAAATCTTTCACATACGAACTTTCCCAGAGGTTTTGTTTTCAGAATCTACCCTAAATCTTTCACATACGAACTTGCCCTGAGATTTTGTTTTCAGAATCTACCCCCAAATCTTTCACAGACGAACTTGCCCAGAGGTTTTCCTTTTCAGAATCTACCCGATATCTTATGCACTTACAATTATTTCAGTGATCGAATAATTTGATGCTTATCGGGTCGAAATTCTAGACCATGCAACCCTCCTCTTCCTTGGACAATCCAATTGTTTAGATCCTTGATTGTACTCGGAATACCCTAACAGTATTCAATACGGCCTTACGCATTAGTAGCGCAGGAAATAAGGTTTTGCTTTCACAATCTGCCCCAAATATTTTGCACTTATGGGGTTCCGAGTTGTGGTCTAGTCATACGTTCATACTTTTGTAAAAAGAAGGTCTAATACTTCTGAACTGGGAATAATTTGTTGTCCCTCGAACTTACTTGGACAATGTCTAATAATGTTCAATTAATAAATACAGTAGATGTCTAATAATGTCTAATAATATTCAATTAAAAAAAACCTCTCCCAGTTCTTTCTATTATTCTTTTAACCATCCTAGAACCTTCTATTACTTTCATTACAATCTCAGAACCTTCTATTACTCTATTTACATTCCTGCTGTAGCTATCTGATATTGTTTTTAAATTTAAAACAAAGAGGCTGAGTTGTCAAAAATATTTCTCTTCCAAGTCGACTCAATTTCATAAAACCCCTCTAATATCGCTCCGACGTCCTTTGATACTGCTATTAATATGTGTATAGAATTTACCGGGGTAGTTTCCATATCGATTGTCTAAACTAGTTATCCAGATATTAAAAAGTCAATATTAATTTTGAACATATTAATTTATATTAGATTCCATGTCTATAAATAGATATGATGAATACACTTTTATATAATGTAATATTCCTTCTAGATGTATAAAATTTTTCCAATCGAATAAAATCGAAGTTAAAAAAAAATTGTTTTTACGATATATATAAATTTTCCTCGTAAACGATATAAAATTTATATTATATAAATTTTTCAGCAAAGGTTATACAATAAGTACATGATTATATAGTTGAGTAATAATTAAAGTTTTGAACAAAATTTTATAATTATATGATTGAATAATAATTAGTTTCTTTAACAGATGATTTATGTATATACTCAGTCATAGAGATGTAGTTTATATTATAAAGAAATATTATACTTTGTAAATAAAACGAATTGAACTTTTTTAAGATCAATTATTTTTTATCTCTCTTTATATATTTAAATAATTGATTTTCTTGTTTATAAATAATGAATGGATTATTTATAATGATATTTATATATCATTAAAATTAATATAAAATTTAATAATGAATATTTCTTATTATTGTATTCTAAAATTTAAATAATCATTTATTTATTATATTTGAATATGTGATGTAGAGTGTGGTTTTATTTTACTTTATTTATTATGTTATGTTGTTGAATTTATGTTATTGATGTTATTAATACTAGAAGAGAAAGCAAGGGATTGAGAGAGGAGGAAAGAGGTGCGAAAGAGGAGGAGGTAGAGGCATCTGCAGAGGAGAAGGACATGTATAGGAGGAAGTGGAGGAGGAGGAGGTTGAGGTGCATGGAGAGGGAGTAGGAGGAGGTGGGGAGGATGAGGATTAGGTGGAAGGCGAGGTGGGGCAGAGATCGAGAGGAGGATGCAGAGGAGAGGGGAGGGGAATGAGGAGAAGAGAGGGAGAGGGTGGATTTGGAGAGTGACAAGGGGAGAGGGCAGAGGAGAGGGAGACATGGAGATGGGGAGGAGGATGAGGAGGAGAGGGGAGGGGAGATGAATTAGGAGGAGGTTGGGGGGAGGAATGGGGAGAGGAGAGGGAGAGGGTGGATGGGGAGAGTGAGGAGCTGGGCGGGGGCGGAGGGTTGGAGGAGAGGATGGGTGGGTAGAGGGACAAGGAGGAGGGGAGAGGGAGAGGGAGGAGGTCAGGGGTGGGGAGGGAGGAGGAGGAGGAGGTTACGGGTGGTATAACGGGAAAATGATGAGGGAGAGGATGGATGGGGAGAGGGAGGAGGAAGGGGGAGGGGGTTGTATATGGGGAAGAGTAGGAAGAGGGAGGGGAGAGGAGGAAGAGGAAGAGAGGGAGGAGAAGGAGGAGGTTGGGGGTGGTATATGGTGAAGAGCAAGAGGGGGATAGGGGAGAGGAGAGAGAGAGGATGGATGTGGAAAGGGGGGAGGAGGAGGAGGAGCGGGGAGAGGGAGGAAGTGGTAGGGGTGTGGAGGTGGAGGAGGGGGGAAGAGCAAGAGCAGGGAGGGGAGAGGAGAGGGAGAGGATGGAGGGGGGGAAAGGGAGGATGGGGGGAGAGGGGAGAGGGAGGAAGAGGAGGAGGGGGAGGAGGAGGAGGATGAGGAGGTTGGGGGTGGTATATGGGGAAGAGCAAGAGGGGGGTAGGGGAGAGGGGAGGGAGAGGATGGATGCCGAAAGGGAGGAGGAGGAGGAGGAGGAGAAGGGGGAAGAAGCGGTAGGGGCGCGGAGGTGGAGGAGGGGCGAAGAGAAAGAGCGGGGATGGGAGAGGAGGGGGAGAGGATGAAGCGGGGGAGATGGAGGAAGGGGAGAGAGGGGGAAGAGGAGGAGGTTGAGGGTGGTATATGGGGAAGAGGAGGGGGAGGTGAGGGGAGAAGAGAGGGAGGAAGAGGAGGAGGGGGAGGAGGAGGGGGAGGAGTGGAGGTGGGGTGGCATAAGGAAGTTGGGGTGGTATAAAGGGAAAAGGAGGAGGGGATGAGGGGAGAGGAGAGGGGCAGGGGGATAAGGGACGGGTAGGAGAGGGAGGGGGATAGGGGAGGGGTAGGAGAGGGAGATGATGGATGGGGAGAGGGAAGACGAGGGGAAAGGGGGAAGGGGAGCGGGAGGAGGAGGAAGGTGGGGGGGAGGTTGAGTAGGAGGGGGGAAGAACAGGAGGGGGGAAGGGAGAGGAGAGGGAGAGGATGGGCTAGAAGGGGAGAGAAGGAGGAAGGGGAGGGAAGAGGAGGAGGAAGGGGGAAAGGGAGGAGAAGGAGGAGGAGGTTGGGGGTGGTATAAGGGGAAAAGGGGGAGGCAGAGTGGGAGAGGGGATTTGGGTGGCAGGGAGGTTGAGAAGCAAGGGGGGAAGAGTAGGAGGGGGGTAGGAGAGAGGAGAGGGAGAGGATGGAGGAGGGGGATAGAGAAGAGGAGAGGGGGGAGAGGATGGAGGAAGAGGGAAGAGGAGGGGGGAGGAGGAGGAGAGAAAGGGGGAGGAGGAGAGAGGGAGGAAGAGGGAGGGCAGGGGGGAAGGGAGGAGGAGAAGGTCATGTTTGTAAATTATTTGTTGCATTTTTAATTTTGAAAGTGACGTGCTTTCCATCACTTGTTTGAGCGACAATGATATTTTTGTTGGCCTTGTTTTTATAAGTCGTGTGTTGTATTTTTTTCATGTAAAAGTGATGAGGTGTTACCATCACTTCGAAATGCGATGAAGATGGCGTTGCCCTTGTTTTATGAGTCCTCTGATGCATTTCTTTCATGTAAAAGTGATGAGGTGTTTTTCATCACTTCAAAATGCGACAATGAAGTCTTGTTTGCTAAAGATAGCTATGGTATGATTCCCTTTTGATGTAAAATTGACCACTGAGTACATGTTATAAGCTTGTGGCAAGTATGGGAATATTTGGGTCTTAGATTGGTCAATTTGAGCATGTTTTTGCATGTGATTGTATAACAGGTTTTCAAGAGATGTAGGTATTAGTTCATCACTTATGGCTTTGAAGGACACAGATGAAGGAGAAGGAAGGGTGACTTTTCCAGCCGCTTGTGGTGCAGTAGTACACATCAATGCAGATTATTTTGATGCTTTTAGAGGACCAAAATCTCCTTAGTGGGGAGGATTGATCAAGGTGGCTCTAGAGACACACGCGGGACAAAAGGTGCTCAAAACTCAAAGTGTTTGGATTGCTCTCAAACCAGGTTCAGGTTGAAGAGCTTGTCGCCCTAATCGCAATGGTGTGAATGGTTCGTCAAATCGAGCCCATATTCGAAGGATAGGAGTGGTCGAAGTTTTGGTTTGACTTGAATGACTGGGCAGGTTAAGGATGACACAAATTTGACCTTTCCCGCCCATCGGATTGCGGAAAGCTCAAGATAGATTCTAGGAAAATTTGTGGGATGATTAATTTCACTCCTACAGTCAAAATCATAGTTTTCAAAAAATTATAATTTGTTTTTAATTACAACAAAAAATTAATTAAAAAAAGGGGGTGGCAAGATACCACCCCTGGCACTCCACACGACTAACTATAACATATTTTAAAAATATATATTGGAAGATCCAAAGGGTTGTCACCCCCGCCGGACCCCCAAAAACCAACATATATTATAAACATGTTTCATATAACGGCCACTATAAAACATGGTTCTGATGGGTGTCGAACCCGCTCAACCTAATAGCTGGCCGGTCCACCGACAGAACTGCAAATAACCTGCACTCCATGCTATAGCATGTGATAGCTCCAATGTAATGTGGGTGGCACATGTGTCAGTTCCATCGCGAACCCGAACACTGCCAAATTGTTGCTATGATTACCATACAGATCCAGCTCCGCTGGCGGGAGTTAAGGGGCAGGCCGCCCAATGCGGGTCCGACACCCTCCACTTTGGTTAAAAAATATGTATGTGGTTTTTAAAAAATACATGGCACAATATTACTCCTTTTTATGAAGGGTCAGTGTTTGATCACCTGACCTTCTCCCTCCTAACATGGATCCAAACCAACTCATCTAAACAGGTTTTTTGAAAACTCCACCCAAGAAATATACTTAAACCCAGCATTTGCATGGTGCACCCAAGCCAGGCCAGAGCAGGAGTGCCCATGTGCATCGAGGACATTTGTAGGTGGAACCATGAGCGTGGATTAGTAATTATGCAGGTGGAACCATAAGCCTTTAAATTTTCCCGAGAAGGTAATTTTTCTCCATGTCGGAATATAGTCAAGTTTATAGTCATTTTTCACGGTTTTCTGTAGGGAATGCAATGGAGATGTCAGATTTTCCTTCTGAGTTGCAGATTTCCAGTCCACCCATGGAGAAACTATGTGGAGGAACCTAATGGGAATCTAAAAGATTCAATTTTTCCCCAGATCTTCACTTTCTTAGAATTCAGCAAATGGAGAGTCATTTTTTCACTATTCGACATCACAAAGCTGATGGTATATTCAAAATTTTCATCTAAGATTTAAAATTTTCGGTCACTTTTTGAAGTGAAGTTGCAGGTGTCAGTTTTCAGGGAGTGAGAAGTCAATTTCACGCCTTTCGATGCCACAATCATGATGGTATTTTCAGATATAGGATCAGTAGCAACCATTATTCATTCATCTTCAACGTGAGCTATATGATGTGATTCTTTCATGTACTTCTTTGTTCCAAGATGCTTACTGCTGTACAAATCCCTGTTGATGTATGATTCATGGGATCTTATCTTGTTTTTTTTTTTTATTGATGTCCTTTCTGTCACGGACTTGTATTATTTTTTAGATCCCTTTTATGCCATGTTGGTGGGATACTCCCTGCCACAGATATGTCATTGAGATCCCTTTTTTTAGATGTTGGCGAGATATTCACAGTCTTTATGCTTGAGCAATCGTTATACTGATAGCAGTCCTTTTTATGCATGAGAGTTTTGCAATGGAACATCTCATAGAGAGGTCTATCCACTCTTGTGTGAGGGAATTTTCCTTGTATCTCAGAAAAAAAATCCATGTACATCTTCTACTTACAACACTTAATGCAGTGGCCTACACCATCGTGATACTGAGGCCCCGAGATGTAGTCCCTGCTGGAAGGAATCCGTTATCAAAAGACATCTTCTTATGATTGTTTATCTTGAAAAATTACGTTTCTCTTATTTACAACATGCAGTTGTTAATTTAAGTTCATTAATGCCTCAATGAATCAAATTCTAATTTATCGTCCGAAGTAAAAGGTCTTGGTTAAGGGTATCAAGAATTTACCCTAAATCAAGAAGGTGAGGTGGCCCATTAAAACTTGAACACGAATCCAACAAATCTCACAGCTATCACAATATTAAAATTCCAGGACATGACAACAAGAATTTGGTACACACAGTATTCGAGACATTTATTAAATGTGATGACCTTCTGCCGACGCAAACCATAGGCTTAATTAGTGGTTAGGTTTTTGTGAGTTTTCCGAAGGGTAAAATTTAATATGTGTTCGCTTACATATGAACCTAAGACTTCTATTTAAGATTAGTAAGCATGCCATAGAAGATTAAACTTTTAAGTATTGACATTAATGCAAGAAGTAACTTTTTTGTTTATCTTATATGTTACAAGTGCTATTAGAGAAACGTTCCCATTTTGGGACCTTAGGGGGCACCTAACGAGTTAGAATGTGTGTATACTGATGCACAGAAAATAAGTAGTACTACAAGGAAGAAATGAAAAGGGGATCGACACAGAAAACACCTCAGAATACCAAGGAACCTACACCTCAAAAAACAACCATAAATGAATCCTGAAATGTAGTTTCAATTGAGTGTAGATCAACACCAATATAATAATAGACTACTGGAGTAACAACAACACCAGACCGACATACTGTTAAGTATTGTGTAGAAGTTGCAGGAGGAAATGGTTCGAGTAAGAAGTGACAATGAACGTCTAATGCGTGAACAAGAAAGGATACTTAAGAGCCTTTCCGACAAGCAGAATGAAGGGGTGTTACAACCCAGTCCTGATAGGGATATGAAAGAAGAGAATGAATGAGAAACCAAGGACCAAACCATGGACAGAATCGGCAGGATACCTTGATAGTGAATCAACAAGAATAAGAACTATAATGAAGCAATGTCTAGTAATGTGTCAGATCAACAGGAAATTAAGAAGCAAAAAAGTGGAGCTACATGGTGGGTTTTGGAAAATAAAACCACCTACATTCGATAAAGAAGCTAATGAGGTGGCAGAGGCCTTATTGATAAATATGAATAATTACTTTCAAGTATATGAGTATAGAAGGAACCTTAAAGCCAAACTAGCCATTTACCAGTTGAGATAAAAAGCCACTCTATAGTGGGAGGAGGTAAATAATGTTCGCAGCATTGAAGATGAATATGTAACATGGGATTCATTCCAACAATACTTTAAAGAAAAATATTTAAAAAAACATTTCTATGACAAAAAATATAGATAAATCCGTGGTTTGAAGCTGGGTCAGATGACTATGGACGAGTATATTACCAAGTTCACCTCCCTATTAAGATATGTTCCTTATGTCAGAGAGGAAAAGGCTAAGGTTCAAAGGTTCCTAAGTACTTTTCCAACCCACATGAAGGAACGAATTGAATTCTTAAATCCTAGGACCGTGCAAGAAGAAATTCGAAAGGCAAGAATGTGCTACCAATAGTCCAAGGAAACAGGGGAAGTGGGAAAAATTTGGCAGCCAAGAAAAGGATAGAAAAATAGTTCAAAGATCAAGGGTGCCAGAAGTAACAATTTGAGAAATTTTGCGTGAAGTTTTGTACGCCTAAACAAGGAAAAATTTCCAAACCACCCCTGCAATGTTGGAGGTGTGGTGAGGCACATTATTACAAAAATTTTCCTTAGTGGGGGGGAATTGAAATAGTTACTAATACTTAGGAAGCTTCTACAGTTGGAGATGTAGCTCGAAATATACCTTGAATCAATGTAGCATTGGAAGATTGTCAGGTAGATTATGAGCCAACGATGATAGAGTTGGAAGGTAAGCTACTTTCCTAGTCTGTTTCTATTTTGGTTGACCCAGGTTCTATTTAATTTATGTAAAATACAATATAGTAGAAGTATGTAAATTATAAGGTTAGAAATTCAAAAATCCTTGGTTGGCACAGCTAGCCACAAGAGCAAGAAAAAAATTAAGTGCCAAAATTCCAATCTGTACTTTGGAAATTGGAGACCAGTAGTCGAACGTGGATCTGAACATACTGCCATTAGGGTCATATGATGTTTTTATGGGTATGAATTGGCTAGAAAACCATTGGAATTTGGTGACTGTAAAGAAAATATTATTTACTACAGAATGCAAGATGGAATGCACAAAGAGATTCAGGGAACCAAGAAAAAACTACAGCTATGTCCTATTACAACATTTCAAATGAATAAGTGTATGAGGAAGGGATGTCAGATTTATGCTATTCAGGTGGGATATGCCAATTCCAAGGAGAAGTCCCCCATGATGGAGAACATACCAGTGGTAGAAGAATCTATGGATGTATTTCCATAAAACGTACTAGATTACCCCCAAGAAGAGATATTGACCTCACCATTGAGTTAATTCTAATAGCATCACCAGTTTCAAGAGCTCCTTTTAGAATGACTGTTTTAGAGCTGACTGAATTAAAAATGCAATTGCAATAGGTACTAGTAAAAGGATTCATTTGTCCGAGTTTATCCCCTTGGGGAGCACTAGTGCTATTCGTAAAGAAAAAAGTTGGAGCCATGAAAATGTGCATGGATTATAGACAACTCAATAAATTGACAGTAATAATAAATATCCTTTACCTCAGATTGATGACTTGTTTATTCAGGTGAAAGGGGCCATAGTATTCTAAAAAATAGACTTAAGGTCTGGATACAACCAGATCCAGATTAAGGATGAGGATCCAGATTAAGTGTTGTAAGAAGAAGATGTACAAAAATGCGTTTTTCTGACATATAAGGAAAATTCCCTCATGTAGGAGTGGCTATACCTCTCTTCGAGATTTTCCACTACATAAATCTCATGCATAAGAATAACTCCTATCATTATGATAATCGCTCATGCATAAATACTGTGAGTATCCCACCACCATGTCAAACAATGATCTCAATGACATATGTGTGACACAGGGTATCCCGCCAACATGGCATAAAAATGAATCTAAAAAGTAATACAAGTCCATGACAGAGAGTACATCAACAAAAAAATAAAACAAGACAAGATCCCACGACTCATATATCAATAGAGATATGTACAACACTAAGCATGTCGAAACAAATAAGTACATGAAAGCATCACATCATATACCTCATGCTGAAGATGACTGAAGAATGTTTGCTGCTTCTACTACATCTAAAAACACCATCGTCATCATGGAAAACAGATATTTATGAACTCTCCAAGGAAGAGGAATGCTGGGGACATTTCGCCATCGTTCCATGGTGATGCATGTTGGAGTGAAAAAGCTGAGGCGAGCCCCCATCAACATGATCACACCAGAGACTACCATAGAAGGTATAATGAGTGTTATTATTCCAGGGTGAATTTTTATTATAAAAATGTTGATAACCGCCATCGTAAATCATGGAATCACAAAGCGTGTTATTTTTTTGGTTCAAAGAATGAGGCGAGAAAATTCTTCACCACAACAGGAAAAAGAAATCACTTAAAGAGGTTTGGAGGAAAAATACCTTTTGCACCAATTGCGACTGAAGTGGCCATCAAAGAGCCACATGTGGAGACTCCATCCAGAGTAGCACCTTAAGGACGAAGCGCCCATGCAGACCCCATTCGAAAGAGATAATCGACTAGCAAGTTTGCCACAGCGATATGATCCACTCACTTTGATAAGTGAGAGATGGTTCTTCTATATTTTTTTTCTAGAGATCTTAGCTTGTCATGCTCGTGTTTGTAAATTATTTGTTGCATTTTTTATTTTGAAAGTGATGTTCTTTCCATCACTTGTTTGAGAGAAATTGATATTTTTGTTGGCCTT
Organism: Pinus albicaulis; assembly: GCA_034641835.2. Classification (NCBI taxonomy): domain Eukaryota; kingdom Viridiplantae; phylum Streptophyta; class Pinopsida; order Pinales; family Pinaceae; genus Pinus; species Pinus albicaulis. The sequence goes on along the minus strand of CM076576.1, from coordinate 874,430,132 downwards.
GTTTTTATAAGTCGTGTGTTGTATTTTTTTCACGTAAAAGTGATGAGGTGTTACCATCACTTCGAAATGCGATGAAGATGTTGTTGCCCTTGTTTTATGAGTCATCTGATGCATTTATTTCATGTAAAAGTGATGAGTTTTTTTCCATTACTTAGAAATGCGACAATTAAGTGTTGTTTGGTAAAGATAGCTCAGGTATGATTCACTTTTGATGTAAACTTGAACACTGAGTACATATTATAAGCTCATGGAAAGTATGGGAATATTTGGGTCATAGATTGGTCAATTTGAGCATGTGTTTGCATGGGATTGTACAACAGGTTTTCAAGAGATGTAGGTGTTAGTTCATCACTTATGGCTCTGAAGGACACAGGTGAAGGAGAAGGAAGGGTGACTTTTCCAGATGCTTGTGGTGCAGTAGTACACATCAATGCAGATTATTTTGATGCTTTTAGAGGACCAAAAGCTCCTTAGTGGGGAGGATTGATCCAGGTGGCTTTAGAGACACATGCAGGACAAAAAGTGCTCAAAACTCAAAGTGTTTGGATTTCTCTTGAACCGGGTTCAGGTTGAAGAGCTTGTCACCCTGATCGCAATGGTGTGAATGGTTCATCAAATCGAGCCCGTATGCGAAGGATATGAGTGGTCAAAGTTTTATTTTGACTTGAATGACTGGGCAGGTTAAGGAGGATGAAAATTTGACCTTTCCCGCCCATCGGATTCCAGCAAGATGAGGCTAGACTCTAGGAAAATTTGTGGGATGATTAATTTCACTCCTATGTCCAAAATCATAATTTTCAAAAAATTATAATTTTTTTTTAATTACAACAAAAAATTAATTAAAAAAAGGGGGTGGCAAGACACCACCCCTGGCACTCCACCCGACTAACTATAACATATTTTAAAAATATATATTGGAATATCCAACAGGTCGTGAACCCCGCTGGACCCCCAACAACCAACATATATTACAAACATGTTTCATATAATGGCCACCATAAAACATGGTTCCGGTGGGTGTCGAATCTGCTTGACTTAATAGCTGGCTGGCACACCGATAGAACCGCAAATAACCTCCACTCCATGCTATAGCATGTGATAGCTCCAATGTAATGTGGGTGGCGCAGGTGTCAGTTCCATCGCAAACCCGACCACTGCCAAATTGTTGCTATGATTACAGAGCCAACTCCGCTCGCGGGAGTTAAGGCGTGCCGCGCCCAATGTGGGTCCAACACCCTCCACTTTGGTTAAAAAATATGTATGTGGTTTTTAAAAAATACATGGCACGATATTACTCCTTTTTAGGAGGGGTCAGGGTTTGATGACCCGACCTTCTCCCTCCTAACATGGATCCAAACCAACTCATCTAAATGAGTTTTTTGAAAACTCCACCCAAGAAAAATACTTAAACCCAGCATTTGCATGGTGTACCAAAGCCAGACCAGAGTAGGAGTGCCCGTGTGGATCGAGGACATTTGTAGGTGGAACCATGAGCATGGATTAGTAATTTTGCAGGTGGAACCATAAGCCTTGAAATTTTCCTGGGAAGGTAATTTTTCTACATGTCAGAATATAGTCAAGTTTATAGTCATTTTTCATGGTTTTCTATAGGGAATGCAATGGCGAGGTCAGATTTGCCTTTTGGGTTGCAGATTTCCAATCCACCCATGGAGACACTATGTGGAGGAACATAAGGGGAATCTAAAACATTCCATTTTTCCCCAGATCTTCACTTTCTCAGAATTCAACAAATGGATAGTCATTTTTTCACTATTCGACATCATAAAGCTGATGTTATATTCAAAATTTTCATCAAAGATTTACATTTTTCGGTCACTTATGGACGTGAAGTTGCAGGTGTCAGTTTTCAGGGAGTGAGAAGTCAATTTCACACCTTTCGACGCCACAATCATGATGGTGTTTTCAGATCTAGCAGTAGTAGTGACCATTCTTCAGTCATCTTCAACGTGAGCTATATGATGTGATTCTTTCATGTACTTCTTTGTTCCAAGATACTTACTGCTATACAAATCCCTGTTGATGTATGAGTCAATGTATCTTGTCTTGTTTTGTTTTTTTATTGATGTCCTTTCTGTCATGGACTTGTATTATTTTTTAGATCCATTTTATGCCATGTTGAAGGGATACTCCCTGCCACACATATGTCATTGAGATCCCTTGTTTTACATGTTGGCGGGATATTCACAGTCTTTATGCATGAGAAATCATTATACTGATAGGAGTCCTTCTTATGGATGAGAGTTGTGCAATGGAACATCTTGTAGAGAGGTCTATCCACTCTTGTGTGAGGGCATTTTCCTTGTATGTCAGAAAAACACATCCATGTACATCTTCTACTTAGAACACTTAATGTAGTGGTCTACACCATCGTGATACTGAGGCCCCGAGATGTAGTCCCTCCTAGACGAAATCCGTTATCAAACGACATCTTCTTATGATTTTTGATCTTGACATATTATGTTTCTCTTCTTTACAACATGCATTTGTTAATTTAAGTTAATTAATGCCTCAATCAATGAAATTCTAATTTATCATCCGAAGTAAAAGGTCTTGGTTAAGGGTATCAAGAATTTACCCTGAATCAAGAAGGGGAGGTTGCCCATTAAAACTTGAACTCGAATCCAAAAAATCTCATAGTTGTCACAATATTAAATTGCCAGGACATGACAACAAGACTTTGGTACACACAGTATTTGAGACATTTATGAAATGTGATGACCTTCTACTGACGCAAACCATAGGCTTAATTAATGGTTAGTTTTTTGTGAGTTTTCAGAAGGGTAAAATTTAATATGTGTTGGTTTACATATAAATCGAAGACTTCTGTTTAACATTAGTAAGCATGCCATAGAATATTAAACTTTAAAGTATTGACATTAATGCAAGAAGTAATTTTTTTTTTATCTTATATGTTACAAGTGCTATCAGAGCAACGTTCCCACGTTGGGACCTTACGGGGCACCTAACGAGTTAGAATGTGTGTATACTAATGCACATAAAATAAGTAGTACTACAAGGAAGAAATGAAAAGGGGATTGACACAGCAAACACCTCAGAATACCGAGGAACCTACACCTCAAACACAACCATAAATTAATCCTAAAATGTGGATTCAGTTGAGTGTAGATCAACACCAACAGAATAATAGACTACTGGAGTAACAAAAACACCAGACCAACATAATTTTAAGTATTGTGTAGAAGTTGCAGGAGGAAATGGTCCGAGTAAGAAGTGATAATGAATGTCTGATGCAAGAACAAGAAAGGATACTTAAGAGCCTTTCCGACAAGTAGAATGAAGGGGTGTTACAACCCAGTCCTGATAGGGATATGAAAGAATAGAATGAACGAGAAACGAAGAACCAAACAAAGGACAGAATCGGCAGGATACCTTCATAGCGAATCAACAAGAATAAGAACTACAATGAAGCAATCTCTGGTAATGTGTCAGATCAACAGCAAATTAAGAAGAAAAAAAGTGGAGCTACATGGTGGGTTTTGAAAAATAAAACCACCTACATTCGATAAAGAAGCTAATATGGTGGTAGAGGCCTGGTTGATAATTATGATTAATTACTTTCAAGTATATGATTATAGAAGCAACCTTAAATCCAAACTAGCCATTTACCAGTTGAGATACAAAGCCACTCTATAGTGGGAGGAGGTAAAGAATTTTTGTAGCATTGAAGATGAATATGAGACATGGGATTCATTCCAACAATAATTTAAAGAAAAATATTTAAAAAAACATTTCTATGACAAAAAATCTAGATAAATTCATGGTTTGAAACTGGGTCAGATGACTATGGATCAGTATATTACCAAGTTCACCTCCATATTAAGATATGTTCCTTATGTCAGAGAGGAAAAGGCTAAGGTTCAAAGGTTCCTGAGTGCTTTTCCAACCCACATGAAGGAACGAGTTGAATTCGTAAATCCTAGGACCATGGACGAAGAAATTCGAAAGGCAAGAATGTGCTACCAACAGTCCAAGGAAAAAGGGGAAGTGGGAAAAATTTGGTAGCCAAGAAAAGGACAGAAAAATAGTTCAAATTTCAAGGGTGCTAGAAGTAACAATTTGAAAAATTCTATGTGAAGTTCTGTATGCCTAAACAAGGAAAAATTCCCAAACCACCCTTGCAGTGTTGGAGGTGTGGTGAGGCGCATTATTACCAAAATTTTCCTTAGTGAGGGGGAACTGAAATAGTTACTAATATTTAGGAAGCTTCTACATTTGGAGATGTAGCTCAAAATATACCTTGAATAAATGTAGCATTGGAAGATCATCAAGCAGATTATGAGCCAACGATGATAGAGTTGGAAGGTAAGCTAATTTCCTAGTCTATTTCTATTTTGGTTGACCCAGGTGCAATTTAATTTATGTAAAGTACAAAATAGTAGAACTATGTAAATTAAAAGGTTAGAAATTAAAAAATCCTTGGCTGGTACAGCTAGCCACAGGAGCAAGAAAAAAATTAACTGCCAAAATTCTAAACTGTACTTTGGAAATTGGAGACCAGCAGTTGAACATCGATCTAAACATATTACCATTAGGATCATATGTTGTTTTTCTAGGTATGTATTGGCTAGAAAAGCATTGGACTTTGGTTACTGTAAAGAAAATATTATTTACTATAGAATGCAAGATGGAACACACAAAGAGATTTAGGGAACCAAGAAAACACTACAGCTATGTCCTATTACAACATTTCAAATGAATAAGGGTATGAGGAAGGGATGTCATATTTATGCTATTCAGGTGGGACATGCCAATTCCAAGGAGAAGTCCCCTATGATGGAGGACATACCAGTGGTACAAGACTTTATGGATGTATTTCCAGAAAACGTATCAGATTACCCCCAAGAAGAGATATTGACCTCACCATTGAGTTAATTCCAGGAGCATCACCAGTTTCAAGAGCTCCTTACAGAATGAGTGTTTCAGAGCTAACTGAATTAAAAATGCAGTTGCAATAGCTACTAGAAAAAGGATTCATTCATCCGAGTTTATCCCATTTGAGAGCACCAGTGCTATTCGTAAAGAAGAAAGATGGAGCCATGCAAATGTGCATGGATTATAGACAACTCAATAAATTGACAGTAAAAAATAAATATCCTTTACCTCAGATTGATGACCTATTTATTCGGGTGAAAGGGGCCATAGTATTCTAAAAAATAGACTTAAGGTCTGGATACCACTAGATCTAGATTAAGGATGAGGATATCTACAATACTCCTTTCCATACTAGCTACGAGCATTATGAGTTAGTGGTACTACCCTTCGGTTTAACAAATGCATCAGCAAGATTTATGAGATTAATGCATGCTATATTTCACCCCTTATTGGATAAAGTTTTTCTAATATTTATTTATGATATTTTAATCTATTCTAAGAATCAGGAAGAACATAAGGATCACCTAAGAATAGTGTTGGAAATGTTAAGGAAACACCAGTTGTACGCTAATTTCAGCAAATGTGATTTCTTCAAAGTAGAAATTTAGTACTTAGCCCATGATATTTCAGTAGAAGGGATAGCTATTGACCCAGAAAAAATTAAGACAATTACGAAATGGCATATTCCCCAAAATGTGGCGAATATCCAATCCTTTATGGGATTGGCTGGGAATTTCTTTTCCAATCACCTCCTTGCAGAGAAAGGGAAAAGTATTTAAGTGGACTATTGAGTGCCAGAATAGTTTCGTAATGTTAAATCATTTGTTCACCACTACTCCAGTGTTGAGGGTAGTTGACCCCAATAAAGAGTTTTAGGTTTTTACAGATGCATGTAAGGAAGGAGTTGGGGCAGTTTTATCACAGGAAGGAAAGGTAGTGGCCTATGAGTCAAGGAAATTAAAAGAACATGAGCAAAGATATTTAGCCTACGACTTGGAGTTAACAATAGTGGTACATGAAATCTAGGTATGGAGACACTACTTGCTCAGAAAGAAGTGTGTATTAAATACTGAACATAGTATCCTAACTAGTTACGTCAAGAAAGCTAATTTAAAATCCCAATAGGCAAGATGGAATGCCTTCCTAAGTGAGTTTTATATGGATATTTAGCACGTGAATGGTAAGGAAAACCATGTGACGGATGCCTTAAGTAGGAAACTGCATTGTGTTTAAGATATTTGCTATAAATAGCTTGAATGAAAATTCTTAGATCAAGTAAAAGAGGAAGCACGGAAGGATCCTGAATACCAATTTCTATGGCAACAAATGGAGGAGGCTAGAGAGCAAGGAAGCACTTTTGAATATGGAGTTAGTCAAGAACAAATGCTAACCTTTACAGGAAAGATATACATACCAAACTGTGTGGATCTAAAGGAGGTAATCATGAATGAATATCATCGTAGTAATTATGCAGGACACCTAGGATACCAGAAAATGTTGATCACAATTACAAAAGTTTATTTCTAGCATGACATGAGAAGGAACATCATTGAATACTAAAACAAGTGTTTGGAGTGTCAAGATGTCAAGGTGGAGCATCGACATCTAGCTGGATTGTTGCAACCCATACCTGTACCTGAATGGAAATGGGAACTCATTTCCATAGACTTCATTACTGGTTTTCCACGTTAAAAAAAGGCACAATGATTCCATTATGGTGGTGATCGACAGATTGAGAAAGGCTTCACATTTTATACTAGTATAGTCTACATACAAGACTGTACACATAGATGATATTTTTATGAGAGAAGTTTTTATATTGCATGGTATTTCAAAGACTGTCATTTCGGAAAGAGATGTGAATTTTAGTTCAACATTCTGGAAAAATTTATTTACAGGTTTGGTAACCCAAATAATTTTCAGCTCTGCTTATCATCCCCAAACATATGGACAAACAAAACGGGTAAATTAGGTTTTGGAAGACATGCTATGCATGTATGTGATGTAGTAGCCAACAAAATGGGAATAATATTTACACCTAGTTGAATTTTCTTACAAAAAATGGTTATCAAGAGACTCTTAAGACGAGTCCTTTCAAAGCTGTATAAGGATGAAAATTTCGTACCTCCATTAATTGGAGCGGCCCTGAAACTAAGTTAATTCTTGGACTAGAAATGTTGGCTGAAATGGAACTGGAGGTAAGGAAGATCAGGCAAAACCTAAGAGCTGGTGAAGATCAACATAAGATATACGTAGAGAAGAAAAGGACTTATTGAGAGTGCGAGGTGGGTTATCACATGTATGTGCGGATCAAACCAAAGAAGCACACCTTGAGATGTGTCTCTTGTGCCAAGTTGGCTCCCAGGTTCTGCAGACCTTTCCAGATATTGGAAAGGGTGGGGCCTCTTGCATATGGGTTGGCCCTACCTAGCCGCATTCAGGTGCACAATGTACATGATCTGAAGCATGTAATCCATTGGCATAACATTCATGTAGGAATAATTAGAAAAATCCTAACTTGAAAACATAAATTTTTATGTGAATTTGACAAAAAAAAACTTTGTTGTTTGTAGGTAGAGCCAGATGGTGAGTTTCTGGTTGAACCTCAACGTATACTTGACCAGAGAGAAATCATGCTCCAGAAGCAAGTCATCATCCAGGTTAAAGTGCAGTGGAACCACTTCAACTAGAATGAGGCTACCTGGGAAGATGAGGGATTTGTACGTGAGGCATACCTATAGTTGTTTCTAGAGATAGAGTGAAACACCGTGGACGGTGTTACTTCCAAAGGGGAAGTTGTGAAAACTGAATTAAGTATTAACTAGTTTTTAAACAGAAATATGACATTTTAGCTAATATTTTAAAGGAAATACCGAAACATTTATTGTTTTCTGGAAAAGTTTATTGTTTTTGTTGTTATGAAAAATAAAATTAGTTATGGAAAAGTAGTTCCATAAAAACTAAAAATGTTGATGGTAAAAGTATTCCAAGAACAGAGAAGTGGTTGGACAATTTTAAATAGTTACCCTCTCCTCTGAGGATAAAAGATACATTCCAGTGAGGAAAATGGGTTATGTTCATTAACTAAGGAAGAGAGTGAGGAATTTCCTGAGCTGGTAGAGACCAGTGGAAATTACTCAGAGTTCCTAATAATTTCTAGTTCTGATTGGACTTGGGGTCCTGAGGTCACAATAGAAAACTCTGTCAACCTAAACCTCTCTTGTGTGGAGCATGGGTGAAAGAGAAGGACATAGTTGCCTCTCATGATGTTTAGGTGGACATCATAAGCCAATTTCATATTCAAATAAATAACTGTTCATTTCAGATAATTTAGTCAGGAAGCTTATTATAGTTACTTGCACACAGATATGTGTTTAATAAGCTTCACGAAAACAATATTGTTATGGATCAATACCTGGAAACAAATAAATGAGTTTGCAATGTTATTCATGAACTCGTCAATTACTTACAAGATTCTGCAATTATTATTATGAGTTACTGTAAGTTAATCTTGTGAGTTTCTACAACTAAAATAGGAATTTTTGCAAAGTACTTTTAATTACTCCAAATTAATACTATGAGATTCTACAAAAACAATAATATGAGCTACTGTAAATATTTATTGCAAATATTTTGAATTTGTCAAAATGCATACAAAAGAATAGCTGAAAAAGAGATTCTCTTATTGAAATATATTTACAAATTGACTGTACCAAGTCAAAGCAAGTAAACAAACTATAGAACTCATTGCTACTCCTAACTACTTATACTTGCACAAAAGTTAGAGGTGGTCCCGTCACCTAAGTGAGAAAGATACAAAACCCTGTATTGGTAATTTAAAAAAAAGGAATCAAAACTAACTAAGAAAAAATAAACTTTTCATTTTCAGAATCTGCATGCTAAGCATATATCTAGCTATAAAATAAGTGAAATGGAAGCTTGGATGCATTGAAAAACTTGTATATATATATATATATATATATATATATATATTAGAGATCGAGAATCAAGGTCTGGCCTGAGACTCTGAACACAAGTATGTTACCAGATAAGAAGAAAGTACACATAATGGAAAACATAACTTATATGTATATATATACTGCATCGAATAACACAGTTCCCAAACACAACAAGAAATTCCCATGAAGAAATTTTTATTATGATATAAATTTAGAAGGAAAACAAATCCTTAAGCATTACATTTCCAAAACTAAGAAATTACAATAATTAATTCTGCAAAACTAAACCGAGGCCCAAAGGTACCGGCTCAGAGGAAATCCTCTAACAACTTCATACACTTGAAGGGAGGAATATTCATATAACCAATACTAGAGTACATATAAGAAAATGCAAGAAATCCGACGCTAGAAAAACAAGCTACTCAACTAGACAAATTTTGTGGTCAAACTCAAGTGAATTTTAATAATATGCTAGCAAGAGGAAGGAGTCCTTCTTATACTCAGTGGATTCACACATGCATACATGGAAAGGTAGATATGTTTTTGTTAGTAGTAATATAGGACCCCAGTGCTCAACATGAAGGAAGATTTACGAGAGACCTTGATGTTCGGTAAGGAACTCACCTACAATAATTAGCCACAAAAAATTTCAACCGTTAGCATGATGAAATAAAACGATAATTATTGTAAAATTTGAAGAAAAAACGAAAAGAAAATGAAACCCAGAAATCTAAATACCTGCAAATGGTAATTCACCATGAGATTTTTCGAGAGTCGCACTGGAGACAAATGAATAGGAAAAAAATTCAGAAGATTAAATCACCATAATTCGATTGCATAAGGTAATATTTGAATAAGGTAAGCCGAGAGGCAAAGTAACATTGTAACCAAAAGAAGGGTATTACCTGTGCTGAGTAGAGAGGGTTTGAGCAGGATTCAGACCAGCAACTTGCATTCGCAATAGAGGCCGAAAACCTACCAAAATCTCAGAGAAGTGCATATGGCAGAGTCAATTCTAGCTCGTCAACAACCACAGGGAATTTCTCATTCCAGACGACATCCCAAGTCAGATCAACCTTCCTAACCCTGATTCATTGGTTACCTTCATTACCAATCAGAGAAGAGCTTATAACTGTGACATCCAACCCTTAACTAGCTACAGAACAAACTCATCGCATTGGAAAATAAAAATGAGGGAATCAGATAGGGTTTTTCTAGGATAAACCAAGTCATTTCCCATCGAACACAACCACCATAGATATCCAAGGATCGGTTGGTGAGAAGGAAGGAAGGTGGCCCATTAAAACTTGAACCCGAATCCAAGAAATCTCACAGTTGTTGTGGTATTAAATTTCCAGGACATGACAACAAGAATTTGGTACACACAGTGTTTGAGACATTTATTAAAATGTGATGAGCTTCTGCTGGCGCAAACCATAGACTTAATTAGTGGTTAGGTTATGGTGAGTTTTCGGAAGGGTAAAATTTTATATGTGCTGGTTTACATAAAAACCTAAAACGTATGTTTAAGATTAGTAAGCATGCCATAGAAGTATTAATGCAAGAAGTAAATTTTGTTTTATCTTGTATGTTACACATATGTATACACCTATAAGTTATAGTGGAAGCATGTAAGGTGAGAAAGAAATATACGTGGCTTTTTATTGTGTCTCATGCAAGTAATGTTGTGTGATGCAAGTTTGTCTTATGTAATTCTGAATCAACTTATGTGTCATGTGAGTACAAAACTAGTCAAATTAGTGATTTGTTTCAAGAGAATATAAAACTGACTTATTCATTTTGTGTCACTTAAATATGCCCAATTATCTAATATTTAATATATATGTCTACTCTAATTTAATAACTTAAATTAAACCAACCACCCCTATTAAAATTAAATATCATAAATATACCTAATAAATAATTAACTATATTCTACAACTTTACTACTCTATTTTCAATAGACATAACAAATTAAATTAAAAAACATTATATAATTAATAATTGTGTTAATATTAATAAATATATAACATAAAAAAAATCAACATGGATATATTTTTGCTTCTCTTTACATTGGTTACAGTACCATGGGCCAATACCATCTCTTACTAATACCACATTCTCAAAAAAATTTAACTCATGTTCATGTGACACATGTTCCTATGACATTTTTTTTAATTAATAAAATTAATTCAAAGGAAAGAAAGTGAATAACTACTTTTGAGATAAATCCCAACATTTGATGAGTAACTATTACTAAGAATACTCTAGGATCTAATATGGATCTTAAATATCTACCATCCACTTCATAATTATTGATCATTAAATTAAAATTTTAGAATTCTTATTACAGAATAAAGTCACTATTGCTATTATTTTTCTTTTTGGATAATTATTGAATTAATTAATTAATTATATTTTAACGTCCACCAGACAAACAATAGTGTATGGGAGTACCATTCTCGTTTTTTTTTTCTTTTGCAATTCAATCATTTTCCTACTCAAATTGATGATGCATTGTCCCAATCTTCAAACATGCCCATCACTAAAAAGACAATAACACTGCCATTGAATTGATGCTACCATGCTGCCATAACTATCCTTACATCTTTTAAAGCATCACATCCCAAAATGAAATGATTTTCAGATTCCACTACCCCAAAAGTGAAAAAAAGTACATACCTCTTCCCAAGCTTCTTTAGGTCTCTTCGATGGTCCCTTTTCATGCCAAATTTGATGTGAGTTACTTCTTAATTAAGCAATAATACCATTTTCTCTCCACGAAATGCTAGCTCCAATGTATTGTTTTTGTTCGAGATTACAAGTGGGGTTCAATTGGTGATCATAATACTTCTTCTTTCTACCCAACTCTTTTCACCATATACCCTTACTAAAATTCTCCATAACAAAATTCTTTAACTCGTTGCTATTTTTGGTAAATGAATTGAGGTAAATATTCCATTTTTTGCATTTTATTTCTTTCGCTCGGCCATCTACCTCCTCCCATTTCCACAATTCTTTTTAAATACAAAACGATAATTGTATACCCATGTTTTCATATGGGCATATGTATGCACCTATAAGTTATAGTGGATGCATGTAAGGTGAGAAAGAAACCTACTTAGTTGTTGATTGTTTCTCATGCAAGTAATGTTGTGTGATGCAAGTTTGTGTCATGCAAGTCCAAAATCAACTTATGTGTCACGTGCATACACAACTAGTGAAATTAATAATTTGTTTCAAAAGAATATAAACTAACTTATTCATTTTGTGTCACTTAAATATGCCAAATTATCTAATATTTAATCTATATATTTACTTTAATTTAATAACTTAAATTAAACAAACCACCCCTATTAAAATTAAAGATCATAAATATACCTAATAAAAAGTTAACTATATTGTACAACATTACGATTCTATTTTAAATAGATATAACAAATTAAATTAAAAAACAATATATAATTAATAATTATTTTAATATAAATAAATATATAACATTAAAAAAATCAATTATAATTAAATAAATAAAAAACAATATATAATTAATAATTATTTTAATATAAATAAATATATAACATAAAAAAAAATCAACTATAGATATATTTTCGCTTAATAACGGTTTTTATATAAATAAATATATAACATAAAGAAAACTCAACATGGATATATTTTCGCTTCTCTTTTCATTCGTTTTCCAACCACATTATGAAAACCAAAATCTTATTTCGGACTTGGCTGAAGGAAAATTTTATAAAGTAAATCAAGAATGGATGTAAAATACTAATAAATAAATAAAATATAGTAAATCAAGAATGTATGTTAAAAACTAAAAATCCCGATAGGAAAAAGCAGCATTGTGGGTCCTTAAACCCCTAATCCAAAAAGCGCCGTGCTCAAGAACCGTTAAGAAACTTGGTTTGCATATTTACTTTAATTTACATATATATGAAATATTAATTATAAAAATCGATAAATTATAAAAACTATAATCCATAAATCATATTTATCTTAAAATAAGTCTTTATTGCAATAATTTTTCCTTTTAGATAATTATTGAATTATTGAATTAATTATATTTTAAGGTTTATCACACTCACAATAGTGTATGGGAGTATCAGTCTCCTTGTTTTTTGTCTTTTTCAATTCAATCATTTTCATACTCAAATTGATGATGGGCTGTCCCAACCTTCTAACAAGCCCCTCACTGAAAAGACAATACCAATGCCACTGAATTGATGCTACCATGCTGCCATAACTATCCTTGACTTCTCTAAAAGCATCACATCCCAAAATGAAATGATTTTCAGATTCCACTACCCCAAAAGTGAAAAAAGTACACACCTTTTCTTCCCAAGCTTCTATAGGTCTCTTCAATGGTCCCTTTTCATGTCAAAGTTGATGTGAGTTACTTTTTAATCAAGAAATAATAATATTTTCTCTTCACTACATGGTAGCTCCAATGTACTCTTTTTGTTGGAGATCATAAGTGGGGTCGAATTTTTTAACATAGTACCTCTTCTTCCTACCTAAATCCTTTCACCGTATACCCTTATTAGACGTCTGGATAACAAAATTCTTTAACTCCTTGCTATTTGTGGTACATGCATTGATGTAAATATTTCATTTTTAGCATTTTATTTCTTTCGCTAGGCCATCTACCTCCTCCCATTGGCTCAATTATTTTTAGATACACAAGGATAATTGTATATTGTGCATCACTGTGATAATAAAGTGGTATGTATCATGAGATTCTAGGTTCAAATATCCCTAGTTTACCCATGTTTGCATAGCGGCATATGTGTACACCTATAGTGGTATGTATCATGAGATTCTAGGTTCAAATATCCCCAATTTATCCATGTTTGCATAGGGACATATGTATACACCTATAAATTATAGTGGACGCATGTAAGGTGAGAAAGAAACCTACATAGTTGCTGGTTGTGTCTCATGCAAGTAATGTTTTGTGTCATGCAAGTCGAAAATCAACTTATATGTCATGTGAGTACAAAACTAGTTAAATTAGTGATTTGTTTCAAGAGAATATAAAACTAAATTATTCATTTTGTGTTAGTTAAATATGCCCAATTATCTAATATTTAATCTATATATCTACTCCAATTTAATAATTTAAATTAAAAAAACCACTCCTATTAAAATTAAAGATCATAAATATACCTAATAAATAATTAACTATATTCTACAACTTTAATACTCTATTTTAAATAAATATAACAAATTAAATTAAAAAATATATATAATTAATAATTGTTTCATTATAAATAAATATATAACATAAAAAAAAAACAACATGCTTAGTAAAAATTTAACTCATGTTCATGAGACACATGTTTCTATGACATTTTTTTTAATTAATAAAATTAATTCAAAGGAAGGAAATTGAATAACTACTTTTGAGATAAATCTCAACATTTTATGACTAACTATTACTAAGAATACTCTAAAATATTCCATGGAGCATAAATATCTACCATCCACTTCATAATTATTGATCATTAAATTAAAATTCTAGAATTCTTATTACAGAATAAAGTCCCTATTGCTATAATTTTTCTTTTTAGATAATTATTGAATTATTGATTTAATTATATTTTAACGTCCACCAGAATAACAATAGTGTATGGGAGTACTAGTCTCCTCATTTTAACATGCCCATCACTGAATTGATGCTACCATGATGCCATAACTATCCTTGACTTTTCTAAAAGAATCACATCCCAAAATGAAATGATTTTCAGATTCCACTACCCCAAAAGGAAAAAAAATACACACCTTTTCTTCCCAAGCTTCTTTAGGTCTCTTGAATGGTCCCTTTTAATGCCAAATTTGACGCAAGTTACTTATTAATTAAGGAGTAATAATATTTTCTCTCCACCAAATTCTAGCTCCAATGTACTCTTCTTTGTTGGAGATCACAAGTGGGGTTGAATTCAGTGAACATAGTACTTCTTCTTTCTACCCAACTCTTTTCACCATATACCCTTACTAAACTTCTCCATAACAAAATTCTTTAACTCGTTGCTATTTGTGGTACATGCATTGACGTAAATATTTCATTTCTCGCATTTTATTTCTTTCACTCGGCCATCTACCTCCTCTCATTTGAACAATTCTTTTTAGATACAAAATGATAATTGTATATTGTGCATCACTGTGATAATAAAGTGGTATATATCGTGATATTGTAGGTTCAAATACCTCAAATTTACCTATGTTTGCATATGGGCATATGTATACACCTATAAGTTATAGTGAATGCATGTAAGATGAGAAATAAACCTACGTACTTGTTGATTGTGTCTCATGCAAGTAATGTTGTTTGATGCAAGTTCGTGTCATGCAAATCCAAAATCAACTTATGTGTCATGTGAGTACACAACTAGTGAAATTAGTGATTTGTTTCAAGAAATATAAAACTAACTTATTTATTTTGTGTCACTTAAATATGCCTAATTATCTAATATTTAATCTATATATGTACTCTAAACTAATAACTTAAATTAAACAAACCACCGCTATTAAAATTAAAAATCATAAGTATAACTAATAAATAATTAAATATATTCGACCACTTTACTATTCTATTTTAAATAGATATAACAAATTAAATTAAAAAAACAATATATAATTAATAATTATTTTAAAATAAATAATATATATCATTAAAAAAAAAATCAACTATAATTAAATTAAAAAAACAATATATAATAAATCATTATTTTAATATAAATAAATATATAACATAAAAAAATCAACTATAGATATATTTTCCCTTAATAAAACAATATATAATAAATAATTGTTTTAATATAAATAATAATAAAAAAAAAATCAAGATGGATATATTTTCGTTTCTCTTTGCATTTGTTTTCCAACCACATTATAAAAACCAAAAACTTATTACAGACTTTGCTAAAAGGAAAATTTTATAAAGTAAATCACGAATGGATGTAAATAACTAAAAATCCCCATAGGAAAAAGCCGCAGTGTAACAAATTTTTAAATTTGAGAATATAAAACAAATAATTTACTATTGCATTGTGGGTCCTTATACTCCCAATCCAAAAAGCGTCGCCCCTCAAGAATCGTCAAGAAACTTGGTTTGGATATTTACTATTATATATATATATATATATATCTATATATATATATCTATATATATATATATATATATATCTATATATATATATCTATATATATATATATATAAACCATAATCCATTGGCAACAGATGCCGAAAACTTGTCAAAATCTCAGAGAAGTGCATATGGAAGACTTGATTTCAGTTTATAGATAACCGCGGGGAATTTCTCATTTTGGACCACACTCCAAGGCATATCAACCTTCGTAACCCTGATTCATTGGTTCTAGGTTCAAATATCTCCAGTTTACCTATGTTGGCATAGGGGCATATGTGTACACCTATAGTGGTATGTATCATGAGATTCTAGGTTCAAATATCCCCAATTTATCCATGTTTGCATAGGGGCATATGTATACACTTATAAATTATAGTGGACGCATGTAAGGTCAGAAAGAAACCTACATAGTTTTTGGTTGTGTCTCATGCAAGTAATGTTTTGTGTCATGCAAGTCGAAAATCAACTTATATGTCATGTGAGTACAAAACTAGTTAAATTAGTGATTTGTTTCAAGAGAATATAAAACTAACTTATTCATTTTGTGTCAGATAAATATGCCCAATTATCTAATATTTAATCTATATATCTACTCTAATTTAATAATTTAAATTAAACAAACCACTCCTATTAAAATTAAAGATCATAAATATACCTAATAAATAATTAACTATATTCTACAACTTTACTACTTTATTTTAAATAGATATAACAAATTAAATTAAAAAAGAAATATATAATTAATAATTGTTTCATTATAAATAAATATATAACATAAAAAAAAATCAACATGCATATATTTTCGCTTCTCTTTTCGCTGCTCTTTGCATTTGTTTTTCAACCACGTTATGAAAGGAAAAATCTAAAAGGAAAATTTTAGAACGTAAATCAAGAATGGATGTAAAAAACTAAAACTCCCGACAATCAAGAATGGATGTAAAGAATGGAGTTAATAAAAATTTAACTCATGTTCATGTGACACATGTTTCTATGACATTTTTTTAATTAATAAAATTAATTCAAAGGAAGGAAAGTGAATAAATATTTTTGAGATAAATCTCAACATTTGATGAGTAACTATTACTAAGAATACTGTAAGATATTCCATGGAGCATAAATATCTACCATCCACTTCATAATTATTGATCATTAAATTAAAATTCTAGAATTCTTATTACAGAATAAAGTCCCTATTGCTATAATTTTTCTTTTTAGATAATTATTGAATTATTGAGTTAATTATATTTTAACGTCCACCAGAATAACAATAGTGTATGGCAGTACCAGTCTCCTCATTTTAACATGCCCCTCACTGAATTGATGCTACCATGCTGCCATAACTATCCTTGACTTTTCTAAAAGAATCACATCCCAAAATGAAATGATTTTCAGATTCCACTACCCCAAAAGGGAAAAAAAATACACACCTTTTCTTCCCAAGCCTCTTGAATGGTCCCTTTTCATGCCAAATTTGACGTTACTTATTAATTACTTATTAACTAAGCAGTAATAATATTTTCTCTCCACCAAATTCTAGCTCCAATGTACTCTTTTTGTTGGAGATCACAAGTGGGGTTGAATTCAGTGAGCATAGTACTTCTTCTTTCTACCCAACTCTTTTCACCATATACTCTTACTAAAATTCTCCATAACAAAATTCTTTAACTCGTTGCTATTTGTGGTACATGCATTGAGGTAAATATTCCATTTTTCGCATTTTATTTCTTTCACTCGGCCATCTACCTCCTCCCATTTGCACAATCCTTTTTAGATACAAAATGATAATTGTATATTGTGCATCACTGTGATAATAAAGTGGTATATATCGTGATATTGTAGGTCCAAACACCCCAAATTTACCCATGTTTGCATAGGGGCATATGTATACACCTATAATTTATAGTGAATGCATGTAAGGTGAGAAAGAAACCTACTTACTTGTTGATTGTGTCTCATGAAAAAAATGTTGTTTGATGCAAGTTTGTGTCATGCAAATCCAAAATCAACTTATGTGTCATGTGAGTACACAACTAGCGAAATTAGTGATTTGTTTCAAGAGAATATAGAACTAACTTATTTATTTTGTGTCACTTGAATATACCTAATTATCTAATATTTAATCTATATATGTACTCTAATTTAATAACTTCAATTAAACAAACCACCACTATTAATATTTAAAATCATAAATATAACTAATAAATAATTAAATATATTCTACCACTTTACTACTCTATTTTAAATAGATATAACAAATTAAATTAAAAAAACAATATATAATTATTAATTATTTTAAAATAAATAATATATATCATTAAAAAAAAATCAACTATAATTAAATTAAAAGAACAATATATAATAAATCATTATTCTAATATAAATAAATATATAACATAAAAAAAATCAACTATAGATATATTTTCACTTAATAAAACAATATATACTAAATAATTATTTTAATATAAATACATATATAACACAAAAAAATCAACTATAAATATATTTTCGCTTAATAAGAGTTTTTATTTTTTATATAAATAAATATATAAAAAAAATCAAGATGGATATATTTTCGCTTCTCTTTGTGTTTGTTTTCCAACCACATTATGAAAACCAAAATCTTATTACAGACTTTGCTAAAAGGAAAGTTTTATAAAGTAAATCACGAATGGATGTAAATAACTAAAAATACCCATAGGAAAAAGTCGCAGTGTAACAAATTTTTAAATTTTTTAATATAAAACAAATAATTTACTATTGCATTGTGGGTCCTTAAACCCCTAATCCAAAAAGCGCCGCCTCTCAAGAATGGTCAAGAAAATTGGTTTGCATATTACTTTAATATATATATATATATATATATATATATATATATATATATATGAAATATTAAATTATAAAAACCAAAATCTATTGGTAACAGAGGCCGAAAACTTGTCAAAATCATAGAGAAGTGCATATAGAAGACTTGATTTCAGTTCATGGATAACCGCGGGGAATTTCTCATTTCGGACCACACTCTAAGGTAGATCAACCTTAGACCCTGATTCATTGGTTCCCTTTCTTATCATATGGAGAAGGACTTTAACTCCTACATCCAACTTTTAACGAGCTGAAAAACAAACTCAGTTTAACTAGTTCTAACTGAGTGATGAGATAGCTAGATGTCCAGTGAATGAAATTAGATTTCATTCACAAGTAGTGATCAATCACATAAATGACTAGTCACTTTTAATATATGCATGCATGCCAGTTCTTATGAAAAAAATAGTGATCAATCACATAACTGATCAGTCACTTTTAATAGATGCATGCATGCAAGTTCTTATGAAAGCATAGTTGAGACAGAGGTTAAAGTGAACATAAATATCAGCTGTATTATGAGAAAACTTATTTGAGCCCAATTATAAAGTCATGGGAAGCCCAATCAAGTAAGGTTGATTATCCTATTTAATAGGGATTAATTGCTTAGGGACCGTGTGAGCAAGGCTGGGCTAAGGAGGGGTTGAGAATTGGCTAACTGTTTGTCAATTTTTCCTGAGACTTGCTAGTCAATTTTGAGTGGGATTGGAGTGAAATAGTGAGGAGATTGAATGATTTTATCAGTGTTAGAAAGCATTGTATTGTTTCATGATTCTTTGAATTTGTACAATATATGATAGAGGTGTTTTGAGCAGGTTTTTTCCGGAGGATACATCTTGTGTTGTATGATTGATAATTTATTTCTCTTACTTACATGTGATTGAGCGACCGTTTTATATTCCTCAGATATAGTAGAAATATTCAGTATCTTGTTTTAGTACATCACAAAATTGGATTGAATCCATTCGTATAGAGATTATATATAATCTCTATAGGGGATGTTACATTAAGAAACTTTTTATATGATATTTTAAATTTATATGTATATTTCACTCATATACTAGGGAATAGTATAAATTAAATGAAAAATAAATATGGATAGGCACCAAAATAATTTTTTCCTCATGATACATCTTACAATACCAAGATTTAAAGAATTAATAAAATTAGCTAAATTATAATTTTATTTTAAATTATTATTAATACTAGCCTAAATCCAAGTTAACTCCACATATACCAAACCTTGAAAGGGATCAAATTTCTTTCCATATTAAAATATTTCCATCTCAAGAGATTTGATGCCTCTCAGTGCTTGCCAGATATGGAGTTAAGATGGATGTAGGTTGATTTAATTCCACCATTTAAATAATACTTCTTCCACATGAATAAGACGGGTTCTCATAAACCTAGAGCTAAAAAAATAACCAATAACTTGACCAAGTCAAGTTTACCTTAACAATTCAATAAAAAATAATAATAAAAAAATAATAATGTAGAATATTTATTTTAAAATAGGATTATTTTTATTTTTTTATTTTGGTGGATCTAAAATGTTTACATTACATTAATGTTTTTATTTTTATTTCTATGCATTTTTTTTATTTTTTTTTTCAATCTAGGATAATCCGTAACTAGTGAGAGTTATCCTGAACAAGGCCCAAGATCAAATCCTACTGGCTGCCACTATAAACCTAGGCTAGGTGCAACAACCTGCAAGCCACACAATAGCAATTAACTTATGCCTCAACAGGAGCCGAGACGTCCACTATGCGGTCGCCTACTCTTCTAGCCAAGACACAACAGGCCATATTCTCAATGAGATTTGAACCTCCATCTCGTGGGTTTCACCCAGCGAAACTCACTGTTAAACCAAGTCAAAATGTTTACAAGACAAGACATTGAAATACCTCTTGCATACTAGGTTGGGGAGCATCCCTTGAAGCAATTATATATATATATATATATATATATATATGATAACTAGATTCTTTACCATGAGGAATAATCTCCACTTTATTATAGAGATTGTTAACTTGCAAATAGGTTTTGATACAGTACCATGGGCCAATACTATAGCTTACTAATACCACATTCTCAAAAAACTTTAACTCATGTTCATGTGACACATGATCCTATGACATATTTTTTAATTAATAAAATTAATTCAAAAGAAAGAAAGTGAATAACTACTTTTGAGATAAATCCCAACTTTTGATGAGTAACTATTACTAAGAATACTCTAGGATATTCTATGGAGCTTAAATATCTACCATCCACTTCATAATTATTGATAGTTAAATTAAAATTCTAGAATTCTTATTACAGAATGAAAGTCCCTATTGCTATAGTTTTTCTTTTTAGATAATTATGGAATTAATGAATTAATTATATTTTAATGTCCACCAGACTAACAAAAGTGTATGGGAGTACCAGTCTCCTTGTTTTTTGTCTTTTGCAATTCAATCATTTTCATAGTCAAATTGATGATGGGTTGTCCCAACCTTCTAACAAGCCCATCTCTGAAAGGACAATACCATCACATACCAAAATGAAATGATTTTAAGATTCCACTACCCCACAAGTGAAAAAACTACACACCTTTTCTTCCTAGTCTTCTTTAGGTCTCTTCCATGGTCCCTTTTCATGTCAAAGTTGATGTGAGTTACTTCTTAATCAAGCAATAATAATAATTTCTCTCCACTAAATGCTAGCTCCAACGTACTCCTTTTGTTGGAGATTACAAGTGGGGTTGAATTCGTGAACATAGTACTTCTTCTTCCTACCCAAGTCTTTTCACCATATACGCTTATTGAACTTATCCATAACAAAATTCTTTAACTCCTTACTATTTGTAGTACATGCATTGATGTAAATATTCCATTTTTCCCATTTTATTTCTTTCTCTCCGTCATCTACCTCCTCCCATTCACTTAATTCTTTTTAGATACACAAGGATAATTGTATATTGTGCATCACTTTGATAATAAAGTGGTATGTATCACGATATTCCAGGTTCAAATATCCCCAATTTACCCATGTTTGCATAGGGGCATATGTATACACCTATAAATTATAGTGAACGCATGTAAGGTGAGAAAGAAACCTACGTAGTTGTTGGTTGTGTCTCATGCAAGTAATTTTTTGTGGTGCAAGTTTGTGTCATGCAAGTCGAAAATCAACTTATATGTCATGTGAGTACAAAATTAGTTAAATTAGTGATTTTCTTCAAAAGAATATAAAACTAACTTATTCATTTTGTGTCAGTTAAATATGCCCAATTATCTAATATTTAATGTATATATCTTCTCTAATCTAATAATTTAAATTAACAAAACACTTCTATTAAAATTAAAGATCATAAATATACCTAATAAATAATTAACTATATTCTACAACTTTACTACTCTATTTTAAATAGATATAACAAATTAAATTAAAAAAATATATATAATCAATAATTGTTTCAATATAAATAAATATATAACATAAAAATAAAAAAAAATCAACATGGATATATTTTCGCTTCTCTTTTCGCTGCTCTTTGCATTGGTTTTCCAACCACGTTAGGAAAGGAAAAATCTTATTACAGACATTGCTAAAAGGAAAATTTTAGAAAGTAAATCAAGAATGGATGTAAAAAACTAAAACTCCCGATAAGAAAAAGCAGTCGTGTAACAAATTTCTTAATGTAAAACAAATAATTTACTATTGCATTGTGGGTCCTTAAACCCCTAGTCCAAAAAGCACGGCGGTCAAGAACCGTTATAGAAACTTGGTTTGCATATTTACTTTTCTATATATATAATAATTATAAAAATTGGCTAAATTATAAAAACTATAATCCTAATTCGAAAAAAAAACAACCGTTATGAATCCCAAGTTGTGTTTATCAAGTTCAACAATTTCACTCTTCCATCATTGAATGTCATGAAAATATATCCGTTGAATAGGAGAAATGTGCATCTTTTGTTCATTATAATTGGCTTCTCTTTCTTTTTCTTCGATTCAATCTTTTTTGCTTTCACCAATTTCTTCCTCCGCCTCCCAGACCGTTTGTTTTTCTCTCTCGTTTCTTGCATTTGCTGAGTCCCGTGTTTTATTCTCTGTGTTATTTCTGTATGTGCATGTATTTTTGTTCGGGTTTGTATTCCTGTTTGATATTTAATAGGTGCTGAAGGCAAGGGTTTTAAGAGAGACAGAAGCATCGGATTACACTACACCTATCCACATATTGGTCTTTCTCGTTGGCAGATTATAATGGTAATATTTTGTAGTCTTTGTTTTTTTAAATATTTTGTTTTGAAATCTTTTTTCCACAAGGAACAAGGGATATTTTTTTCTTAATCTTGATTAAAAACAATTGTGTTATATCTCATATCAATTTGCAATGTGAATTCTAACCTGGTGTATATGTTTGTTAATATCCCAGCTCCAGGTCCATTCACGAGTGTTGAGATAGATATATAATGCAAAGGGCAGTATTCAGATAAATAATGGCGGAGGAGTAGTTAGACACAAAATTCAGGTACGTAACCTTCATGTAACCTATATTAATTTTTAAATGGAAAAGAAAAAAGAGATACCCAACCCGGGCATCTATTTTCATGTGTTTATTGAATCCCATTTACAATTTGAGCTAGAAATTGGATTGTTGTTGATATGTCTTCAAAAATAGGGTAATATGTCTTCGATTACGGTTAAATGTCTTCAAAAATAGAGGCATGTCTTTGTAATCTTTTCTTTTCATAATTTATATGTTTTTTTGGGTAAGTTTCAACAGTTACGTCTAAAAAAGATGAACATGAAACTCTCTCTGATGTTTCTTATTTGTGGTTGGAAGAATATAAAGAAACAAATAGTCGAAACAATAGTAGACGTTTGGACTAATAAATTTAAATTTCGGCCTCCCTCATTCATCTTTACTCAGGTATCACCACAAATTTATTTGCATGCACACTCGCCCATTAGTTTATAGCTCAAATTATTCACATACAAACTTTCCCATTAGTTTTTTTTTTCAGAATCTACCCCAAATCTGACAAGAATTGAAACACTGAAAACGAAGTGGAGCAGAGAGTTGCTCTTCACAATATTACGAGTAGATTAAATAGATTACATTGGAAACATCAGCAATAAATAACTGGAGATAAACTCGACTAAACTGGATTGATTTAAACTAAACTGGGACACTTGGACAGACGGATTTGACACCTAGAAAGTGGTTGAGATTGCGTTCTTTAACACTCCCCTTTAATTTCAACCACATAAAAAAATTAATTAAGATACCTGCTGGTCTATGTCTCAGCAAGGTTTACAATTTAAAAAAAAATTGACTTCAACTAGATTTAGTTTTCTTCTTCTCTTCTTCCATATTCTATAGCCTCTAAATTGTTTCAAATTTTTCGCTTTGCTGTGTTCTTCAAAACTCAATTTATTGATGTGATGGTGCAGGTCTTTTACTGTTCCAGGCTGTCTAAGCGTGTCCTGGACTTCTTCAAAAATTGACTTGTATGTGGGCTGCTGCCACATATGGTCCTCTGTAGTGCTCTTTTCATCATCAATCCTCTGCAACATAGGATTAGAATAATATCTTATCTCTTCAAAACTCCAACGCATGAAAATTTCATTGACATGTTCGTCATGCATGTCATCTTCAACATTCATATCTACATCTTCTGTGTAGATCTCATTCAGACATGGTGTTACAAGCCATGTTTCAATAAACTTTAGCTCTTTTTCATAATCATTCTGTGTACCTGCACATTGAAAATCAATGTTAGAATAAAAATCATTTTCAGAGCGACATTGGTTCTGGTCTTTTTGCTTTGTAATGAGAGATTTCTGCTGTTGCGCTTCCTTATCTGCTTCTTCATCTGTCTCTGTTTCTGCTTTTCTTTTGCAAACTTCATTCTTTGCTTTTGTCTCTTCTTCTTTCTCTGTTTCTGCTTTCTCTTTGCAAACTTCTTTCTTTGTTTCTGTCTCTGCTATTTTCTCTTTTTTTTCCTTCTGCTTTGTCTCTGTCTTTTTCTCTGCCTCTTCTTCACTGACCTGTGCTGCTGCAAACAAGTTGTCTTCCACTAACTGAAGTGGGGTAATCTCACCAAATAGCATCATGTCAATATGTTCTTTTTGTTGCATCATCTGCAACCAGTCATCATTAGCAAAAATTTCATTATCAAAGTTTACATCAGCCATATCAATCATTGGATTTACCATTTCATCAGCAAGCTCTATTGCTGGTATCATTAAAACTTCATCAACAATCTCTATTGCTGGAATTTTTAGATCTTCGTCAGCAAGCTCTCTTGCTCGATTCTCTTCATCCACTTGTGGCTGTGCATAGTGGGATTCAAGAGCAACTTCATGCTGCTTCTTTTCTTCTGACTCTTCATCTGGCTGTAGATCTGCTGCTATAGATCCACCTTCATCTTCATCTTCAAAGCTCCCCTTTGCTTCAATGCTTCCCCTTGTACCAAAACATCTCTCAAGGGTATCCCATGCCTCCTTGGCTGTCTTGGCATCTGAGATTAAGGGAAGAATGCTGTCATCGACAGATTCTTTTATGCATCTTAATGCATAGGTGTCTTTTTGCCTCTTGATTTCCAGATCTAGAAAGATCTCGAACATAATCTGATTTTTCTTTAGCCTCTTGGCTTTTCCCATGACCTCGTTGCTTGGCTTCTACATGTGCATCGAATACCTTGTTTTTTCAAAAAATTTGCTGCTCTTCAATGAGTCTTATGCAACCTTGCTTTCGAAAACTTCTTCTTCAAAATATCTGTTATTTCTACAAGGCTTTCACAATTTCACTTTCTCACAACTTTAAGTTTTTGTTAAAAAAAATTCAAAACTCAAAAAGGCTCTTTTTTCAAAAGATTTCTTTAAACAAATTCACCACATACTCTTTAAAAATACCTTTGAACAAATTTCAAGTGTTTTTTTTATATAAAAAAAACTTAAAAAAAATTCTTCATAAAAACTTTCACTCATAAAACTTTCACCGTATGCTCTTTCAAACACATTAATCCAATTTCTGGTTTTTAAAAACACTTTAATAAAGGGCTTTTACTCTTTTAAAAAATCAATACCACAATACGTTGAATGCCTTTCCCTTTGAATCGATTTTTAAAATCCTTTGTAGTTTTTCAAAAATCGAATTTGACTTTTTTGTATATAAATGTTGTCTCATACGGTTCATACCTTTTTTTTGAAACGTGACTTTTAAAAAACTTAATACGCAGAAGCATCATTTTATGCTTGCGGACTGGCGCGGTGTCGACGGTATACAGTCGCGCCTTTCTCAGAAACGGCGTCTATTCTAGCGCCAATCAACTCACAGTCGCGCTAATCAGTTGTTTTGCTCTTCTGCTCGTTCTTAGCTCTGTTGCTGCTCTCTAAGGAGGCTTATGCAAGCTCGCTCCGATACCATGACAAGAATTGAAACACTGAAAACGAACTGGAGCAGAGAGTTACTCTTCACAATATTACGAGTAGATTAAATAGATTACATTGGAAACATCAGCAATAAATAACTGGAGATAAACTCGACTAAACTGGATTGATTTAAACTAAACTGGGACACTTGGACAGACGGATTTGACACCTAGAAAGTGATTGAGATTACGTTCTTCAACAAAATCTTTCACATACGAACTTTCCCAGAGGTTTTGTTTTCATAATCTACCCAAAATATTTCACATACGAACTTTCCCAGAGGTTTTGTTTTCAGAATCTACCCTAAATCTTTCACATACGAACTTGCCCTGAGATTTTGTTTTCAGAATCTACCCCCAAATCTTTCACATACGAACTTGCCCAGAGGTTTTCCTTTTCAGAATCTACCCGAAATCTCATGCACTTACAATTATTTCAGTGATCGAATAGTTTTTTAGGGAATAATTTGATGCTTATTGGGTCGAAATTCTAGACCATGCAACCCTCCTCTTCCTTGGACAGTCCAATTGTTTAGATCCTTGATTGTACTCGGAATACCCTAATAGTATTCAATACGGCCTTACGCATTAGTAGCGCAGGAAATAAGGTTTTGCTTTCACAATCTGCCCCAAATGTTTTGCACTTATGGGGTTTCGAGTTGTGGGCTAGTCATACGTTCATACTTTTGTAAAAAGAAAGTCTAATACTTCTGAACTCGGAATAATTTGTTGTCCCTCGAACTTACTTGGACAATGTCTAATATTATTCAATTAATAAATACAGTAGATGTCTAATAATGTCTAATAATATTCAATTAAAAAAAACCTCTCCCAGCTTTTTCTATTATTCTTTTAACCATCCTAGAACCTTCTATTACTCTATTTACAATCTCAGAACCTTCTATTACTCTATTTACAGTCCTGCTGTAGTTATCTGATATTGTTTTTAAATTTAAAACAGAGAGGCTGAGTTGTATAGAATATAGAATAAAACCCCTCTAATATCGCTCCGACGTCCTTTGATACTGCTATTAATATGTGTATAGAATTTACCGGGGTGGTTTCCATATCGATTGTCTAAACTAGTTATCCAGATATTAAAAAGTCAATATTAATTTTGAACATATTAATTTATATTAGATTCCATGTCTATAAATAGATATGATGAATACACTTTTATATAATGTAATATTCCTTATGTATAAAATTTTTCCAATCGAATAAAATCGAAGTTAAAAAAAAATTGTTTTGCGATATATATAAATTTTCCTCGTAAACGATATAAAATTTATATTATATAATTTTTTCATTAAAGGTTATACAATAAGTACATGATTATATAGTTGAGTAATAATTAAAGTTTTGAACAAAATTTTATAATTATATGATTGAATAATAATTAGTTTCTTTAACAGATGATTTATGTGTATACTCGGTCATAGAGATGTGGTTTATATTATAAATAAATATTATACTATGTAAATAAAAAGAATTGAATTTTTTTAAGATCAATGCTTTTTTATCTTTTTTTATATATTTAAATAATTATAATTAAATATATATTTAAATAATGATTATTTATAATTATATTTATATATAATTAAAATTAATATAAAATTCAATAATGAATATTTCTTATTATTGTATTCTAAAATTTAAATAATCATTTATTTATTATATTTGGATATGTGATGTAGAGTGTGGTTCTATTTTACTTTATTTACTATGTTATGTTGTTGAATTTATGTTATTGATGTTATTAATAGTAGAAGAGAAAGCAAGGGATTGAGAGAGGAGGAAATAGGTACGAAAGAGGAGGAGGTAGAGGCATCTGCGGAGGAGAAGGATAAGTATAGGAGGAGGAAGTTGAGGTGCATGGAGAGGGAGTAGGAGGAGGTGGGGAGGATGAGGATGAGGTGGAAGGAGGGGTGGGGCAGAGATCGAGAGGAGGATGCAGATGAGAGGGGAGGGGAAATGAATCAGGAGGAGGTGGGGGGGTGGGGGAGAGGAATGAGGAGAAGAGAGGGAGAGGGTGGACATGGAGAGTGACAAGGGGAGAGGGTGGAGGAGAGGGAGACATGGAGATGGGGAGGAGAATGAGGAGGAGAGGGGAGGGGAGATGAATTACGAGGTTGGGGGGAGGAATGGGGAGAGGAGAGGGAGAGGGTGGATGGCAACAGTGAGGAGTGGGAGGGGGGGGGAAGGCAGGGGGAGGAGAGGATGGGTGGGTAGAGGGAGGAGGAGGAGGGGAGAGGGAGGAGGAGAGGGGTGGGGAGGAAAAGGTTGGGGGTGGTATAAGGGGAAAATGAGGAGGGAGAGGATGGATGGGGAAAGGGAGGAGGAAGGGGGAGGGGTTTGTATATGGGGAAGATTAGGAAGGGGGAGGGGAGAGGAGAGGGAGGAGGAGGGGAGAGGAGGAGGAGGAGGAGGAGGAGAGGGAGGAAGAGGAGGAGGGAGAGGGTGGACTTGGAGAGTGACAAGGTGGAGGAGAGGGAGACATGGAGATGGGGAGGAGGCTGAGGAGGAGAGGGGAGGGGAGATGAATTAGGAGGAGGTTGGGGGGAAGAATGGGGAGAGGAGAGGGAGAGGGTGGATGGCGATAGTGAGGAGTGGGAGGGGGGGAGAGGCGGGGAGAGGAAAGGATGGGTGGGTAGAGGGACACGGATGGGTGGGTAGAGGGAGAGGGAGGAGGAGAGGGGTGGGGAGGAGGAGAGGGGGGGTTGTATAAGGGGAAAATTGGGAGGGAGAGGATGGATGGGGAAAGGGAGGAGGAAGGGGGAGGTGGGTTGTATATGGGGAAGAGTAGGAAGGGGGAGGGGAGAGTAGAGGGAGAGGATATATGGGGAGAGGGAGGAGGAGGGGAGAGGAGGAAGAGGAGGAAGAGGAGGAGGAGAGGGAGGAAGAGAGGGAGGAAGAGGAGGAGGAGGAAGAGGAGGTTGGGGGTGGTATATGGGGAAGAGCAAGAGGGGGATAGGGGAGAGGAGAGGGAGAGGATGGATGTGGAAAGGGAGGAGGAGGAGGAGGGGGGAGGGGGAGAGGGAGGAAGTGATAGGGGTGCAAAGGTGGAGGAGGGGGGAAAAGCAAGAGCGGGGAGGGGAGAGGAGAGGGAGAGGATGGAGGGGGGGAGAGGGAGGAAGAGGAGGAGTGGGAGGAGGAGGAGGTGGAGGAGGAGGGGTGAGAGGGAGGAAGCGGTAGGGGTGCAAAGGTGGAGGAGGGAGGAAGAGCAAGAGTGGGGAGGGGAGAGGAGAGGAGGGGGAGAGGATGGAGGGGGGGAGCGGGAGGAAGGTGGGGGGAGGGGAGATGGAGGAAGGGGAGAGAGGAGGAAGAGGAGGAGGTTGAGGGTGGTATATGGGAAGAGGAGGGGGATGGGAAGGGAGGGGAGAAGAGGAGGGGGATGGGACGGGAGGGGGAGAGGGAGGGAAAAGGAGGAGGAGGGGGAAGGGGAGAGGGAGGAGGGGAGGTGGGGTGGTATAAGGAGGTTGGGAGTGGTATAAGGGGAAAAGGAGGAGGGGACGCGGGGAGAGGAGAGGGGCGGGGGGATAGGGGAGGGGTAGGAGAAGGAGATGATGGATGGGGAAGGGGAGGACGAGGGGAAAGGGGTAGGGGGATGAGGAGGAAGAACAGGAGGGTAGGAGGGGAGAGGAGTGGGAGAGGATGGGGGAGAAGGGGAGAGAAGGAGGAAGGGGAGGGAAGAGGAGGAGGAAGTGGGATAGGGAGGAGAAGGAGGAGAAGGTTGGGGGTGGTATAAGGGGAAAAGGATGAGGCGAGGGGGGTAGGGGGAGGCAGAGTGGGAAAGGGGAGGTGGGTGGTGGGGAGGTTGAGGAGGAGGGGGGGAAGAGTAGGAGGGGGATAGGGGAGAGGAGAGGGAGAGGATGGAGGAGGGGGATAGGGAGGAGGAGAGGGGGGAGAGGATGGAGGAAGAGGGAAGAGGAGGGGGGAGGAGGAGGAGAGAAAGGGGGAGGAGGAGAGAGGGAGGAAGGAGGGGGGAGGGAGCGGGCGGTGGGAGGAGAAGGTCATTTTTGTAAATTATTTGTTGCATTTTTAATTTTGAAAGTGATGTGATTTCGATCACTTGTTTGAGCGACAATGATATTTTTGTTGGCCTTGTTTTTATAATTCGTGTGTTGTATTTTTTTCATGTAAAACTGATGAGGTGCTACCATCACTTCGAAATACGACAACGAAATCTTGTTTGGTAAAGATAGCTCAGGTATGATTCCCTTTTGATGTAAACTTGACCACTGAGTACATCTTATAAGCTCGTGGAAATTATGGGAATATTTGGGTCATAGATTGGTCAATTTGAGCATGTGTTTTCATGGGATTGTACAATAGGTTTTCAAGAGATGTAGGTGTTAGTTCATCACTTATGGCTCTGAAGGACACAGATGAAGGAGAAGGAAGGGTGACTTTTCCAGACGTTTGTGGTGTAGTAGTACACATCAATGCAGATTATTCTGATGCTTTTAGAGGACCAAAAGATCCTTAGTGGGGAGGATTGATCCAGGTGGCTCTAGAGACACACGTAGGACAAAAAGCGCTCAAAACTCAAAGTGTTTGGATTTCTCTCAAACCAGGTTTAGGTTGAAGAGCTTGTCACCCTGATCGCAATGGTGTGAATGGTTCATCAAATCGAGCCCGTATGCGAAGGATAGGAGTGGTAAAAGTTTTGGTTTGACTTGAATGACTGGGTAGGTTAAGGAGGATGCAAATTTCACCTTTCCCGCCCATCAGATTCTGGAAAGCTCAGGATAGATTCTAGGAAAATTTGTGGGATGATTAATTTCACTCCTACGATCAAAATCATAATTTTCAAAAAATTATGATTTGTTTTTAATTACAACAAAAAATAATTAAAAAAAGGGGGTGGCAAGACATCACCCCTGGCACTCCACCCGACTAACTATAACATATTTTAAAAATATATATAGGAAGATCCAATGGGTCGTGACCCCTGCCGGACCCCCAACAACCAACATATATTACAAAAATGTTTCATATATCAGCCACCATAAAACATGGTTCCGGCGGGTGTCGAACCTGCTCGACTTAATAGCTGGCCGGTCTACTGACAGAACCGCAAATAACCTCCAATCCATGTTATAGCATTTGATAGCTCCAATGTAATGTGGGTGGCACGGGTGTCAGTTCCATCGTGAACCCGACCACTGCCAAATTGTTGCTATGATTACCATATAGAGACAACTCCGCTGGCGGGAGTTAAGGAGCGGGCTGCCCAATGCGGGTTCGACACCCTCCACTTTGGTTAAAAAATATGTATGTGGTTTTTAAAAAATAAATAAGCGTGGAGTAGTAATTATGTGGATCGAGGAAATTTGTAGGTGGAACCATGAGCGTGGAGTAGTAATTATGCAGGTGGAATCATCTAAGATTTACATTTTTTGGTCACTTTTTGAAGTGAAGTTGCAGGTGTCAGTTTTCAGGGAGTGAGAAGTCAATTTCACACCTTTCAACACCGCAATCATGATGGTGTTTTCAGATCTAGTAGCAGTAGCAACCATTCTTCAGTCATCTTCAACGTGAGCTGTATGATGTGACTATTTCATGTACTTCTTTGTTCCAAGATGCTTACTGCTGTACAAATCCCTATTGATATATGAGTCATGGGACCTTGTCTTGTTTTGTTTTTCTATTGATGTCCTTTCTGTCATGGACTTGTATTATTTTTTAGATCCCTTTTATGCAATGTTGGAGGGATACTCCCTGCCACACATATGTCATTGAGATCCCTTGTTTTAGATTTTGGTGGGATATTCACAGTCTTTATGCTTGAGCGATAATAATACTGAGGAAATGGTTCGAGTAAGAAGTGACAATGAACGTCTGATGCAAGAAAAAGAAAGGATACTTAAGATCCTTTCCAACAAGCAGAATCAAGGGGTGTTACAACCCAGTCCCGATAGGGATATGAAAGAAGTAACAATTTGAAAAATTCTGCGTGAAGTTCTGTATGCCTAAACAAGGAAAAATTTCCAAACAACCCCTGCAGTGTTGGAGGTGTGGTGAGGCGCATTATTACCAAAATTTTCCTTAATGAGGGGGAAGTGAAATAATTACTAATATTTAGGAAGCTTCTATAGTTGGAGATGTAGCTCGAAATACACCTTGAATAAACGTAGCATTGGAAGATCTTCAAGCAGATTGTGAGCCAACGATGATAGAGTTGGAAGGTAAGCTACTTTCCTAGTCTATTTCTATTTTGGTTGACCCGGGTGCAATTTAATTTATGTAAAATAAAAAATTGTAGAAGTATGTAAATCAAAAGGCTAGAAATTCAAAAATCCTTGACTGGTACAACTAGCCACAGGAGCAAGAAAAAAATTAAGTGCCAAAATTCCAAACTGTACTTTGGAAATTGGAGACCAGCAGTTGAACGTGGATTTGAACATACTACCATTAGGATAATATGATGTTTTTCTAGGTATGCATTGGCTAGAAAATCATTGGACTTTGGTGACTGTAAAGAAAATATTATTTACTATAGAATTCAAGATGGAATGCACAAAGAGATTCAGGGAACCAAGAAAACACTACAGCTATGTCCTCTTACAACATTTCAAATGAATAAGTGTATGAGGAAGGGATGTCAGATTTATGCTATTCAGGTGGGATATGCAAATTCCAAGGAGAAGTCCCCTATGATGGAGAACATACCAGTGGTACAAGACTTTGTGGATGTATTTCTAGAAAACATTCCGGATTACCCCCAAGAAGAGATATTCACCTCACCATTTAGTTAATTCCGGAAGCATCACCAGTTTCAAGAAATCCTTATAGGATGAGTGTTTCAGAGCTAACTGAATTATGAATGAAATTGCAATAGCTACTAGAAAAAGGATTCATTCGTCCGAGTTTATCCCCTTGGAGAGAAGCAGTGCTATTCGTAAAGAAGAAAGATGGAGCCATGCAAATGTGCATGGATTATAGACAACTGAATAAATTGACAGTAAAAAATAAATATCCTTAACCTCAGATTGATGACATGTTTATTCAGGTGAAAGGGGCCATAGTATTCTAAAAAATAGACTTAAGGTCTGGATACCACCAGATCCAGATTAAGGATGAGGATATCTACAGTACTCATTTCCGTACTAGGTATGAGCATTATGAGTTTGTGGTACTACCCTTCGATTTAACAAATGCATCAGCAACATTTAAGAGATTAATGCATGGTATGTTTCACTACTTATTGGATAAATTTGTGCTAATATTTATTGATGATATTTTAATCTATTCTAACAATCAGGAAGAACATAAGGAGCACCTAAGAATAGTGTTGGAAATGTTAAGGAAACACCAGTTGTACGCTAATTTCAGCAAATGCGATTTCTTCAAAGTAGAAATTTAGTACCTAGGCCATGATATTTTAGTAGAAGGGATAGCTGTTGACCCAGAAAAAATTAAGACAATTATGGAATGGCATATTCCCCAAAATGTGGTGAATATCCAATCCTTTATGGGATTGGTTGGGTACTACCGAAGATTCATTGAAGTGTTCTCTAGAATTTATTTTCCAATCACCTCCTTGTAGAGAAAGGGAAAAGTATTTAAGTGGACTATTGAGTGCCAGAATAGTTTCGGAAGGTTAAAGTGTTTGTTCACCACTACTCCAGTGTTGAGGGTAGTTGACCCCAATAAAGAGTTTTAGGTTTTTACAGACGCATGTAAGGAAGGAGTTGGGGCAGTTTTATCACAAGAAGAAAAGGTAGTGGCCTACGAGTCAAGAAAGTTAAAAGAACATGAGCAAAGATATTTAGCCTATGAATTGGAGTTAACAACAGTGGTACATGCACTCTAGGTATGGAGACACTACCTGCTGGGAAAGAAGTGTGTATTAAAGACTGACCATAGTAGCCTAACTAGTTACGTCAAGAAAGCTAATTTAAACTCCCAACAGGTTAGATGGAATGCCTTCCTAAATGAGTTTTATATGGATATTTAGCACGTGAATGGTAAGGAAAACCATGTGATGGATGCCTTAAGTAGGAAACTGCATTGTGTTTAAGATATTTACTATAACTAGCTTGAATGCAAATTCTTAGATCAAGTAAAAGAGGAACCACAAAAGGATCTTGAATACCAATTTCCATGGAAACAAATGGAGGAGGATAGAGAGCAAGGAAGCACTTCGGAATATGGAGTTAGTTAAGAACAAATGCTAGCTTTTACAGGAAAGATATACGTACCAAACTGTGTGGATCTAAAGGAGGTAATCATGAATGAATATCATCGTAGTAATTATGCAGGACACCTAGGATACTAGAAAATGTTGATGACAATTACAAAAGTTTATTTCTAGCCTGACATGAGAAGGAACATCGTTGAATACTTAAACAAGTGTTTCGAGTGTCAACATGTCAACGTGGAGCATCGACATCTAGCTGGATTGTTGCAGCCCATAACTGTACCTGAATGGAAATGGGAAGTCATTTCCATAGACTTAATTATTGGTTTTCTGCGTTAAAAAAAGGCACAATGATTCCATTATGGTGGTGATCGACAGATTGAGAAAGGCTTCACATTTTATACTAGTACAGTCTACATACGAGACTATACACATAGCTGATATTTTTATGAGAGAAGTTTTTAGACTGCATCATATTCCAAAGACTGTCATTTCAGGTAAGATGTGAATTTTAGTTCAACATTCTGGAAAAATTTATTTACAGGTTTGGTAACCCAAATAATTTTCATCTCTGCTTATCATCCCCAAACATATGGACAAACAAAATGGGTAAATTAGGTTTTGGAAGACATGCTATGCATGTATGTGATGTAGTAACCAACAAAATGGGAAGAATATTTACACCTAGTTGAATTTGCTTACAAAAAATGGTTATCAGGAGACTCTTAAGATGAGTCCTTTCAATGCTCTATATGGACGAAAATTTCATACCTCCATTAATTAGAGTAGCCTCGAAACTAAGTTAATGCTTGGACAAGAAATGTTGGCTGAAATGGAACTGGAGGTAAGGAAGATCAGGAAAATCTTGAGAGTTGCACAAGATCAACATAAGATATACGCAGAGAAGAAAAGGACTTATTGAGAGTGAGAGGTGGGTGACCATGTGCTTGTGTGGATCAAACCAAATAAGAACACCTTGAGATGGGTCTCTTGTGCCAAGTTGGCTCCCAGGTTCTACGGACCTTTCTAGATATTGGAAAGGGTGGGGCTTCTGGCATATGGGTTGGCATACATGGAAAGGTTTATCCATTTTCATTATTAGTAATATAGGACCACAACACTCAACGTGAAGGAAGATTTACGAGAGACCTTGATGTTCGGTAGGGAACACACCTCCAATAATAAGCCACAAAAAATTTCAACCGTTAGCATGATGAAATAAAATGATAATTCTTGTAAAAATTGAAGAAAAAACAAAAAGAAAATGAAACCCAAAAATCTAAATAGCTGCAAATGTTAATTCACCACGAGATTTTCCGAGAGTCGAACTGGAGACAAATGAATAGGAAAAAATTTCGGAAGATTAAATCACCATAATTAGATTGCATAAGGTAAGATTTGAATAAGGTAAGCCAAGAGGCAAAGTAACATTGTAAACAAAACAAGGGTATTACCTCTGTTGAGTAGAGAGGGTTTGAGCGGGATTCAGACCAGCAGCTTGCATTCACAACAGAGGCCGAAAACCTGCCAAAATCTCAGAGAAGTGCATATGGCGGATTCAATTCTAGCTCGTCGACAACCATAAGGAATTTCTCATTCTGGATGACATCCCAAGTCAGATCAACCTTCCTAACCCTGATTCATTGGTTACCTTCGTTACCAATCATAGAAGAGCTTATAACTATGACATCCAACCCTTAATCAGCTACAGAACAAACTCATCGCATTGGAAAATAAAAATGAGGGAATCATATAGGGTTTTTCTGGGATAAACCAAGTCATTTCCCACCGAACACAACCACCATAAATCTCCAAGGATCGTTCGATGAGGAGAAAGGAAGGTGGCCCATTAAAACTTGAACCCGAATCGACGAAATCTCAGAGTTGTCGCGGTATTAAATTTCCAAGACATGTCGACAGGACATTGGTACACACAGTGTTTGAGACATTTATTAAAATGTGATGAGCTTCTGCTGGCGCAAACCATAGACTTAATTAGTGGTTAGGTTTTTGTGAGTTTTCGGAAGGGTAAAATTTAATATGTGCTGGTTTACATAAAAACCTAAAACTTATGTTTAAGATTAGTAAGCATGCCATAGAAGTATTAATGCAAGAAGTAAATTTTGTTTTATCTTGTATGTTACACATATGTATACACCTATAAGTTATAGTGGAAGCATGTAAGGTGAGAAAGAAATATACATGGCTTTTTATTGTGTCTCATGCAAATAATGTTGTGTGATGCAAGTTTGTGTTATGTAAGTCTGAATCAACTTATGTGTCATATGAGTACAAAACTAATCAAATTAGTGATTTGTTTCAAGAGAATATAAAACTGACTTATTCATTTTGTGTCACTTAAATATGTCCAATTATCTAATATTTAATCTATATGTCTACTTTAATTTAATAACTTAAATTACACAAACCACCCCTATTAAAATTAAAGATAATAAATATACCTAATAAATAATTAACTATATTCTACAAATTTACTACTCTATTTTCAATAGACATAACAAATTAAATTAAAAAACATTATATAATTAATAATTGTGTTAATATTAATAAATATATAACATAAAAAAATCAACATGGATATATTTTTGCTTCTCTTTGCATTCGTTACAGTACCATGGGCCAATACCATCTCTTACTAATACCACATTCTCAAAAAAATTGAACTCATGTTCATGTGACACATGTTCCTATGACATTTTTTTTTAATTAATAAAATTAATTCAAAGGAAAGAAAGTGAAAAACTACTTTTGAGATAAATCCCAACATTTGATGAGTAACTATTACTAGGAATACTCTAGGATATTCTATGGATCTTAAATATCTACCATCCACTTCATAATTATTGATCATTAAATTAAAATTCTAGAATTCTTATTACAGAATAAAGTCCCTATTGCTATAATTTTTCTTTTTAGATAATTATTGAATTAATTAATTAATTATATTTTAACGTCTACCAGACCAACAATAGTGTATGGGAGTACCAGTCTGGTTTTTTTCCTTTTGCAATTCAATCATTTTCCTACTCAAATTGATGATGAGTTGTCCCAACCTTCTAACATGACCCTCACTAAAAAGACAATACCACTGGCACTGAATATCAATGCTGCCATAACTATCCTTGACATCTTTGAAAGCATCACATCCCAAAATGAAATGATTTTCAGATTCCACTACCCAAAAAGTGAAAAAAAGTACATACGTTCTCTCCCAAGCTTCTTTAGGTCTCTTCGATGGTCCCTTTTCATGCCAAAGTTGATGTGAGTTACTTCTTAATTAAGCAACAATACTATTTTCTCTCCACTAAATGCTAGCTCCAATGTACTTTTTTTGTTGGAGATTATAAGTGGGGTTCAATGGGTGAACATAGTACTTCTTCTTTCTACCCAGCTCTTTTCACCATATATCCTTACTAAAATTCTCCATAACAAAATTCTTTAACTCATTGCTATTTGTGGTACATGAATTGAGGTAAATATTCCATTTTTTGCATTTATTTCTTTCGCTCGGCCACCTACCTCCTCCCATTTCCACAATTATTTTTAAATACAAAACGATAATTCTATACTCATGTTTGCATATGGGCATATGTATACACCTATAAGTTATAGTGGATGCATGTAAGGTGAGAAAGAAACCTACGTAGTTGTTCATTGTTTCTCATGCAAGTAATGTTGTGTGATGCAAGTCCAAAATCAACTTATGTGTCATGTTGGTACACAACTAGTGAAATTAATAATTTGTTTCAAAAGAATATAAACTAACTTATTCATTTTGTGTCACTTAAATATGCCCAATTATCTAATATTTAATCTATATATCTACTTTAAATTAAACAAACCACCCCTATTAAAATTAAAGATCATAAATATACCTAATAAATAGTTAACTATAATGTACAACTTTACTATTCTATTTTAAATAGATATAACAAATTAAATTAAAAAAATATATATAATTAATAATTATTTTAATATAAATAAATATATAACATTAAAAAAATCAATTATAATTAAATTAAAAAAAACACGTAATTAATAATTATTTTAATATAAATAAATATATAACATAAAAGATATTTTGGCTTAATAATTTTTTTTATAAATAAATATATAACATAAAAAAAATCAACATGGATATATTTTCGCTTCTCTTTTCATTCGTTTTCCAAGCACATTATGAAACCAAAACCTTATTTCAGACTGGGCTGAAAGAAAATTTTATAAAGTAAATAAAAAATGGATGTAAAAAATGGATGTAAAAAACTTAAAAGTAAATAAATTATAGTAAATCAAGAATGGATGTTAAAAACTAAAAATCCCGATAGGAAAAAGCGGCACTGTATCAAATTTCGAAATTTCTTAATGTAAAACAAATAATTTACTATTGCATTGTGGGTCCTTAAACCCCTAATCCAAAAAGCGCCGCGCTCAAGAACCGTTAAGAAACTTGGTTCGCATATTTACTTTAATTTATATATATATGAAATATTAATTATAAAAATCGATAAATTATAAAAACCATAATCCATAATGCATATTTATCTTAAAATAAGTTTTTATTGCAATAATTTTTCTTTTTAGATAATTATTGAATTATTGATTTAATTATATTTTAAGGTCCACTAGACTCACAATAGTGTATGGGAGTATTGGTCTCCTTGGATGATGGGCTATCCCAACCTTCTAACAAGCCCCTCACTGAAAAGACAATACCACTGCCACTGAATTGATGCTACCATGCTGCCATAACTATCCTTGATTTCTATGAAAGCATGACATCCCAAAATGAAATGATTTTCAGATTCCACTACCCCAAAAGTGAAAAAAGTACACACCTTTTCTTTCCAAGCTTCATTAGGTCTCTTTCATAGTCCCTTTTCATGTCAAAGTTGATGTGAGTTACTTCTTAATCAAGAAATAATAATATTTTCTCTCCACTAAATGGTAGCTCCAATGTACTCTTTTTGTTGGAGATCATAAGTGGGGTCGAATTTTTGAACATAGTACCTCTTCTTCCTACCCAACTCTTTTCACCATATACCCTTATTAGACTTCTCGATAACAAAATTATTTAACTCCTTGCTATTTGTGGTACATGCATTGATGTAAATATTTCATTTTTAGCATTTTATTTCTTTCGCTCGGCCATCTACCTCCTCCCATTCGCTCAATTCTTTTTAGATACACAACGAGCTCAATTCTTTTTAGATACACAACGATAATTGTATATCGTGCATCATAAATTGGTATGTATCATGAGATTCTAGGTTCAAATATCCCCAATTTACCCATGTCTGCATAGGGGCATATGTGTACACCTATAATGGTATGTATCATGAGATTCTAGGTTCAAATATCCTCAATTTATCCATGTTTGCATCGGGGCATATGTATACACCTATCAATTATAGTGGATGCATGTAAGGTGAGAAAAAAACCTACATAGTTGTTGGTTGTGTCTCATGCAAGTAATTTTTTGTGGTGCAAGTTTGTGTCATGCAAGTCGAAAATCAACTTATATGTCATGTGAGTAGAAAACTAGTTAAATTAGTGATTTGTTTCAAGAGAATATATAACTAACTTATTCATTTTGTGTTAGTTAAATATGTCCAATTATCTAATATTTAATCTATATATCTACTCTAATTTAATCATTTAAATTAAACAAACCACTCCTATTAAAATTAAAAATCATAAATATACCTAATAAATAATTTACTATATTCTACAACTTTACTACTCTATTTTAAATAGATATAACAAATTAAATTAAAAAAACAACATATAATTAATAATTGTTTCAATATAAATAAAAATATAACATAATAATAAAAAAAAATAAAAAAATCAACATGGATATATTTTCACTTCTTTTTTAGTTGCTCTTTGGAGTACATATAAGAAAATGGAAGAAGGTTGACGCTAGAAAAACAAGCTACTCGACTAGACTAATTTTGGGTTCAAACCCAAGTGAATTTCACTAATACTCTAAAAAGAGGAAGGAGTCCTTTTTATACTGAGCGGATTCACACATGCATACATGGAAAGGTAGATCCGTTTTCGTTAGCAGTAATATAAGACCCCAGCGCTTACTGTGGAGGAAAATTTATGAGAGACCTTGTTGCTTGGTAAGAAACTCGCCTGCAATAATAAGCCACATAAAATTGTAAGCGTTAGCATGATGAAATAAAATGATAAATACTGTACAACTTGAAGGACAAGTGAAAAGAAAATGAAACCCAGAAATCTAAATACCTGCAAGTGATAATTCCCGACGATATTTTTCGATAGTCCAACTGGAGACAAATGAATAGGCAAAAATTTTGAAAGATTAAATCACCATAATTAGATTTCATAAGGTAAGATTTGAATTAGGTAAGCCGAGAGGGAAAGTAATATTGTAACCAAAAGAAGGGTATTACCTGTGCCGAGTAGAGAAGGTTTGAGCTGGATTGGGACCAGCAGCTTGCATTGGCAACAGAGGCCGAAAACTTGCCAAAATCTCAGAGAAGTGCATATGGTGGACTCAATTCCAGCTCGTGGATATCTGCGGGGAATTTCTCATTCCAAATGACATCCCAAGGTGGATCAACCTTCTTAACACCGATTCATTGCTTACCTTCGTTAGCTTATAACTACGAAATCCAACTCTTAACCAACTACAGAACAAACTCATCGCATTGGCAGAGAAAAATGAGGGAACCAGATAGGGTTTTTCTGGGATAAACCAAGTCATTTCCCACCGAATGCAACCACCATAGATCTCCAAGGATCAAACAGTGAGCAAAAAGGAAGGTGGCTCATTAAAATTTGAACCTGAATCCAACAAATCTGACAGTTGTTGCGGTATTAAATTTCCAGGACATGAACTTAATTAGTGGTTAGGTTTTGGTGAGTTTTCGGAAGGGTAAAATTTAATATGTGCTCATTTACATATAAACCTAAAAATTATGTTTAAGATTAGTAAGCATGCCATAGAAGATTAAAATTTGAAGTATTAATGCAAGAAGTAAATTCTTTTTTATCTTGTATGTTACACGTATGTATACACCTATAGGTGATAGTGGAAGTATGTAGGGTGAGAAAGAAAGAAACGTACGTGGTTTTTAATTGTGTCTCATGCAAGTAATGTTGAGTGATGCAAGTTGTGTTATGCAAGTCCAAATCAACTTATGTGTCATGTGAATACAAAACTATTCAAATTAATGATTTGTTTCAAGAGAATATAAAACTGACTTATTCATTTTGTGTCACTTAAATATGCCCAAGTATCTAATATTTAATCTATATGTATACTCTAATTTAATAACTTAAATTAAACAAACCATGCCTATTAAAATTAAAGATCATAAATATACCTAATAAATAATTAACTATATTCTACAACTTTACAACTCTATTTTCAATAGACATAACAAATTAAATTAAAAAAACATTATCTAATTAATAATTGTTTTAATATAAATAAATATATAACATAAAAAAAATCAACATGGATATATTTTGGCTTCTCTTTGCATTCATTACAATACAGTGGGCCAATACCATAGCTTACTAATACCACATTCTCAAAAAAAATTAACTCATGTTCATGTGACACATGTTCCTATGACATTTTTTTTAATTAATAAAATTAATTCAAAGGAAAGAAAGTGAATAACTACTTTTGAGATAAATCTCAACATTTGATGAGTAACTATTACTAAGAATACTCTAAGATATTCCATGGAGCATAAATATCTACCATCCACTTCATAATTATTGATCATTAAATTAAAATTCTAGAATTCTTATTACAGAATAAAGTCCCTATTGCTATAATTTTTCTTTTTAGATAATTATTG
This sequence comes from Pinus albicaulis, assembly GCA_034641835.2. Taxonomy (NCBI): domain Eukaryota; kingdom Viridiplantae; phylum Streptophyta; class Pinopsida; order Pinales; family Pinaceae; genus Pinus; species Pinus albicaulis. The sequence continues at coordinate 874,387,787 of CM076576.1, read as the reverse complement.
AATTATTGAGTTAATTATATTTTAACGTCCACCAGAATAACAATAGTGTATGGGCGTACCAGTCTCCTCATTTTAACATGCCCCTCACTGAATTGATGCTACCATGCTTCCATAACTATCCTTGACTTTTCTAAAAGAATCACATCCCAAAATGAAATGATTTTCAAATTCCACTACCCCAAAAGTGAAAAAAAATACACACCTTTTCTTCCCAAGCTTCTTTAGTTCTCTTGAATGGTCCCTTTTCATGCTAAATTTGATGTGAGTTACTTATTAATTAAGCAATAATAATATTTTCTCTCCACCAAATTCTAGCTCCAATGTACTCTTTTTGTTGGAGATCACAAGTGGAGTTGAATTCAGTGAACATAGTACTTCTTCTTTCTACCCAACTCTTTTCACCATATACCATTACTAAACTTCTCCATAGAAAAATTCTTTAAGTAGTTGCTATTTGTGGTACATGCATTGAGGTAAATATTCCATTTTTCGCATTTATTTCTTTCACTCGACCATCTACCTCCTCCCATTTGCACAATTCTTTTTAGATACAAAACGATAATTGTATATTGTGCATCACTATGATAATAAAGTGGTATATATCATGATATTGTAGGTTCAAATACCCCAAATTTACCCATGTTTGCATATGGGCATATGTATACACCTATAAGTTATAGTGAATGCATGTAAGGTGAGAAAGAAACCTACGTAGTTGTTGATTGTGTCTCATGCAAGTAATTTTGTTTGATGCAAGTTTGTGTCATGCAAGTCCAAAATCAACTTGTGTGTCATGTGAGTACACAACTAGTGAAATTAGTGATTTGTTTCAAGAGAATATAAAACTAACTTATTTATTTTGTGTCACTTAAATATGCCTAATTATCTAATATTTAATCTATATATGTACTCTAATTTAATAACTTAAATTAAACAAACCACCGCTATTAATATTAAAAATCATAAATATAGCTAATAAATAATTAACTATATTCTACCACTTTACTATATTTTAAATAGATATAACAAATTAAATTAAAATATATATATATAATTAATAATTATTTTAAAATAAATAATATATATCATTAAAAAAAATCAACTATAATTAAATTAAAAAAACAATATATAATAAATCATTATTTTAATATAAAGAAATATATAACATAAAAAAAATCAACTATAGATATATTTTCGCTTAATAATTTTTTTTTATAAATAAATATATATAAAAAATCAATATGGATATATTTCCGCTTCTCTTTGCATTTGTTTTCCAACCACATTATGAAAACCAAAATGTTATTACAGACTTTGCTAAAAGGAAAATTTTATAAAGTAAATCACGAATGGATGTAACAAACTAAAAAAATCCCCATAGGAAAAAGCCGCAGTGGAACAAATTTCTAAGTTTTTTAATACAAAACAAATAATTTACTATTGCATTGTGGGTCCTTAAACCCCTCATCCATTGAGCGGGATTAGAGTGAAATAGTGAGGAGAGTGCATGATTTTATCAGTGTTAGAAAGCATTGTATTGTTTCATGATTCTTTGAATTTGTACAATATATGATAGAGGGGTTTTGAGCAGGTTCTTTCCCAAAGATACATCTTGTGTTGTGTGATTGATAATTTATTTCTCTTACTTACATGTGATTGAGCGACCGTTTTCTATTCCACGCATATAGTAGAAAGATTCAGTATCTTGTTTTAGTACATCACAAGATTGGATTGAATCCATTGCTATAAGATTCTATATAATTTCTACAGGGGATGTTACATTAAGAAACTTTTTATATGATATTTTAAATTTATATGTATATTTCACTCATATACTAGGGAATAGTATAAATTAAATGACAAATAAATATGGATAGGCATCAAAATAATTTTTCCTCATGATACATCTTACAATACCAAGATTTAAAGAATTAATGAAATTAGCTAAATTATAATTTTATTTTAAATTATTAATAATACTAGCCTCAATCCAAGTTAACTCCACATATACCAAACCTTGAAAGGGATCAAATTTCTTTCCATATTAAAATATTTCCATCTCAAGAGATTTGATGCCTCTCAATGCTTGGTAGATATGGAGTTAAGATGGATGTAGGTTGATTTAATTCCCCCATTTAAATAATACATCTTCCACATGAATAAGATGGGTTCTCATAAACCTAGAGCCAAAAAATAACCAATAACTTGACCAAGTCAAGTTTACCTTAACTATTCAACAAAAATTAATAATAAAAAAATAATAATGTAGAATATTTATTTTAAAATAGGATTACTTTTATTTTTATGCATTTTAACCGAGTCAAAATGTTTACAAGACAAGACATTGCAATACCTCTTGCATACTAGGTTGGGGAGCATCCCTTGAAGCAGTTATATATATATATATATATATATATATATATATATATATATATATATATATATATATAACTAGATTCTTTACCATGAGGAATAATCTCCACTTTATTATAGAGATTGTTAACTTGCAAATAAGTTTCGATACAGTACCATTGGCCAATATAGCTTACCATTGGCAGAATGAAAGGGTCTTACAACCCAGTCCTGATAGGGATATGAAAGAAGAGAATGAACAAGAAACCAAGGACCAAACCATGGACAGAATCGGCAGGATACCTTCATAGTGAATCAACAAGAATAAGAACTATAATGAAGAAATGTCTAGTAATGTGTCAGATCAACACGAAATTAAGAAGAAAAAAAGTGGAGCTACATGGTGGGTTTTGAAAAATAAAACCACCTACATTCGATAAAGAATCTAATGAGGTGGCAGAGGCCTGGTTGATAAATATGAATAATTACCTTCAAGTATATCAGTATAGAAGCAACCTTAAAGCCAAACTGGCCATTTACCAATTGAGATAAAAAGCCACTCTATAGTGGGAGGAGGTAAAGAATGTTCGCTGCTTTGAAGATGAATATGTGACATGGAATTCATTCCAACAATACTTTAAAGAAAAATATTTAAAAAAACATTTCTATGACAAAAAATCTAGATAAATTCGTTGTTTGAAGCTGGATCAGATGACTATGGACGAGTATATTACGAAGTTCAACTCCCTATTAATATATGTTCCTTATGTCAGAGAGGAAAAGGCTAAGGTTCAAAGGTTCCTAAGTACTTTTCCAACCCACATGAAGGAACAAATTGAATTCGTAAATCCTAGGACCGTGGAAGAAGAAATTCGAAAGGCAAGAATGTGCTACCAACAGTCCAAGGAAAAAGCGGAAGTGGGAAAAATTTGGCAGTCAAGAAAAGGATAAAAAAATAGTTCAAAGTTCAAGGGTGCCAAAAGTAACAATTTGAAAAATTCTGCGTGAAGTTCTGTACGCCTAAACAAGGAAAAATTTCCAAACCACCCCTGCAGTGTTGGAGGTGTGGTGAGGCGCATTATTACCAAAATTTTCCTTAGTGAGGGGGAAGTGAAATAGTTACTAATATTTAGGAAGCTTCTACAGTTGGAGATGTAGCTCGAAATATACCTTGAATCAACGTAGCATTGGAAGATCGTCAGGCAGATTATGAGCCAACGATGATAGAGTTGGAAGGTAAGCTACTTTCCTACTCTGTTTCTATTTTGTTTGACCCAGGTTCAATTTAATTTATGTAAAATGCAAAACAATAGAAGTATGTAAATTATAAGGTTAGAAATTAAGAAATCCTTGGTTAGCACAGCTAGCCACAAGAGCAAGAAAAAAATTAAGTGCCAAAATTCCAAACTATACTTTGGAAATTGGAGACCAGCAGTTGAACGTGGATCTGAACATACTGCCATTAAGATCATATGATGTTTTTCTAGGTATGTATTGGCTAGAAAAGCATTGGACTTTTGTGACTGTAAAGAAAAGATTATTTACTACATAATGCAAGATGGAACACACAAAGAGATTCAGGGAACTAAGAAAACACTACAGCTATGTCCTATTACAACATTTGAAGTGAATAAGTGTATGAGGAAGGGATGTCAGATTTATGCTATTCAGGTGGGATATGCCAATTCCAAGGAGAATTCCCCTATGATGGAGAACATACCAGTGGTACAAGACTTTATGGATGTATTTCCATAAAACGTACCGGATTACCCCCAAGAAGAGATATTGACCTCACCATTGAGTTAATTCTAGGAGCATCACCAGTTTCAAGAGCTCCTTTTAGAATGAGTGTTTCAGAGCTAACTGAACTAAAAATGCAATTGCAATAGCTACTAGTAAAAGGATTCATTCGTCCGAGTTTATCCCCTTGGGGAGCACCAGTGCTATTCGTAAAGAAAAAATATGGAGCCATGAAAATGTGCATGGATTATAGACAACTCAATAAATTGACAGTCAAAATAAATATCCTTTACCTCAGATTGATGACCTGTTTATTCAAGTGAAAGGGGCCATAGTATTCTAAAAAATAGACTTAAGGTCTAGATACCACCAGATCCAGATTAAGGATGAGGATATCTACAAGACTCCTTTCCGTACTATTAAGTGTTGTAAGAAGTAGATGTACTTGGATGTGTTTTTCTGACATATAAGGAAAATTTCGTCATGCAAGAGTGGCTAGACCTCTCTACGAGATTTTCCATTGCAGAACTCTCATGCATAAAAATGAATCCTATCATTCTGATAATTGGTCATGCATAAATACTGTGAGTATCCCACCACCATGTCAAACAATGATCTCAATGGCATATGTGTGACACAGGGTATCCTGCCAACATGGCATAAAAATGAATCTAAAAAGTAATACAAGTCCATGACAGAGAGTACATCAACAAAAGAATAAAACAAAACAAGATCCGACGACTCATATATATATATAGATATGTACAACACTAAGCATGTCGAAACAAAACAATGTTACCGATGAAATAGGTAACCTGACCTCAAAACGGGAACTTTAGCCCAAAAGACTCAAAAAACATGAAAAAACACCCCAAAAACAAAAAGTGTGTATTCCAGAATGCACTTCATTTTTTTCAAGGTCAATTTTAAACATTTTATAAAATTATGGTAAAAACAAAATTGTTTCTTGAAAAAAAGTTGAAAAAACACCCTTAAAACAAAACCAGTTGATGCTGGAATAACCAAAAAAAAATATGGGTCATACTTTTGGCATTTTTAAAAATAGAAGTAACATTTTTTAATTTTTAAAAATCAAAAATTTAAAAAAAACCTAAAATTTAAGAAAAAATAAAATTTAAAAAGTAAAAACATTTAAAAGCTTAAAATTTAAAAATATATGCTGATTAAAAAAAAAAAAATTAATTCAAACATTAAAAAAAACCTAAAATTTAAGGAAAAAAATAAAAAATAAAAAAATAAAAAAATTAAAGATTAAAATTAAAAAAAAAAAATAGAAATTCAAAAATTAAAATAAAAACAGAATAAAAATATTAAATTAAAAAAAATAAAAATAAGTTAAAAAAAAGAAGGAAATTATAAAAAATAAAATACAGAAATTAAATTTAAAAAAGAAAAAGAAAATGTTTATTAAATTAAAAAAAATCTAATTTTAAAACAAAAAATTAAATTTAAGGAAATATATTAAATTTTAATAAATTTAAAAATTAAAAAAAACAAAAAAAACATTATCTAAATTAAAAGTAAAAAAACGAAAAATTAATTAAAAATAAAATGAAAAATAAAATACAATAAAAATATTAAATTTAAAACAATATATATTAAAAAAACAAATAAATTATAAAAAATAAATTAAATTTAAATTATAAAAAATAAAATACATATATGAACTTAAATTAAAATATGTCTATATATCAGATTTTATTAAATTAAAAAAAAAATACAAAGTTTATTAACTTTTATAAAATTAAATTTAAAAACTAAACATAAAACTTAATAATAAAGAAAATTTATGAAATTAAAAAAGAAAAAAAAAGAAAAAAAATCAATTAAATAAAAAAAAAAAAAAAATTGATAAAAATTATTAACAAAATTTAAAAAATAAAAATAAAAAAATAAAGAATAATAAAAAAACAAAAAAGAAAAAACAATAAAAAACAAATTAAATTTTAAATTTAAAAATTAATTTAAAAAAAAAAATTAAATTTTTTGAAAAAAAAGAAATTTAAAAAAAAAATCAAATTACGGTATGGCAGAGGAAAAGGCCAATTCCCGGAATCGAATTTGACAAAGCACTACTCGAAATATCGTATTTCGATTCCCGGAATCGGATTTGACAAAGCATTACTCAGGAATTTCGTATTTCGTTCATATGCATATTTGTCCGAAGGTTAGCGCAAGGTCAGTTCATCAAAATCCATACATTCGTGTCTCGTGTCTATTCGCTCTTCTGCTATTGCAGTTCTGAGTTCCTTTGACGCAATTCCATTAATTCAGTTTCCATCTCATGAATTTCACTTTCTGTCCTTGAACAATGTTGCTGTCGCTTAAGGTCTTCGATCTGCGCATTTGCAGCTTCAAGTTCTCTTTGTAAGATTGAAAACCTTGCAATTTCTTCAAACATTTTATTTTTCTCTGATTCCAACAAGTTAATTCTTTTGATCAAAGCCTCAGCTTGAGCATTCTTAATGTCAAGCTCTTTTTCAAGCTCGGATACTCTGTTCGCCCTTTCCTTCAGCACTTTAAAATCAACGAGCTCCCTCTGTAGTTCTACCTCTCTAGCCTAAGAAAGAACATGCAATGAGTAGCTACAACTAAGAACGGACAGGTCTTCATTTTAAAGTGAGTAAACGTAAAAGAAAGGTTTGAAAAACAAGTTAGCGGCACCAAATTTATGATGCGATGTAAAATGGGGTGGCGTTGTCTAAACATTTGTTATGAAGTTTTAGCTAGAATTTTTTTGGGTTTTTTTTCTTAACATTGGCTTTTGACTCTATATTTAAAATCAGGATCCTGGAAATTAATTTCTTGGTGAAAAAATCACAATTGAAAGTTGTCATTTCAGCAAATCTATATTATTCTAAACAAATTACAATGAAAATTAAAATTACTTAAACATTGCATTGCTTCCAAAACATTGCATTGCTTTGGAAAAATAATACCAGTTAATAGAAATTAAAGCTCACTCAAACTAACTATATACAATGCATCTCATAAATCTAAACCTTACTGAAACCGATTAATCTATATATCATAAATGCTAGTTAAAAAAAAACATTTTAAATGAATCGTTACACGCTAAATTATTATTACAACATAGTTGGCCAAAATTTATAGTATAAACGACAACTAACTTAAGATTAACAGGTTAGAAACTTAGCAAGCTTCTACATCCCATATAATTAAATAAAAATAAAACTCCGTCGTTAGGTTTGAAAGGTCCTACGGTATGTGATGCTGGTATCATATCTCTTAGCTCAATTTTTTTTCACCGGGAGTACTCGTACATACTGTTACACACGTGAAAAAAATGCTGGTATGTATATAGCACCAGTACAAAAATCCTTGAGATCATTACAATTCCAAAACTCAATTCCAAAAATGAAGACCTGTCCGTTCTTAAAATTCCAAAAATTCATGCAATGAGTAGCTACAACTAAGAAAGAACATGCCGGTTGATCTATGAAAATAAATGCCAGGCCTCCGAAAGAGCAAATCCATCAACCTGCACTGGAAACGCTGCAAATGTATGGATTCTGATGAACTAATCTTGTGCTAACCTTCGGACAAATATGCATATGAATGAAATACGATATTCTTGAGCAGTGCTTTGTCAAATCCGATTCTGGGAATTGAAATACGATATTTCTGAGCAGTGCTTTGTCAAATCCAATTCCGGGAATTGGCCTTTTCCTCTGCCATACCGTAATTTGATTTTTTTAAAAAAAAAATTTTATTTCAAAAAATTTAATTTTTTTTAATTTAATTTTTATATTTAAAATTTAATTTGTTTTTTTTTTTTTTTTAAATTTTGTTTTTATTTTTTTTCGTTTTTAAATCTTCTTTTCTAATTTTCTTAATAATTTTTATCCAATTTTGCATTTTTTTTTATTTAATTGATTTTTTTTTTCATAAATTTTTTTTATTATTAAGTTTTATGTTTAGTTTTTAAATTTAATTTATAAAAGTTAATAGATTTTGTATTTTTTTTTAAAATTTAATAAAATCTAATATATAGACATATTTTAATTTAAGTTCATATATATATTTTATTTCTTATAATTTAAATTTAATTTATTTTTTATAATTTATTTGTTTTTTAATATATATTGTTTTAAATTTAATATTTTTATTCTATTTTATTTTTAATTAATTTTTATTTTTTTACTTTTAATTTAAATATTGTTTTTTTTTTTTTTTTATTTATCAAAAATTAATATATTTCCTTAAATTTAATTTTTTGTTTTAAAATTAATTTTTTTTTTAAATTTAATAAACATTTTCTTTTTCTTTTTTAAATTTAATTTCTGTATTTTATTTTTTATAATTTCCCTTTTTTTTAAACTTGTTTTTACTTTTTAAAATTTAATATTTTTATTTTGTTTTTATTTTAATTTTTTAATTTCTATTTTTAAAAAAAATTTAATCTTTAATTTTTTTTTTAATTATTTTTTTCCTTAAATTTTAGATTTTTTTTGACGTTTGAATTAATTAATTAATTATTATTATTATTATTATTATTTTAAGATTTTAAATGTTTTTATTTTTTAAAATGATTCTAAACTATGCCAAGGCCAAGCTGGAGTCCATTTTCCCACAAAATATTTCCTGCGCTGACATTCTTGGCATCGGAATGTCATCGCAATGTCATCGCTGCCATAGATGTTGTAGTTATGGTATTTACTATAATCTCCTCTCAATAATTTTATTTTTTTATCTAAATTTTAATTTTGTAATTTTAATTATTTTTAATTATTTTTTATTATATGGTTTTTTTTAATAAGTTAGAAAAAAAAAAGTTTTTGATGTTTTTATTTTTATTTTTTTTGGTCAATTTTTGTTTTTTTTCTTTAAATTATGTGTTTTTTTTTTCAAATTTTGTCATTTCTTTTGATATAATTTTCGAATATTTTTGTTTTTTTAATTTATTTTTGTTTAAATTTTTTATTTTTACAAGCTAATTTTGTTTTTTTTTACATTTTTATTGTTTTTTATATATATATTTTTATCTATGTTTTGTGTTTTATTACCAACATGAAAATCACCACTCTAAAAAAACAAGGTTGATGCTGCATCAATACGTTTCAAAATTAGCATGAAAATTACCGCTCTAAAAAAAAAAAGTTGATGCTGCATCAATACATTTCAAAATTAGCATGAAAATCACTAACATTTTAAAACAAATATTCATACTTCATAAATAAAAATATTAGAGTGTCAAAAATGTGCACAAAAAAAAAGGGTGATTCTGCATCACCACTTTTCAAAATCGGGTGCTTTTTATGCTACCATAAAAAAGTAGGTAACATTGCGGTTACCTATTTCATCGGTAACATTGTTACAAACAAGTACATTAAAGCATCACATCATATACCTCATGCTGAAGATGACTGAAGAACGATTGCCGCTGCTTCTACATCTAAAAACACCATCGTCATCATGGCAAACATATATTTATGAACTCTCCAAGGAAGAGGAATGATGGGGACACTTCGCCATCGTTCCATGGTGATGCATGTTGGAGTGGAAAAGCTGAGGCGAGCCCCCATCAACATGATTGCACCAGAGACTGCCATAGAAGGTATAATGAGTGTTATTATTCCAGAGTGAATTTTGATTATAAAAATGTTGATAAACACCATTGTAAATCATGGAATTGCAAAGCGTGTTATTTTTTTGGTTCAAAGAATGAGGCGTGAGAATTCGTCACCACAACGAGAAAAGGAAATCACTTAAAGTGGTTTGGATAAAAAATACCTTTTGGACCCATTGCGACTGAAGTGGCCATCAAAGAGCCACATGTGGAGACTCCATCCAGAGTAGCACCTTAAGGACAAAGTGCCCATGCAGACCCCAGTCGAAAGAGATGATCGACAAGCAAGTTCGCCACAACGAAATGATATACTCACTTTGATAAGTGAGAGATGGTTCTTCTAGATTTTTTTTCTAGAGATGTTAGCTTGTCATGGTCGTGTTTGTAAATTATTTGTTGCATTTTTAATTTTGAAAGTGATGTGCTTTCCATCTCTTGTTTGAGCGACGAAGATATTTTTTTGGCCTTGTTTTTATAAGTCGTGTGTTGTATTTTTTTCATGTAAAAGTGATGAGATGTTACCATCACTTCGAAATGTGACAAAGATGTTTTTTGCCTTGTTTTATGAGTCCTCTAATGCACTTATTTCATGTAAAAGTGATGAGGTGTCTGCCATCACTTCGAAATGAGACAATGAAGTCTTGTTTGGTAAAGATAGCTCAGGTATGATTCCCTTTTAATGTAAACTTGAACACTGAGTACATCTTATAAGCTCATGAAAAGTATGGGAATATTTGGGTCATAGATTGGGTCATAGATTGGGTCATAGATTGGGTATATAACATAAAAAACTCAACGTGGGTATAACATAAAAATCTTATTTCGGACTTGGCTGAAGGAAAAATTTATGAAGTAAATCAAGAATGGATGTAAAATACTAAAAAAAAAAAAAATTATAGTAAATCAAGAATGGATGTTAAAAACTAAAAATCCCGATAAGAAAAAGCAGCACTGTACCAAATTTATAAATTTCTTAATGTAAAACAAATAATTTACTATTGCATTGTGGGTCCTTAAACCCCTAATCCAAAAAGCGCCGCGCTCAAGAACCGTTAAGAAACTTGGTTTGCATATTTACTTTAATTTACATATATATGAAATATTAATTATAAAAATATATAAATTATAAAAACTATAATCCATAATGCATATTTATCTTAAAATAAGTTTTTATTGCAATAATTTTTTTTCTTAGATAATTATTGAGCTATTGAATTAATTATATTTTGAGGTTTACCAGACTCACAATAGTGCATGGGAGTATCAGTCTCGTTTTTTGTCTTTTGCAATTCAATCATTTTCCTACTCAAATTGACGATGGGCTGTGCCAACCTGCTAACAATCCCCTCACTGAAAAGACAATACCACTGCCACTGAATTGATGCTACTATGTTTCCATAACTATCCTTGACTTCTCTGAAAGCATCACATCCCAAAATGAAATGATTTTCAGATTCAACTACCCGAAAAGTGAAAAAAGTACACACCTTTTCTTCCCAAAATTCTTTAGGTCTCTTCCATGGTCCCTTTTCATGTCAAAGTTGATGTGAGTTGCTTCTTAATCAAGAAATAATAATATTTTCTCTCCACTAAATGGTAGCTCCAATGTACTCTTTTTGTTGGAGATCATAAGTGGGGTCGAATTTTTGAACATGTACCTCTTCTTCCTACGCAAATATTTTCACTATATACCCTTATTAAACTTCTCAATAACAAAATTCTTTAACTCCTTGCTATTTGTGGTACATGAATTGATGTAAATATTTCATTTTAGCATTTTATTTCTTTCGCTCGGCCATCTATCTCCTCCCATTCGCTCAATTATTTTTAGATACACAAAGATAATTGTATTTTGTGCATCACTGTGATAATAAAGTGGTATGTATCATTAGATTCTAGGTTCAAATATCCCCAGTTTACCCATGTTTGCATAGGGGCATATGTGTACACCTATAGTGGTATGTATCATGAGGTTTTAGGTTCAAATATCCCCAATTTATCCATGCTTGCATAGGGGCGTATGTATACACCTATAAATTATAGTGGACGCATGTAACGTGAGAGAGAAACCTACATAGTTGTTGGTTGTGTCTCATGCAAGTAATGTTTTGTGGTGCAAGTTTGTGTCATGTAAGTCGAAAATCAGCTTATATGTCATGTGAGTACAAAACTAGTTAAATTATTGATTTGTTTCAAGAGAATATAAAACTAACTTATTCATTTTGTGTGAGTTAAATATGCCCAATTATCTAATATTTAATCTATATATCTACTCTAATTTAATAATTAACTATATTCTACAAATTTACTACTCTATTTTAAATAGATATAACAAATTAAATTAAAAAATATATATATAATTAATAATTGTTAACTTATTCATTTTGTGTGAGTTAAATATGCCCAATTATCTAATATTTAATCTATATATCTACTCTAATTTAATAATTAACTATATTCTACAAATTTACTACTCTATTTTAAATAGATATAACAAATTAAATTAAAAAATATATATATAATTAATAATTGTTTCAATATAAATAAATATATAACATAATAATAATAAATAAATAAATAAAAAATCAACATGCATATATTTTTCCTTCTCCTTTCGTTGCTCTTTGCATTTGTTTTCCAACCACGTTATGAAAGGAAAAATCTTATTAAGGACATTGCTAAAAGGAAAATCTTAGAACATAAATCAAGAATGGATGTAAAAAGATAAAACTCCTGACAATCAAGAATGGATGTAAAGAATGGAGTTAATAAAAATTTAACTCATGTTCATGTGACACATGTTTCTACCAGTCTACTCATGTTCATGTGACACCAGAATAACAATAGTGTATGGGACTACCAGTCTACTCATTTTAACATGCCCCTAACTAAATTGATGCTACCATGCTGCCATAACTATCCTTGACTTTTCTAAAAGAATCACATCCCAAAATGAAATGATTTTCAGATTCCACTACCCCAAAAGTTAAAAAAAATACACACCTTTTCTTCCCAAGCTTCTTTAGGTTTCTTGAATGGTGCCTTTTCATGCCAAATTTGACGTGAGTTACTTATTAATTAAGCAGTAATAATATTTTCTCTCCACCAAATTCTAGCTCCAATGTACTCTTTTTGTTGGAGATCACAAGTGAGGTTGAATTCAGTGAACATAGTACTTCTTCTTTCTACCCAACTCTTTTCACAATATACCCTTACTAAACTTCTCCATAAAAAAATTCTTTAACTTGTTTCTATTTGTGGTACATGCATTGAGGTAAATATTCCATTTTTCGCATTTTATTTCTTTCACTTGGCCATCTACCTCCTCCCATTTGCACAATTCCTTTTAGATACAAAATGATAATTGTATATTGTGCATCATTGTGATAATAAAGTGGTATATATCGTGATATTGTAGGTTCAAATACCCCAAATTTACCCATGTTTGCATACGGGCATATGTATACACCTATAAGTTATAGTGAATGCATGTAAGGTGAGAAAGAAGCCTACGTAGTTGTTGATTGTGTCTCATGCAAGTAATGTTGTTTGATGCAAGTTTGTGTCATGCAAGTCCAAAATGAACTTATGTGTCATGTGAGTACACAACTAGTGAAATTAGTGATTTGTTTCAAGAGAATATAAAACTAACTTATTTATTTTGTGTCACTTAAATATGCCTAATTATCTAATATTTAATCTATATATGTACTCTAATTTAATAACTTAAATTAAACAAACCACCGCTATTAAAATTAAAAATCATAAATATAGCTAATAAATAATTAACTATATTCTACCACTTTACTACTCTATTTTAAATAGATATAACAAATTAAATTAAAAAACAATATATAATTAATAATTATTTTAAAATAAATAATATATATCATTAAAAAAAAAATCAACTATAATTAAATTTTAAAAAGCAATATATAATAAATCATTATTCTAAAATAAATAAATATATAACATAAAAAAATCAACTATAGATATATTTTCACTTAATAAAACAATATATAATAAATAATTATTTTAATATAAATAAATATATAACATAAAAAAAAACAACTATAAATATATTTTCGCTTAATAATTGTTTTTATATAAATAAATATATAAAAAAAATCAACATGGATATATTTTCGCTTCTCTTTGCATTTATTTTCCAACCGCATTATGAAAACCAAAATGTTATTACAGACTTTGCTAAAAGGAAAATTTTATAAAATAAATCACGAATGGATGTAAATAACTAAAAATCCCCATAGGAAAAAGCCCCGCCCCCCAAGAATCGTCAAGAAACTTGGTTTGCATATTTACTTTAATTTATATATATATATATATATATATATATGAAATATTAAATTATAAAAACCATAATCCATTGGCAACAGAGGCCAAAAACTTGTCAAAATCTCAGAGAAGTGCATATGGAAGACTTGATTTCAGTTCATGGATAACCGTGAGGAATTTCTCATTTCGGACCACACTCCAAGGCAGATCAACCTTCGTAACCGTGATTCATTGGTTCCCTTCCTTACCATCTGGAGGACTTTAACTCCGACGCAAAAAAAACTCAGTTTAACTAGTTCTATCTGAGTGATGAGATAGCTAGATGCCCAGTGAATTAAATTAGATTTCATTCACAAGTAGTGATCATTCACATAACTAACGAGTCACTTTTAATATATGCATGCATGCCCGTTCTTTTGAAAAAAATAGTGATCAATCACATAACTGATGAGTCACTTTTAATAGATGCATGCATGCCAGTTCTTATGAAAACCTAGTTGATACAGACGTTAAAGTGAACATAACTATTAGTTGTATCAAAAAACTTATTTGAGCCCAATTATAAAGTCGTGGGAAGCCCATGATGGATTGCGCAATCAAGTAAGGTTGATTATCCTATTTAATAGGGATTAATTGCTTAGGGACTGCGTGAGCAAGGCTGGGCTAAGGAGAGGTTGAGAATTGGCTAACTGTTTTTCAATTTTTCTTGAGAATTGCTAGTCAATTTTGAGCGGGATTAGAGTGAAATAGTGACGAGAGTGCATGATTTTATCAGTGTTAGAAAACATTCTATTGTTTCATGATTCTTTGAATTTTTACAATATATGATAGAGGGGTTTTGAGCATGTTCTTTCCTGAAGATACATCTTGTTTTGTGTGATTGATAATTTATTTCTCTTACTTACATGTGATTGAGAGACCGTTTTATATTTCACAAATATAGTAGAAAGATTCAGTATCTTGTTTTAGTACATCACAAGATTGGATTGAATCCATTGGTATAGATATTCTATATAATTTCTACAGGGGATGTTACATTAAGAAACTTTTTATATGATATTTTAAATTTATATATATATTTCACTCATATTATAAATATGGATAGGCATCAAAATAATTTTTAATTTTAATTTTATTTTAAATTATTATTAATACTAGCCTAAATCCAAGTTAACTCCACATATACCAAACCTTGAAAGGGATCAAATTTCTTTCCATATTAAAATATTTCCATCTCAAGAGATTTGATGCCTCTCAGTGCTTGCCAGATATGGAGTTAAGATGGATGTAGGTTGATTTAATTACCCCATTAAAATAATACATCTTCCACGTGAATAAGATGGGTTCTCATAAACCTAGAGCCAAAAAATAACCAATGACTTGACCAAGTCAAGTTTACCTTAACTATTCAACAAAAATTAATAATAAAAAAATAATAATGTAGAATATTTATTTTAAAATAGGATTATTTTTATTTTTTTATTTTGGTGGATCTAAAATGTTTACATTACATTAATGTTTTTATTTTTATTTTTATGCATTTTAACCGAGTCAAAATGTTTACAAGACAAGACATTGCAATACCTCTTGCATACTAGGTTGGGGAGCATCCCTTGAAGCAGTTATATATATATATAACTAGATTCTTTACAATGAGGAATAATCTCCACTTTATTATAGAGATTGTTAAGCTGCAAATAGGTTTTGATACAGTACCATGGGCTAATACTATAGCTTACTAATACCACATTCTCAAAAAACTTTAACTCATGTTCATGTGACACATGCTCCCATGACATATTTTTTAATTAATAAAATTAATTCAAAAGAAATAAAGTCGATAACTACTTTTGAGATAAATCCCAACTTTTGATGAGTAACTATTACTAAGAATACTCTAGGATATTTTATGGAGCTTAAATATCTACCATCCACTTCATAATTATTGATAGCTAAATTAAAATTCTAGAATTCTTATTACAGAATGAAAGTCCCTATTGCTATAATTTTTCTTTTTAGATAATTATTGAATTAATGAATTAATTATATTTTAATGTCCACCAGACTAACAATAGTGTATGGGAGTACCAGTCTCCTTATTTTTTTTCTTCTGCAATTCAATGATTTTCATACTCAAATTGATGATGGGCTGTCCCAACCTTCTAACAAGGCCCTCTCTAAAAATACAATACCATCACATCCCAAAATGAAATGATTTTAAGATTCCACTACCCCAAAAGTGAAAAAAGTACACACCTTTTCTTCCCAGTCTTCTTTAGGTCTCTTCCATGGTCCCTTTTCATGTCAAAGTTGATGTGACTTTCTTCTTAATCAAGCAATAATAATAATTTATCTCCACTAAATGCTAGCTCCAAAGTACTCCTTTTGTTGGAGATTACAAGCGGGGTTGAATTCGTGAACATAGTACTTCTTCTTCCTACCTAAGTCTTTTCACCATATGCCCTTATTGAATTTCTCCATATCAAAATTCTTTAACTCCTTACTATTTGTAGTACATGCATTGATGTAAATATTCCATTTTTCCCATTTTATTTCTTTCTCTCGGTCATCTACCTCCTCCCATTCACTTAATTTTTTTAGTTACACAACTATAATTGTATATTGTGCATCACTTTGATAATAAAGTGGTAGGATAGTTATATATTGTGCATCACTTTGATAATAAAGTAGTATGTATCACGATATTCCAGGTTCAAATATCCCCAATTTACCCATGTTTTCATAGGGGCATATGTATACACCTATAGAAAGAAACCTACGTAGTTGTTGGCTGTGTCTCATGCAAGTAATGTTTTGTGGTGCAAGTTTGTGTCATGCAAGTCGAAAATCAACTTATATGTCATATGAGTACAAAACTAGTTAAATTAGTAATTTGTTTCAAGAGAATATAAAACTAACTTATTCATTTTGTGTCAGTTAAATATGCCCAATTATCTAATATTTAATCTATATATCTTCTCTAATTTAATAATTTAAATTAAACAAACCACTCCTATTAAAATTAAAGATCATAAATATACCTAATAAATAATTAACTATATTCTAGAAATTTACTACTCTATTTTAAATAGATATAACAAATTAAATTAAAAACACAATATATAATTAATAATTGTTTCAATATAAATAAATATATAACATTAAAAAAACAAAAAAATCAACATGGATATATTTTCGCTTCTCTTTTCGCTGCTCTTTGCATTGGTTTTCCAACCATGTTATGAAAGGAAAAATCTTATTACAGACATTGCTAAAAAGAAAATTTTAGAACGTAAATCAAGAATGGATGTAAAAAACTAAAACTCCCGATAGGAAAAAGCAGTCGGGTAACAAATTTCTAAATTTCTTAATGTAAAACAAATAATTTACTATTGCATTGTGGGTCCTTAAACCCCTAGTCCAAAAAGCACCGCGGTCAAGAACCGTTATAGAAACTTGGTTTGCATATTTACTTTTCTATATATATATATAATAATTATAAAAATTGGCTAAATTATAAAAACTATAATCCTAATTCGAAAAAAAACAACCGTTATGAATCACAAGTTGTGTTTATCAAGTTCAACAATTTCACTCTTCCATCATTGAATGTCATGAAAATATATCCTTTGAATAGGAGAAATGTGCATCTTCTGTTCATTATAATTGGCTTCTCTTTCTTTTTCTTCGATTCAATCTTTTTTGCTTTCACCAATTTCTTCCTCCGCCTCCCAGACCGTTTGTTTTTCTCTCTCGTTTCTTGTATTTGCTGAGTCCCGTGTTCTATTCTCTGTGTTCGGGTTTGTATTCCTGTTTGATATTTAATAGGTGCTGGAGGCAAGGGTTTTAAGAGAGACAGAAGCATCGGATCACACTACACCTATCCACATATTGGTCTTTCTCGTTGGCAGATTATAATGGTGATATTTTGTAGTCTTTGTTTTTTTAAATATTTTGTTTTGAAATCTTTTTTCCACAACGAACAAGGGATATTTTTTTTCTTGATTAAAAAGAATTGTGTTATATCTCATATCAATTTGGAATGTGAATTCTAACCTGGTGTATATGTTTGTTAATATCCCAGCTCCATGTCCATTCAAGAGTGTTGAGATAGATATATAATGCAAAGGGCAGTATTCAGATAAATAATGGCAGAGTAGTTAGACACAAAATTCAGGTACGTAAACTTCATGTAACCTATATTAATTTTTAAATGGAAAAGAAAAAAGAGATACCCAACCTGGGCATATATTTTCATGTGTTTATTGAATCCCATTTAGAATTTGAGCTAGAAATTGGATTGTGGTTAATATGTCGTCGATTGCGGTTAATATGTCTTCAAAAATAGGTTAATATGTCTTCGATTGTGGTTAAATGTCTTCAAAAATAGAGGCATATGTCTTTGTAATCTTTTCTTTTCATAATTTATATGTTTTTTTTGGGTAAGCTTCAACAGTTACGTCTAAAAACAAAAGCTTAAAAAAGATAAACATGAAACTCTCTCTGATGTTCCTTATTTGTGGTTGGAAGAATATAAAAAAACAAATAGTCGAAATAATAGTAGACGTTTGGACTAATAAATTTAAATTTCGGCCTCCCTCATTCATCTTTACTCAGGTATCACCACATATTTATTCGCATGCAGACTAGCCCATTAGTTTATAGCTCAAATTATTCACATACGAACTTGCCCTATTCACATACGAACTTGCCCATTAGTTTGTTTTTACAGAATCTACCCCAAATCTTTCACATACGAACTTCCTTCTAGATGTATAAAATTTTTCCAATCGAATAAAATCGAAGTTAAAAAAAAAAAGTTGTTTTTACGATATATAAAAATTTTCCTCGTAAACGATATAAAATTTATATTATATAATTTTTTCATCAAAGGTTATACAATAAGTACATGATTATATAGTTGAGTAATAATTAAAGTTTTGAACAAAATTTTATAATTATATGATTGAATAATAATTAGTTTCTTTAACATATGATTTATGTATATACTCAGTCATAGAGATGTTCTTTATAATATTATACTTTGTAAATAAAAAGAATTGAATTTTTTTAAGATCAATGCTTTTCTTTTTTCTTTTTTTCTTTTTTTCTTTTTTTTTGTGTCTCTTTTTATATATTTAAATAATTGATTTTCTTGTTTATAAATAATGAATGGATTATTTATAATTATATTTATATATAATTAAAATTAATATAAAATTCAATAACGAATATTTCTTATTATTGTATTATAAAATTTAAATAATCATTTACTTATTATATTTGAATATGTGATGTAGAGTGTGGTTTTATTTTATTTTATTTATTATGTTATGTTATTCAATTTATGTTATTGATGTTATTAATAGTAGAAGAGAAAGCAAGGGATTAAGAGAGGAGGAAAGAGGTGCGTAAGAGGAGGAGGTGGGGAGGATGGGGATGAGGTGGAAGGCGGGGTGGGGCATAGATCGAGAGGAGGATGCAGAGGAGAGGGGAGGGGAAATGAATCAAGAGGAGGTGGGGGGGGGGAGGGGAATGAGGAGAAGAGAGGGAGAGGGTGGATTTGGAGAGTGACAAGGGGAGAGGGCGGAGGAGAGGGAGACACGGATATGGGGAGGAGGATTAGGAGGAGAGGGGAGGGGAGATGAATTAGGAGGAGGTTGGGGGCAGGAATGGGGAGAGGAGACGGAGAGGGTGGATGGGGAGAGTGAGGAGTGGGGGGAGGGGCGGTGGAGGAGAGGATGGGTGGGTAGAGGGACAAGGAGGAGGGGAGAGGAAGAGGGAGGAGGAGAGGGGAGGGGAGGGTATAAGGGGAAAATTAGGAGGGAGAGGATGGATGGGGAGAGGGAGGAGGAAGGGGGAGGGGGTTGTATATGGGGAAGAGTAGGAAGGGGGAGGGGAGAGGAGAGGGAGAGGATATATGGGGAGAGGGAGGAGGAGGGGAGAGGAGGAAGAGGAGGAGAGGGAGGAGGAGGAGGAGGAGGAGGAGGTTGGGGGTGGTATATGGGGAAGAGAAAGAGGAGGATAGGGGAGAGGAGAGGGAGAGGATGGATGTGAAAAGGAGGGAGGAGGAGGAGGCTGAAGGGGGAGAGGGAGGAAGTGGTAGGGGTGAAGAGGTGGACGAAGGGGGAAGAGTAAGAGCGGGGAGCGGAGAGGAGAGGGAGGATGGGGGGGAGGGGGGGAGAGGGAGGATGGGGGTGGTATATGGGGGAGAGGGAGAGAGGGATAGGGGAGAGGAGAGGTAGAGGATGGATGTGGAAAGGGAGTAGGAGGAGGGGGAGGAAGTGGTAGGGGCGCAGAGGTGGAGGAGGGGGGAAGAGCAAGAGTGGGGAGGGGAGAGGAGGGGGAGGGGATGGAGAGGGTGGAGGGGGTTGGGGGGGAGAGGGAGGAAGGGGAGAGATGGGGGAGAGGAGGAGGTTGAGGGTGTTATATGGGGAAGAGGACGGGGAGGGTAGGAGGGAAGAGAGGGAGGAAGAGGAGGAGGGGAGAGGAGGAGGAGGGGGAAGGGGAGAGGGAGGAGGGGAGGTGGGGTGGTATAAGGAGGTTGGGGGTGGTATAAGGGGAAAAGGTGGAGGGGATGAGGGGAGAGGAGAGGGGCAGGGGGATAGGGGAGGGGTAGGAGAGGGAGGTGATGGATGGGGAGAGGGAGGACAAGGGGAAAGGGGGAGGGGGAGGAGGAGGGGGGGGGCCAGTTGAGGAGGGGGGGGAAGAACAGGAGGGGAGAGGAGAGGGAGAGGATGGGGGAGCAGGGGAGAGAAGAAGGAAGGGGAGGGAAGAGGAGGAGGAAGGGGGAGAGGGAGGAGAAGGAGGAGGAGGTTGGGGGTGGTATAAGGGGAAAGGGATGAGGCGAGGCGGGAGGGGGAGGCAGAGTGGGGGAGGGGAATTGGGTGGTGTGGAGGTTGAGGAGGAGGGGGGAAGAGTAGGAGGGGGGTATGGCAGAGGAGAGGGAGAGGATGGAGGAGGGGGATAGGGAAGAGGAGAGGGGGGAGAGGATGGAGGAAGAGGGAAGAGGAGGGGGGAGGAGGAGGAGAGAGGGAGGAAGGGGGGAGGGGGGAGAGGAGGAGGAGAAGGTCATGTTTGTAAATTATTTGTTGCATTTTTAATTCTGAAAATGATGTGCTTTCCATCACTTGATTGAGTGACAATGATATTTTTGTTGGCCTTGTTTTTATAAGTCGTGTGTTGTATTTTCTTCATGTAAAAGTGATGAGGTGTTACCATCACTTCGAAATGCGACGAAGATGGTGTTGCCCTTGTTTTATGAGTCCTCTGATGCATTTATTTCATGTAAAAGTGATGAGGTGTTTTCCATCACTTCGAAATGCGACAATGACGTCTTGTTCGGTAAAGATAGCTCATGTATGATTCCCTTTTGATGTAAACTTGACCACTGAGTACATCTTATAAGCTCGTGACAAGTATGGGAATATTTGGGTCATAGATTGGTAAATTTGAGCATGCGTTTGCATGGGATTGTACAACAGGTTTTCAAGAGATGTAGGTGTTAGTTCATCACTTATGGCTTTGAAGGACACAGGTGAAGGAGATGGAAGGGTGACTTTTCTAGACGCTTGTGGTGCAGTATTACATATCAATGCCGATTATTTTGATGCTTTTAGAGGACCAAAATCTCCTTAGTGGGGAGGATTGATCCAGGTGGCTCTAGAGACACACACAGGACAAAAAGCACTCAAAACTCAAAGTGTTTGGATTGATCTTGAACCAGGTTCAGGTTGAAGAGCTTGTCGCCCTAATCGCAATGGTGTGAATGGTTCGTCAAATTGATGCTGGATGGGAAAGATAGGAATGGTCAAAGTTTTGGTTTGACTTGAATGACTGGGCAGGTTAAGGAGGACGCAAATTTTACCTTTCCCACCCATCGGATTCTGGCAAGCTCAGGATAGATTCTAGGAAAATTTGTGGGATGATTAATTTCACTCCTACAGTCAAAATCATAGTTTTCAAAAAATTATAATTTTTTTTTAATTACAACAAAAAATTAATTAAAAAAAGCGGGTGGAAAGACACCACCCCTGGCACTCCACCCGACTAACTATAGCATATTTTAAAAATATATATTGGAAGATCCAATGGGTCATGACCCCTATCGGACCCCCAAAAGCCAACATATATTACAAACATGTTTCATATAACAGCCACCATAAAACATGGTTCCGGTGGGTGTCGAACCCGGTCGACTTAATAGCTGGCTGGTCCACCGACAGAACCACAAATAACCTCCACTCCTTGCTATTGCATGTGATAGCTCCAATGTAATGTGGGTGGCGAGGGTGTCAGTTCCATCGCGAACCCGACCACTGCCAAATTATTGCTCTGATTACCATACAGAGCCAACTCCGCTGGTGGGAGTTAAGGGGCGGGCCACCTAATGCGGGTCCAACACCCTCCACTTTGGTTAAAAAATATGTATGTGGTTTTAAAAAAATACATGGCACGATATTATTCCTTTTTAGGAGGGGCCAGGGTTTGATCACCCGACCTTCTCCCTCCTAACATGGATCCAAACCAACTCGTCTAAACAGGGTTTTTGAAAACTCCACCTAAGAAATATACTTAAACCCAACATTTGCATGGTGCACCCAAGCCAGACCAGAGCAGGAGTGCCCATGTGGATCGAGGACATTTGTAGGTGGAACCATGAGCGTGGAGTAGTAATTATGCAAGTGGAACCATAAGCCTTGAAATCTTCCCAAGAAGGTAATTTTTCTCCATGTCGGAATATAGTCAAGTTTATAGTCATTTTTCACAGTTTTCTATAGGGAATGCAATGGAGATGTCATATTTTCCTTTTGAGTTGCATATTTCCAATCCACCCATGGAGAAACTATGTGGAGGAACCTAATGGGAATCTAAAATATTCCATCTTTCCCTAGATCTTCACTTTCTCAGAATTCAGCAAATGGACAGTCATTTTTTCACTATTCGACATCAAAAAGCTGATGGTATATTCAAAATTTTCATCTAATATTTAAATTTTTCGGTCACTTTTTGAAGTGAAGTTGCAGGTGTCAGTTTTTAGGGAGTGAGAAGTCAATTTCACACCTTTCGATGCCACAATCATGATGGTGTTTTCAAATCTAGCAACAGTAGCAACCATTCTTCAATCATCTTCAACGTGAGATATATGATGTGATTCTTTCATGTAATTATTTTTTCCATGGTGCTTACTGCTGTACAAATTCCTATTGATGTATGAGTCATGGGATCTTGTCTTGTTTTTTTTTTATTGATGTCCTTTCTGTCATGGAATTGTATTATTTTTTAGATCCCTTTTATGCCATGTTGGAGGGATACTCCCTGCCACACATATGTCATTTAGATCCCTTTTTTTAGATGTTGGAGGGATATTCATAGTCTTTATGCTTGAGCAATCGTTATACTGATAGGAGTCCTTCTTATGCATGATATTTTTGCAATGGAACATCTCGTAGAGAGATATATCCACTCTTGCATGAGGGAATTTTCCTTGTATTTCAGAAAAACAATCCATGTACATCTTCTACTTAAAACACTTAAGGCAGTGGCCTACACCATCGTGATACTGAGGCCCCGAGATGTAGTCCCTCCTGGATGAAATTCGTTATCAAACGACATGTTCTTATGATTGTTGATCTTGACATATTATGTTTCTCTTATTTACAACATGCAGTTGTTAATTTAAGTTCATTAATGCCTCAATGAATGAAATTCTAATTTATCGTCCGAAGTAAAAGGTCTTGGTTAAGGGTATCAAGAATTTACCCTGAATCAAGAAGGTGAGGTGGCCCATTAAAACTTGAACACGAATCCAACAAATCTCACAGCTCTTACAATATTAAAATGCCAGGACATGAAAACAAGACTTTGGTACACACAGTATTCGAGACATTTATTAAATGTGATGACCTTCTACTGACGCAAACCATAGGCTTAATTAGTGGTTAGTTTTTTGTGAGTTTTTAAAAGGGTAAAATTTAATATGTGTTGGTTTACATATAAACCTAAGACTTCTATTTAAGACTAGTAAGCATGCCATAGAAGATTAAACTTTCAAGTATTGACATTAATGCAAGAAGTAATTTTTTTTTTAATCTTATATGTTACAAGTGATATTAGAGAAACGTTCCCATGTTGGGACCTTAGGGGGCACCTAAAAATTTAAAATGTGTGTATACTGATGCATAGAAAATAAGTAGTACTACAAGGAAGAAATGAAAAGGGGATAGACACCACACACACCTCAGAATACCGAGGAACCTACACCTAAAAAAAAAACCATAAATGAATCCTAAAATGTGGTTTTAGTTGAGTGTAGATCATCACCAACAGACTAATAGACTAGTGGAGTAACAAAAACACCAGACCGACATACTGTTAAGTATTTTGTAGAAGTTGCCAGAGGAAATGGTTTGAGTAAGAAGTGACAATGAACGTCTAATGCAAGAACAAGAAGGGATACTTAAGAGCCTTTCTGACAAGAAGAATGAAGGGGTGTTACAACCCAATCCTAATAGGGATATGCAAGAAGACAATGAACAAGAAACCAAGGACCAAAACATGGACAGGCTCAGTAGGATACCTTCATAGTGAATCAACAAGAATAAGAACTATAATGAAGCAATGTCTAGTAATGTGTCAGATCAACAGGAAATTAAGAAACAAAAAAATGGAGCTACATGGTGGGTTTTGAAAAATAAAACCACCTATATTCAATAAAGAAGCTAATGAGGTGGCAAAGGCCTGGTTAATAAATATGAATAATTACTTTCAAGTATATGAGTATAGAAGCAACCTTAAAGCCAAACTGGCCATTTACTAGTTGGGATAAAAAGTCACTCTACAGTGGGAGGAGGTAAATAATGTTCGCAACATTGAAGATGAATATGTGACATGGGATTCATTCCAACAACACTTTAAATAAAAATATTTTAAAAAACATTTCTATGACAAAAAATCTAGATAAATTCGTGGTTTGAAGCTGGGTCAGATGACTATGGACGAGTATATTACCAAGTTCACCTCCCTATTAAGATATGTTCCTTATGTCAGAGAGGAAAAGGCTAAGTTTCAAAGGTTCCTAAGTACCTTTCCAACCCACATGAAGAAAAGAATTGAATTCGTAAATCCTAGGACCATGGAAGAAGAAATTCGAAAGGCAAGAATGTGCTACCAACAGTCCAAGGAAAAAGGGGAAGTGGGAAAAATTTGGCAGCCAAGAAAAGGACAGAAAAATAGTTCAAAGTTCAAGGGTGCCAGAAGTAACAATTTGAAAAATTCTGCGTGAAGTTCTGTACGCCTAAACAAGGAAAAATTTCCAAACCACACCTGCAGTGTTGGAGGTGTGGTCAGGCGCATTATTACCAAAATTTTCCTTAGTGAGGGGGAAGTGAAACAGTTACTAATATTTAGGAAGCTTCTACAGTTGGAGATGTAGCTCAAAATATACCTTGAATCAACGTAGCATTGGAAGATCGTCAGGAAGATTATGAGCCAACGATGATAGAGTTGGAAGGTAAGCTACTTTCCTAGTATGTTTCTATTTTGGTTGACCCAGGTTCAATTTAATTTATGAAAAATAAAAAATAGTAGAAGTATGTAAATTATAAGGTTAGAAATTAAGAAATCCTTGGTTGGCACAGCTAGCCACAAGAGCAAGAAAAAAATTAAGCGCCAAAATTCGAAACTGTACTTTGGAAATTGGAGACCAGCACTTGAATGTGGATCTGAACATACTGCCATTAGGATCATATGATGTTTTTCTGGGTATGGATTCGCTAGAAAAGAATTGGACTTTGGGGACTGTAAAGAAAAGATTATTTACTATAGAATGCAAGATGGACCGCACAAAGAGATTCAGGAAACCAAGAAAACACTACAGCTATGTCCTATTACAACATTTCAAATGAATAAGAGTATGAGGAAGGGATGTGAGATTTATGCTATTCAGGTGGGATATGACAATTCCAAGGACAAGTCCCCTATAATGGAGAACATACCAGTGGTACAAGACTTTATGGATGTATTTCCATAAACGTATTGGATTACCCCCAAGAAGAGATATTGACCTCACCATTGACTTAATTCTAGGAGTGTCACCAGTTTCAAGAGCTCCTTTTAGAATGAGTGTTTCAGATCTAACTGAATTAAAAATGCAATTGCAATAGATACTAGTAAAAGGATTCATTCGTCCGAGTTTATCCCCTTGCGGAGCACCAGTGCTATTCGTAAAGAAAAAATATGGAGCCATGCAAATGTGCATGGATTATAGACAACTCAATAAATTGACAGTAAAAAATAAATATCCTTTACCTCAGATTGATGACCTGTTTATTCAGGTGAAAGGGGCCATAGTATTCTAAAAAATAGACTTAAGGTCTGCATACCACCAGATATAGATTAAGGATGAGGATATCTTCAAGACTCCTTTACGTACTATTAAGTGTTGTAAGAAGAAGATGTACGTGGATGTGTTTTTCTGACATATAAGGAAAATTCCCTCATGCAGGAGTGGCTAGACCTCTCTACGATATTTTCCATTGTAGAAGTCTCATGCATAAGACTGTGAGTATCCCACCACCATGTCAAATAATGATCTCAATGACATATGTGTGACACAGGGTATCTCGCCAACATGGCATAAAAATGAATCTAAAAAGTAATACAAGTCCATGACAGAGAGTACATCAGCAAAAAAATAAAACAAGACAAGATCCCACGAATCATATATCAATAGAGATATGTACAACACTAAGCATGTCGAAACAAAGAAGTACATGAAAGCATCACATTATATACCTCGTGCTGAAGATGACTGAAGAATGGTTGTTTCTGCTGCTACATCTAAAAACACCATCGTCATCTTGGCAAACAGATATTTATGAACTCTCCAAGGAAGAGGAATGATGGCGACACTTCTCCATCATTCCATGGTGATGCATGTTGGAGTGAAAAAGTTGAGGCGAGTCCCCATCAACATGATCGCACCTGCCATAGAAGATATAATGAGTGTTATCATTCTAGAGTGCATTTTGATTATAAAAATGTTGATAACCACCATCGTAATTCATAGAATCACAAAGCGTGTTATTTTTTGGGTTCAAAGAATGAGGTGTGAAAAGTCTTCACCACAACAGGAAAAAGAAATCACTTAAAGAGGTTTGGAGGAAAAATACCTTTTGCACCCATTGTGACTGAAGTGGCCATCAAAGAGCCACATGTGGAGACTCCATCCAAAGTAGCACCTTAAGGACGAAGTGCCCATGCAGACCCCAGTCGAAAGAGATGACCGACAAGCAAGTTCGCCACAGGGAAATGATCCACTCACTTTGATAAGTGAGAGATGGTTCTTCTAGATTTTCTTTCTAGAGATGTTAGCTTGTCATGGTCGTGTTTGTAAATTATTTGTTGCATTTTTAATTTTGAAAGTGATGTGCTTTCCATCACTTGTTTGAGCGATAATGATATTTTTGTTGGCCTTGTTTTTATAAGCCGTGTGCTGTATTTTTTTCATGTAAAAGTGATGAGGTGTTACCATCACATTGAAATGAGACGAAGATGTTGTTGCCCTTGTTTTATGAGTCCTCTGATGCATTTATTTCATGTAAAAGTGATGAGGTGTTTGCCATCACTTCAAAATGCGACAATGAAGTCTTGTTTGGTAAATATAGCTCAGGTATGATTCCCTTTTGATGTAAACTTTAACACTGAGTACATCTTATAAGCTCATGGCAAGTATGGGAATATTTGGGTCATAGATTGGTCAATTTGACCATGTGTTTGCATGGGATTGTACAACATGTTTTCAAGAGATGTAGGTGTTAGTTCATCACTTATGGATCTGAAGGACACAGGTGAAGAAGAAGGAAGGGTGACTTTTCCAGATGCTTCTGCTGCAGTAGTACACATCAATGCAGATTATTTTGATGCTTTTAGAGGACCAAAAGCTCCTTAGTGGGGAGGATTGATCCAGGTGGCTTTACAGACACACGCAAGACAAAAAGTGCTCAAAACTCAAAGTGTTTGGATTGCTCTTGAACCGGATTCAGGTTGAAGAGCTTGTCGCCCTGATCGCAATGGTGTCAATGGTTCGTCAAATCGAGCCCGTATGCGAAGGATAGGAGTGCCCAAAGTTTTGTTTTGACTTGAATGACTGGGTAGGTTAAGGAGGATGCAATTTGTGGGATGATTAATTTCACTCCTACGATCAAAATCATAATTTTCAAAAAATAATAATTTGTTTTTAATTACAAAAAAAAATTAATTAAAAAAAGTGGGTGGTAAGACACCACCCCTGGCACTCCACCCGACTAACTATAACATGTTTTAAAAATATATATTGGAATATCCAATGGATCATGAACCCCGCCGGACCCCCAGGAACCAACATATATTACAAACATGTTTCATATCATGGCCACCATAAAACATGGTTCCAGCGGGTGTCAAACCCGCTTGACTTAATAGCTGGCCGGTACACCGACAGAACCGCAAATAACTTCTACTCCATGCTATAGCATGTGATAGCTCCAATCTAATGTGGGTGGCACAGGTTTCAGTTCCATCGCGAACCCGACCACTGTCAAATTGTTGCTATGATTACCATACAAAGCCAACTCCACTGGCGGGAGTTAAGGGGTGGCCTCCGCAATGCAGGTCCAACACCCTCCACTTTGGTTAAAAAATATGTATGTGGTTTTTAAAAAACACATGGCACGATATTAATCCTTTTTAGGAGGGGTCATGGTTTGATCACCTGACCTTCTCCCTCCTAACATGGATCTAAATTGCTATGACATGACAACAATACTTTGGTACACACAGTATTCGAGATATTTATGAAATGTGATGACCTTCTGCTGATGCAAACCATAGGCTTAATTATTGGTTAGGTTTTTGTGAGTTTTCAGAAGGGTAGAATTTAATATGTGTTGGTTTACATATAAACCTAAGACTTCTATTTAAGATTAGTAAGCATGCCATAGAATATTAAACTTTTAAGTATTGACATTAATGCAAGAAGTAATTTTTTTTTTATCTTATATGTTACAAGTGCTATCAGAGCAACGTTCCCACGTTGGGACCTTAGGGGGCACCTAATGAGTTAGAATGTGTGTATACTGATTCACATAAAATAATTAGCACTACAAGGAAGAAATGAAAATGGGATTGACACAGCAAACACCTCAGAATACCGCAGAACCTACACCTCAAACACAACCATAAATGAATCCTAAAATGTGGATTCAACTGAGTGTAGATTAGCACCAACAGAATAATAGACTACTAGAGTAACAACAACACCAGACCGGCATAATGTTAAGTATTGTGTAGAAGTTGCAGGAGAAAATGGTTTGAGTAAGAAGTGACAATGAATGTCTTATGCAAGAACAAGAAAGGATACTTAAGAGCCTTTCCGACAAGTAGAATGAAGGGTGTTACAACCCAGTCTTGATAGGGATATGAAAGAAAATAATGAACGAGAAACCAAGGACCAAACCACGAACAGAATCAGCAGGATACCTTCATAGCGAATCAACAAGAATAAGAACTATAATGAGGCAATATTTGGTAATGTGTCAGATCAACAACAAATTAAGAAGAAAAAAAATGGATCTACATGGTGGGTTTTGAAAAATAAAACCACCTACATTCGATAAAGAAGCTAATAAGGTGGCAGAGGCCTGGTTGATAAATATGAACAATTACTTTCAAGTATATGATTATAGAAGCAACCTTAAAGTCAAAATGGCTATTTACCAGTTGAGATACAAAGCCACTCTATAGTGGGAGGAGGTAAAGAATGTTCACAGCATTGAAGATGAATATGTGACATGGGATTCATTCCAACAATATTTTAAAGAAAAATATTTAAAAAAAAAATTCTATGACAAAAAATCTAGATAAATTCGTGGTTTGAAGCTGGGTCAGATGACTATGGACGAGTACATTACCAAGTTCACCTCCCTATTAAGATATGTTCCTTATGTCATAGAGGAAAAGGCTAAGGTTCAAACGTTCTTGAGTTCTTTTCCAACCCACATGAAGGAATGAATTGAATTCGTAAATCCTAGGACCATGGACGAAGAAATTCGAAAGGAAAGAATGTGCTACCAACAGTCAAAGGAAAAAGGGCAAGTGGGAAAAATTTGGCAGCCAAGAAAAGGATAGAAAAATAGTTCAAAGTTCAAGGGTGCCAGAAGTAACAATTTGAAAAATTATGCGTGAAGTTCTGTACGCCTAAACAAGGAAAAATTTCAAAACCACCCCTGCAATGTTGGAGGTGTGGTGAGGCGCATTATTACCAAAATTTTCCTTAGTGAGGGGGAAGTGAAATAGTTACTAATATTTAGGAAGCTTCTATAGTTGGAGATGTAGCTCGAAATATACCTTGAATAAACGTAGCATTGGAAGACCACCAAGCAGATTATGAGCCAACGATGATAGAGTTGGAAGGTAAGCTACTTTCCTAGTCTATTTCTATTTTGGTTGACCAAGGTACAATTTAGTTTATGTAAAATACAAAATAGTAGAACTATGTAAATTAAAAGGTTAGAAATTCAAAAATCCTTGGCTCGTACAACTAGCCACAGGAGCAAGAAAAAAATTAAGTGCCAAAATTCCAAACTGTACTTTGGAAATTGGAGACCAGCAGTTGAACGTGGATCTGAACATACTTCCATTAGGATCATATGATGTTTTTCAAGGTATGGATTGGCTAGAAAAGCATTGGACTTTGGTGACTATAAAGAAAATATTATTTACTATAGAATGCAAGATGGAACACACAAAGAGATTTAGGGGACCAAGAAAACACTACAGCTATGTCCTATTACAACATTTCAAGTGAATAAGTGTTCGAGGAAGGGATGTCAGATTTATGCTATTCAGGTGGGATATGCCAATTCCAAGGAGAAGTCCCCTATGATGGAGAACATACCAGTGGTACAAGAATTTATGGATGTATTTCCATAAAACGTTCCGGATTACCCCCAAGAAGAGATATTGACCTCACCATTGAGTTAATTCCAGGAGCATCACCAGTTTCAAGAGATCCTTACATAATGAGTGTTTCAGAGCTAAGTAAATTAAAAATGCAATTTCAATAGCTACTAGAAAAAGGATTCATTCATCCGAGTTTATCCCCTTGGAGAGCACCAATGTTATTCGTAAAGAAGAAAGATGGAGCCATGCAAATGTGAATGGATTATAGACAACTCAATAAATTGACAGTCAAAAATAAATATCCTTTACCTCAGATTGATGACATGTTTATTTAAATGAAAGGGGCCATAGTATTCTAAAAAATAGACTTAAGGTCTGGATACCACCAGATACAGATTAAGGGTGAGGATATCTAAAATACTCCTTTCCATACTAGGTATGAGCATTATGAGTTTGTGGTACTACCCTTCGGTTTAAAAAATGCATCGACAACATTTATGAGATTAATGCATGGTATATTTCACCCCGGAAAAAATTAAGAAAATTATGGAATGGCATATTCCCCAAAATGTGGCAAGTATCCAATCCTTTATGGGATTGGCTAGGTACTACCAAAGATTCATTGAAGGGTTCTCTAGAGTTTCTTTTTCAATCACATCCTTGCAGAGAAAGGGAAAAGTATTTAAGTTGACTGTTGAGTGCTAGAATAGTTTCGGAAGGTTAAATAATTTTTTCACCACTACTCCAGTGTTGAGGGTAGTTGACCCCAATAAAGAGTTTTAGGTTTTTATAGATGCATGTAAGGAAGGAGTTGGGGTAGTTATATCAGAGGAAGGAAAGGTAGTGGCCTATGAGTCAAGGAAGTTAAAAGAACATGAGAAAAGATATTTAGCCTATGACTTGGAGTTAACAACAGTGGTACATGAACTCTAGGTATGGAGACACTACCTACTGGGAAAGAAGTGTGTATTAAATACTGACCATAGTAGCCTAACTAGTTACGTCAAGAAAGCTAATTTAAAATCCCAACAGGCAAGATGGAATGCCTTGCTAAGTGAGTTTTATATGCATATTTAGCACGTGAATGGTAAGGAAAACCATGTGACGGATGCCTTAAGTAGGAAACTGCATTGTGTTTAAGATATTTGTTATAAATAGCTTGAATGCAAATTCTTAGATCAAGTAAAAGAGAAAGCACGGAAGGATCCTGAATACCAATTTCTATGGAAAAAAATAGAGGAGGCTAGAGAGCAAGGAAGCACTTCTGAATATGGAATTAGTCAAGAACAAATGCTAACCTTTACAGGAAAGATATACATACCAAACCGTGTTGATCTAAAGGAGGTAATCATGAATGAATATCATCGTAGTAATTATGCAGGACACCTAGGATACCAGAAAATGTTGATGCAATTACAAAAGTTTATTTCTAGCCTGACATGAGAAGAAACATCGTTGAATACTTAAACAAATGTTTGGAGTGTCAACATGTCAAGGTGGAGCATCGACATCTAGCTGGATTGTTGCAGCCCATACCTATACCTGAATGGAAATGGGAAGTCATTTCCATAGACTTCATTACTAGTTTTCCGCGTTAAAAAAAGGCACAACGATTCCATTATGGTGGTGATCGGCAGATTGAGAAAGGCTTCACATTTTATACTAGTACAGTCTACATACGAGACTGTACACATAGCTGATATTTTTATGGGAGAAGTTTTTAGATTGCATGGTATTCCAAAGACTGTCATTTCGGAAAAATATGTGAAGTTTAGTTTAACATTCTGTAAAAAAAAAATTACAGGTTTGGTAACCCAAATAATTCTCAGCTTTGCTTATCATCCCCAAACATATGGACGAACAAAAGGGGTAAATTAGGTTTTGGAGGATATGCTATGCATGTATGTGATGTAGTAGCCAACAAAATGGGAAGAATATTTACACCTAATTGAATTTTATTACAAAGAATGGCTATCAAAGACTCTTAAGATGAGTCCTTTCAAAGCTCTATATGGATGAAAATTTCGTACCTCCATTAATTGGAGCGGCCCTGAAACTAAGTAAATGCTTGGACTAGAAATGTTGGCTGAAATGGAACTGGAGGTAAGGAAGATCAGGAAAAACCTGAGAGCTGCTCAAGATAAACATAAGATATACGCAGAGAAGAAAAGGACTTATTGAGAGTGCGAGGTAGGTTATCAAGTGTATGTGCGGATAAAACCAAAGAAGAACACCTTGAGATGGGTCTCTTGTGCCAAGTTGGCTCCCAGGTTCTGCGGACCTTTCCAGATATTGGAAAGGGTGGGGCCTCTGGCATATGGGTTGGCCTTACCTAGCCGCATTTGGGTGCACAATGTTTTTCACATGTCCCTACTAAAGAGATATGTACATGATCTGAAGCATGTAATCCATTGGAAGAACATTCATGTAGGAATAATTAAAAAAATCCTAACTTGAAAACATAAATTTTTATGTGAATTTGACAAAAAAAAAACTTTGTTGTTTGCAGGTAGAGCCAGATGGTGAGTTTCTGGTTGAACCTCAACGTATACTTGACCAGAGAGAAATCATGCTCCAGAAGTAAGTCATCACCCAGGTTAAAGTGCAGTGGAAGCACTTCAACTCGAATGAGGCTTCCTGGGAAGATGAGGGATTTGCACGTGAGGCATACCTATAGTTGTTTCTAGAGATAGAGTGAAACACCATGGACAGTGTTACTTCCAAAGGGTAAGTTCTGACAACTGAATTAAGTATTAACTAGTTTTTAAATATAAATATGACATTTTAGTTAATATTTTAAAGGAAAGACCGAAACATTTATTGTTTTCTGGAAAAGTTTATTGTTTTTGTTGTTATGAAAAATAAAATTAGCTATGGAAAAGTAGTTCCATAAAAATTAAAAAGGTTGATGGTAAAAGTATTCCAAGAACTGAGAAGTGGTTGTACAATTTTGAATATTTACCTACTCCTCTGAGGATAAAAGATACATCCCAGTGAGGAAAATGGGTTATGTTCATTAACTAAGGAAGAGAGTGAGGAATTTCTTGAGCTGGTAGAGACTAGAGGAAATCACTCAGAGTTCCTAATAATTTCTAGTTTTGATTGGACTTGGGGTCCTGAGGTCACAAGAGAAAAATCTGTCAACCAAAACCTCTCTTGTGTGGAGCATGGGTGAAAGAGAAGGACATAATTGCCTCTCGTGATGGTTAGGTGGACATCATAAGCCAATTTCACATTCAGATAAATAATTGTTCATTTCAGATAATTTATTCAAGAAGCTTATTATAGTTACTTGAACACAGATATGTGTTTAATAAGCTTCACAAAAACAATATTGCTATGGATCAATACCTGGAAACAAAGAAATGAGTTTGCAATGTTATTCATGAACTTGTCAATTACTTACAAGATTCCGCAACTATTATTATGAGTTACTGTAAGTTAATCTTGTGAGTTTCTGCAACTAAAATAAGAATTTTTGCAAAGTACTTTTAATTATTGCAAATTAATACTATTATATTCTGCAAAAACAATAATATGAGGTACAATAAATATTTATTGCAAATATTTTGAATCTGTCAAGATGCATACAAAAGAATAGCTGAAAAAGAGATTATGTTATTGAAATATATTTACAAATTGACTGTAAAAAGTCAAATCAAGTAAACAAACTATAGAAAATCTATCATCTAAAAACTGTTGTGGAGTGAACCATTGGTTCTGGGAATGAGGAGGTAATCTCAACCCAGAACTGATTGCTACTCCTGACTACTTATACTTGCAAAAAAGTTAGAGATGGTACCGTCACCTAAGTGAAAAACATACAAAACCCTGTATTGGTAATTTAAAAATAAGGAATAAAAAATAACTAAGACAAAATAAACTTTTCATTTCCAGAATCTGCATGCTAAGCATATATCTAGCTATAAAATAAGTGAAATGGAAGCTAGGATGCATTGAAAAACTGATATATATATATATATATATATATATATATATATATATATAAACTACATCAAATAACACAGTTCCCAAACACAACAAGAAACTCCCATGAAGAAATTTGTATTATGATATGAATTTAGAAGGAAAACAAATCCTTAAGCATTACATTTCCAAAACTAAGAAATTACAATAATTAATTCTGCAAAATTAAACCGAGGCCCAAAGGTACCGGCTCGGAGGAAATCCTCTAACAACTTCATACACTTGAAGGGAGGAATATTCATATAACCAATACTAGAGTACATATAAGAAAATGCAAGAAAGCTGACGCTAGAAAAACAAGCTACTCAACTAGACAAATTCTGTGGTCAAACTCAAGTGAATTTCACTAATATGCTAGCAAGAGGAGGGAGTCCTTCTTATACTCAGTGGATTCACATATGCATACATGGAAAGGTAGATCCATTTTCGTTAATAGTAATATAGGACCCCAGCGCTCAGTGTGAAGGAAGATTTATGAGAGACCTTGATGTTCGGTAAGGAACTCACCTACTATAATAAGCCACAAAAAATTGCAAGCTTTAGCATGATGAAATAAAACGATAATTATTGTAAAATTTGAAGCAAAAACGAAAAGAAAATTAAACCCAGAAATCTAAATACCTGCAAATGGTAATTCACCATGAGATTTTTCGAGAGTCGAAATGGTAACAAATAAATAGGAAAAAAAATTTGGAAGATTAAATGACCATAATTAGATTGCATAAGGTAAGATTTGAATAAGGTAAGCCTAGAGGCAAAGTAACATTGTAACCAAAAGAAGGGTATTACATGTGCTGAGTAGAGAGGGTTTGAGCAGGATTCAAATCAGCACCTTGCATTCGCAACAGAGGTCGAAAACCTGCAAAAATCTCAGAGAAGTGCATATGGCAGAGTCAATTCTAGCTCGTCGACAACCACAGGGAATTTCCCATTCCAGACGACATCCCAAGTCAGATCAGAGAAGAGCTTAT
This sequence comes from Pinus albicaulis, assembly GCA_034641835.2. Taxonomy (NCBI): domain Eukaryota; kingdom Viridiplantae; phylum Streptophyta; class Pinopsida; order Pinales; family Pinaceae; genus Pinus; species Pinus albicaulis. The sequence goes on along the minus strand of CM076576.1, from coordinate 874,351,889 downwards.
AACTGTGACATCCAACCCTTAACCAGCTACAAAACAAAATCATCGCATTAGAAAATAAAAATGAGGGAATTAGATAGGGTTTTTCTGGGATAAACCAAGTCATTTCCCACCGAACACAACCACCATATATCTCTAAGGACCTGTTGGTGAGAAGAAAGGAAGGTGGACCATTAAAACTTGAACCAGAATCCAAGAAATCTCACAGCTATCAAGGTATTAAATTTCCAGGACATGACAACAGGACTTTGGTACACACAGTGTTTGAGACATTTATTAAAATGTGATGAGCTTCTGCTGGCACAAACCATAGAATTAATTAGTGGTCAGGTTTTGGTGAGTTTTCGGAAGGGTAAAATTTTATATGTTCTTGTTTACATAAAAACCTAAAACTTATGTTTAAGATTAGTAAGCATGCCATAGAAGTATTAATGCAAGAAGTAAATTTTGTTTTATCTTGTATGTTACACATATGTATACAGCTATAAGTTATAGTGGAAGCATGTAAGTTGAGAAATAAATATACATGGATTTTTATTGTGTCTCATGCAAGTAATGTTGTGTGATGCAAGTTTGTGTTATGTAATTCTGAATCAACTTATGTGTCATATGAGTACAAAACTAGTCAAATTAGTGATTTGTTTCAAGAGAATATAAAACTGACTTACTCATTTTGTGTCACTTAAATATGCCCAATTATCTGATATTTAATCTATATGTCTACTCTAATTTAATAACTTAAATTAAACAAACCACCCCTACTAAAATTAAAGATCATAAATATACCTAATAAATAATTAACTATATTCTACAACTTTACTACTCTATTTTCAATTGACATAACAAATTAAATTAAAAAACATTATATAATTAATAATTGTGTTAATATTAATAAATATATAACATAAAAAAATCAACATGGATATATTTCTGCTTCTCTTTGCATACGTTACAGTACAATGGGCCAATACCATCTCTTACTAATACCACATTCTCAAAAAAATTTAACTCATGTTCATGTGACACATGTTCCTATGACATTTTTTTTTTAATTAATAAAATTAATTCAAAGGAAAGAAAGTGAATAACTACTTTTGAGATAAATCCCAACATTTGATGAGTAACTATTACTAAGAATACTCTAGGATATAATATGGATCTTAAATATATACCATCCACTTCATAATTATTGATCATTAAATTAAAATTCTAGAATTCTTATTACAGAATAAAGTCCCTATTGCTATAATTTTTCTTTTTAGATAATTATTGAATTAATTATATTTTAACGTCCACCAGACCAACAATAGTGTATGGGAGTACCAGTCTCATTGTTTTTTTTCTTTTGCAAGTTTTCCTACTCAAATTGATGATGTGTTGTCCCAACCTTCTAACATGCCCCTCACTAAAAATACAATACCACTGCCACTGAATTGATGCTACCATGCTGCCATTACTATCCTTGACATCTTGAAAAGCATCACATCCCAAAATGAAATGATTTTCAGATTCCACTACCCCAAAAGTGAAAAAAAGTACATACCTCTTCCCAAGCTTCTTTAAGTCTCTTCAATGGTCCCTTTTCATGCCAAAGTTGATGTGAGTTACTTCTTAATCAGGCAATAATACTATTTTCTCTCCACGAAATGCTAGCTCCAATGTACTATTTTTGTTGGAGATTACAAGTGGGGTTCAATTGGTGAACATAGTACTTCTTCCTTCTACCCAACTCTTTTCACCATATACCCTTACTAAACTTCTCCATAAAAAAATCCTTTAACTTGTAGCTATTTGTGGTACATGAATTGAGGTAAATATTCATCGTTTTGCATTTTATTTCTTTGGCTCAGCCATCTACATCCTCCCATTTCCACAATTCTTTTTAAATACAAAACGATAATTGTATACCCATGTTTGCATATGGGCATATGTATACACCTATAAGTTATAGTGGATGCATGTAAGGTGAGAAAGAAACCTACGTAGTTTTTTATTGTTTCTCATGCAATTAATGTTGTCTGATGCAAGTTTGTCTCATGCAAGTCCAAAATCAACTTAAGTGTCACGTGCATACACAACTAGTGAAATTAATAATTTGTTTCAAAGGAATATAAACTAACTTATTCATTTTGTGTCACTTAAATATGCCAAATTATCTAATATTTAATCTATATATCTACTTTAATTTAATAACTTAAATTAAACAAACCACCCCTATTAAAATTAAAGATCATAAATATACCTAATAAATAGTTAACTATATCGTACAACTTTACTATTCTATTTTAAATATATATAACAAATTAAATTAAAAAAACAATATATAATTAATAATTATTTTAATATAAATAAATATATAACATTAAAAAAATCAATTATAATTAAATCTAAAAAAAGATATGTCATTAATAATTATTTTAATATAAATAAATATATAACATAAAAAAAAATCAACTATAGATATATTTTCGCTTAATAATTGTTTTTATATAAATAAATATATAACATGAAAAAAACTCAACATGGATATATTTTCGCTTCTCTTTTCATTCCTTTTCCAACCACATTATGAAAACCAAAATCTTATTTCAGACTTGGCTGAAGGAAAATTTTATAAAGTAAATCAAGAATGGACGTAAAATACTAAAAAAAAAAAATTATAGTAAATCAAAAATGGATGTTAAAAACTTAAAATCCCGATAGGAAAAAGCAGCACTGTATCAAAATTTCTAAATTTCTTAATGTAAAACAAATAATTTACTATTGCATTGTGGGTCCTTAAACCCCTAATCCAAAAAGCGCGGCGCTCAAGAACCGTTAAGAAACTTGGTTTGCATATTTACTTTAATTTACATATATATATGAAATATTAATTATAAAAATCGATAAATTATAAAAACTATAATCCATAATGCATATTTATCTTAAAATAAGTCTTTATTGCAATAATTTTTCTTTTTTGATAATTATTGAATTATCGAATTAATTATATTTTAAGGTTTACCATACTCACAATAGTGTATGGGAGTATCAGTCTCCTTGTTTTTTGTCTTTTGCTATTCAATCATTTTCCTAAAATTGATGATGGGCTGTCCCAACCTTCTAACAAGCCCCTCACTGAATAGACAATACCACTGCCACTGAATTGATGCTACCATGCTCCCATAACTATTCTTGACTTCTCTGAAAACATCACATCCCAAAATGAAATGATTTTCAGATTCCACTACACCAAAAGTGAAAAAAGTACACACATTTTCTTCCCAAGCTACTTTAGGTCTCTTCCATGGTCCCTTTTCATGTTAAAGTTGATGTGAGTTACTTATTAATCAAGAAATAATAATATTTTCTCTCCACTAAATGGTAGCTCCAATGTACTCTTTTTGTTGGGGATCATAAGTGGGGTGGAATTTTTGAACATAGTACCTCTTCTTCCTACCCAACTCTTTTCACCATATACCCTTATTAAACTTCTCGATAACAAAATTCTTTAACTCCTTGCTATTTGTGGTCCATGCATTGATGTAAATATTTCATTTTTAGCATTTTATTTCTTTCCCTCGGCCATCTACCTCCTCCCATTCACCCAATTATTTTTAGATACACAACGATAATTGTATATTGTGCATCACTGTGATAATAAAGTGGTATGTATCATGATATTCTAGGTTCAAATATCCCCAGTTGTGAGAAGAAATATATAAATAAAACTTATATATCATATATTTTTCTGCAAAAAGATTATTAGAAAATAGAAATACCAATGATCTTTTTTATATTTTTGGATATAAATTACATATGTCAAGAAAATGGTATTTCATTAGTTTATTGGGATTCGATAAACAAATTTATTGTTGACTATTTTCATAAGAATGGATTTATCTTGGGAGTAGAAGATAAGTCCATTGCCTTAATTCCTTTGCAAGGGTTTGCAAAGGTTACATTTTAACTTTGTTATTATTTTAGAAGGTCTATCTAGCTCTTATGCCCAAATAAGGGTTAGTTATGCACTTTATTTCTAAAAGAGATTTTCTTGAATAGATTCAAAGAGGGTAACTCTTTAATAAAAATATTTACATAAGAAATAAAATAGAAGAGGAATTCTCTTAATTTAAAACGAGATTCTTTGTTTTGTACTCATTAAATTAAGAAGTGATAACAAGTCTTTTCTTGAATAGATTAAGGAGAGTGACTTTTGAATTATGTTCATGTATAGTGAACAAGAAAACAGAAGTTTCTCACATTAATATTCTATTCATTAACCATGTTGTGAATAATAATTATTTAATAAATCCATGGATAGTTTACCATGGTAATGGTAAACATTAATTAATAAATCCATGGATAGCTTCATAAAACCATGGGTAGTTTTTCCATGGTGTTGACAAAGATTAATTATTTCATAAAACCATGGGTAGAATACCATGGTGTTTGCAAATATTAGTTATTTAATAAATCCATGAATAAATTACCATGGTGTTGGTAAAGTTAAGTTATTTATTAATGGTTAAAGGAAAAAAAACAGTTTTATTCCTTAGATGGATAAACTAAGTGATTATTTTACATTATCATGATTATGATGTTAAATTCCTTTTGGAGGAAGATCTTGCATATACATGCAATATATGTGTTAACTTTTATTGAAAAATAATATACACATATGTATGTAGAAAGATAGCTTATAGTATTAAAACTACATTGAATATGATTATTAGTATAATCTTGAAAATGAGACATGTATTTATACTCTTCATTGTGTATTTTTACATATGTTTACATGCTCACTAGCAATGAGACTTTATTTGGAAAGACTCGTGAAGAAGGTTATGTGCTTCGTTGTGTAAGCACTCCTTTAGGGAGAGACTTTTGGAATCGGTATGCATTCGCATGCATGGAGGAAAAAATTGTTATGTTAGCTTGCATTCCATGCACTAAAGATAATAGCTTAAGGGTTAGCTATTTTTATTAAACTTATGTAAATCACATGCATAAATATCTTAACTGATGTATCAATTTATTTTAAAGAAAGCTTGGGAGATGTAGCCATTGTCTTACAGGAATGTGCTTATGCGACGTAAGCATTAGTTATTGTGATGAATTATAACCAGCACATATGAGGTATGTGTTATTAAAGAGAGAATGACAAGGTATTTTACTTTTTTTTCATGATTACACATTGATTAATACTTTATGAATCTTGAAATCATTCTATGTTGAAGGCATCATAGCAGGGAATGATGGTGACATGTATGAAGGAATATTATGCTTGTCCTGGTGGCAGGTAAATGATTAAGTTCATGCAGAGGAGTGCGAGTTGCAGGAAAGTCCAATGTACGATGGTCCATTGGAGGTACATCCATGCCACCAAGATCTGAAGATCTGAAGATATGAAGACCAGAGGGTAAATGGTATCATATTTATTGTAATGGCTTTAAGCTAGATATTTGCATATTTCCTTGTAAGATTATATAAACGATGGTTAAGGGATGGTCTCCCTTATAAGCCATTGAGTGATGGGCTAAACACCCTCATGAGCGTTTAATAATAAAATTAAACGTTTGCTGGTTTTCACCCTACGGGGTTTCCAGGGTATATTGGTGTTCAATGATGTGATTGATTATTGTGTCCAGATGATGAGGTTGATTCCTTTCTTGTTATGATGCTCATAATGGCAATTATGTGATGATTATATGAGTAATGAGATGAATGGATGGTTACATCATATAGTATTAAGTTAATATACTGTAATGGAGGTTGTTAAGGGTTAAGGAGTTTACTATTCTTATTCATAAAATTACACTGTGAACTGTTAAACATTCTATGTAATGATGAGTAACTTGTATAAAAAAAATTTACTCCTTACATTTCCCTGTGAAGTTAATTGTGTATGTTACACCACTCTTTGCATTTGTTTTCCAACCACGTTATGAAAGGAAAAATCTTATTACAGACATTGCTAAAAGGAAAATTTTAGAACGTAAATCAAGAATGGATGTAAAAAATAAAACTCCCGACAATCAAGAATGGATGTAAAGAATGGATTTAATAAAAAATTAACTCATGTTCATGTGACACATGTTTTTATGAATTTTTTTTTAATTAATAAAATCAATTCAAAGAAAGGAAAGAGAATAACTACTTTTGAGATAAATCTCAACATTTGATGAGTAAATATTACTAAGAATACTCTAAGATATTCCATGGAGCATAAATATCTACCATCCACTTCATAATTATTGATCATTAAATTAAAATTCTAGAATTCTTATTACAGAATAAAGTCCCTATTGCTATAATTTTTCTTTCTAGATAATTATTGAATTATTGAGTTGATTATATTTTAACGTCCACCAGAATAACAATAGTGTATGGGAGTACCATTCTCCTCATTTTAACATGCTCCTCACTGAATTGATGCTACCATGTTGCCATAACTATCCTTGACTTTTCTAAAAGAATCACATCCCAAAATGAAATGATTTTCACATTCCACTACCCCAAAAGTGAAAAAAAATACACACCTTTTCTTCCCAAGCTTCTTTAGGTCTCTCGAAAGGTCCCTTTTCATGCCAAATTTGACGTAAGTACTTATTAATTAAGCAGTAATAATATTTTCTCTCCACCAAATTCTAGCTCCAATGTACTCTTTTTGTTGGAGATCACAAGTGGGGTTGAATTTAGTGAACATAGTACTTCTTCTTTCTACCCAACTTTTTTCACCATATACCCTTACTAAACTTCTCCATAACAAAATTCTTTAACTCGTTGCTATTTGTGGTACATGCATTGAGGTAAATATTCCATTTTTCGCATTTTATTTCTTTCACTCGGCCATCTACCTCCTCCCATTTGCACAATTATTTTTAGATACAAAATGATAATTGTATATTGTGCATTACTATGATAATAAAGTGGTATATATCGTGATATTGTAGGTTCAAATACCCCAAATTTACCCATGTTTGCATACAGGCATATGTATACACCTATAAGTTATAGTGAATGCATGTAAGGAGAGAAAGAAACCTACGTAGTTGTTGATTGTGTCTCATGCAAGTAATGTTGTTTGATGCAAGTTTGTGTCATGCAAGTCCAAAATCAACTTATGTGTCATGTGAGTACACAACTAGTGAAATTAGTAATTTGTTTCAAGAGAATATAAAACTAACTTATTTATTTTGTGTCACTTAAATATGCCTAATTATCTAATATTTAATCTATATATGTACTCTAATTTAATAAATTAAATTAAACAAACCACCGCTATTTAGATTTAAAATCATAAATATAGCTAATAAATAATTAACTATATTCTACCACTTTACTACTCTATTTTAAATAGATATAACAAATTAAATTAAAAAAACAATATATAATTAATAATTATTTTAAAATAAATAAAATATATCATTAAAAAAAATCAACTATAATTAAATTAAAAAGACAATATATAATAAATCATTATTTTAATATAAATAAATATATAACATAAAAAAATCAACTATAGATATATTTTCACTTAATAAAACAATATATAATAAATAATTATTTTAATATAAATAAATATATAACATAAAAAAATCAACTAGAAATACATTTTCGCTTAATAATTGTTTTTATATAAATAAATATATAAAAAAAATCAACATGGATATATTTTCACTTCTTTTTGCATTTGTTTTCCAACCACATTATGAAAACCAAAATCTTGTTACAGACTTTGCTAAAAGGAAAATTTTATAAAGTAAATCATGAATGGATGTAAATAACTAAAAATTCCCATAGAAAAAAGCCGCGGTGTAACAAATTTCTAAATTTTTTAATATAAAACAAATAATTTACTATTGTATTGTGGGTCCTTAAACCCCTAATCCAAAAAGCATCGCCCCTCCAGAATCGTCAAGAAACTTGGTTTGCATATTTACTTAAATATATATATATATATATATATGAAATATTAAATTATAAAAACCATAATCCATTGGCAACAGAGGCCGAAAACTTGTCAAAATCTCAGAGAAGTGCATATGGAAGACTTGATTTCAGTTCATGGATAACCGCGGGGAATTTCTCATTTTGGACCACACTCCAAGGCAGATCAACCTTCGTAACCCTGATTCATTGGTTCCCTTCCTTACCATCTGGAGAAGGACTTTAACTCCGACATCCAACTTTTAACGAGTTGCAAAACAAACTTAGTTTAACTAGTTCTAACTGAGTGATGAGATTACTAGATGTCCAGTGAATTAAATTAGATTTCATTCACAAGTAGTGATCAATCACATAACTGACGAGTCACTTTTAATATATGCATCCATGCCAGTTCTTATGAAAAAAATAGTGATCAATCACATAACTGATGAGTCACTTTTAATAGATGCAGGCATGCCAGTTCTTATGAAAACCTAGTTGAGACAGAGGTTAAAGTGAACATAACTATCAATTGTATTATCAGAAAACTTATTTGAGCCCAATTATAAATTCATGGGAAGCCCATGATGAATTGCGCAATCAAGTAAGGTTGATTATCCTATTTAATAGGGATTAATTGCTTAGGGACTATGTGAGCAACGCTGGGCTAAGGATAGGCTGAGAATTGGCTAACTATTTGTCAATTTTTTCTGAGAATTGCTAGTCAATTTTGAGCGGGATTAGAGTGAAATAGTGAGGAGAGTGCATGATTTTATCAGTGTTAGAAAGCATTGTATTGTTTCATGACTCTTTGAACTTGTACAGTATATGATAGAGTGGTTTTGAGCAGGTTCTTTCTCGAAGATACATATTGTATTGTGTGATTGATAATTTATTTCTCTTACTTAATTGTGTTGTGTGATTGATAATTTATTTCTCTTACTTACATGTGATTTAGCGACCCTTTTATATTCCACAAATATAGTAGAAAGATTGAGTATCTTGTTTTAGTACATCACAAGATTGGATTGAATCCACTGGTATAGAGATTCTATATAATTTCTACAGGGGATGTCACATTAAGAAACTTTTTATATGATATTTTAAATTTCTATGTATATTTCACTCATGTACTAGGGAATAGTATAAATTAAATGACAAATAAATATGGATAGGCATCAAAATATTTTTTTCCTCATGATACATCTTACAATACCAAGATTTAAAGATTTAATAAAATTAGCTAAATTATAATTTTATTTTAAATTATTATTAATACTAGCCTAAATCCAAGTTAACTCCACATATACCAAACCTTGAAAGGGATCAAATTTATTTCCATATTAAAATATTTCCATCTCAAGAGATTTGATGCCTCTCAGTGCTTGCCAAATATGGTGTTAAGATGGATGTATGTTGGTTCAATTCATCTTCCACATGAATAATATGGGTTCTCATAAACCTAGAGCAAAAAAATAACCTATAACTTGACGAAGTCAAGTTTACCTTAACTATTCAACAAAAAATAATAATAATAAAATAATAATGTAGAATATTTATTTTAAAATAGGATTATTTTTAATTTTTTATTTTGGTGGATCTAAAATGTTTACATTACATTAATGTTTTTATTTTTATTTTTATGTTTATGCATTTTAACCGAGTCAAAATGTTTACAAGACAAGACATTGCAATACCTCTTGCATTCTAGGTTGGGGAGCATCCCTTGAAGCAGTTATATATATATATATATATAACTGAGTGATGAGATTGTCAACTTGCAAATAGGTTTTGATATAGTACCGTGAGCCAATACTATAGCCTACTAATACCACATTCTAAAAAAACTTTAACTCATGTTCATGTAACACATGCTCCTATGACATATTTTTTAATTAATAAAATTAATTCAAAAGAAAGAAAGTGAATAACTACTTTTGAGATAAATCCCAACTTTTGATGAGTAACTATTACTAAGAATACTCTAGGATATTCTATGGAGCTTAAATATCTACCATCCACTTCATAATTATTGATCATTAGATTAAAATTATAGAATTCTTATTACAGAATGAAAGTCCATATTGCTATAATTTTTCTTTTTAGATAATTATTGAATTAATGAATTAATTATATTTTAATTTCAACCAGACTAACAATAGTGTATTGGAGTACCAGTCTCCTTGTTTTTTGTCTTCTGCAATTCAATCATTTCATACTCAAATTGATGATGGGCTGTCCCAACCTTCTAACAAGCCCCTCTCTGAAAAGACAACACCATCACATCCCAAAATGAAATGATTTTAAGATTCCACTACCCCAAAAGTGAAAAAATTACACACCTTTTCTTCCCAGGCTTCTTTAGGTCTCTTCCATGGTCCCTTTTCATGTCAAAGTTGATGTGAGTTACTTCTTAATCAAGCAATAATAATCATTTCCCTCCACTAAATGCTAGCTCCAACTTACTCCTTCTGTTGGAGATTACAAGTGGGGTTGAATTCGTGAACATAGTACTTCTTCTTCCTACCCAAGTCTTTTCACCATATACCCTTATTGAACTTCTCCATAACAAAATTCTTTAACTCCTTACTATTTGTAGTACATGCATTGATGTAAATATTCCATTTTTCCCATTTTATTTTTTTCTCTCGGTCATCTACCTCCTCCCATTCACTTAATTCTTTTTACATACACAAGGATAATTGTATATTGTGCATCACTTTGATAATAAAGTGGTATGTATCACGATATTCCAGGTTCAAATATCCCCAATTTACCCATGTTTGCATAGGGGCATATGTATAAACCTATAAATTATAGTGGACGCATGTAAGGTGAGAAAGAAACCTACGTAGTTGTTGGTTGTGTCTCATGCAAGTAATGTTTTGTGGTGCAAATTTGTGTCATGCAAGTCCAAAATCAACTTATCTGTCATGTGAGTACAAAACTAGTTAAATTAAAGATTTGTTTCAAGAGAATATAAAACTAACTTATTCATTTTGTGTCAGTTAAATATGCCCAATTATCTAATATTTAATCTATATATCTTCTCTAATTTAATAATTTAAATTAAATAAACCACTCCTATTAAAATTAAAGATCATAAATATACCTAATAAATAATTAACTATATTCTACAACTTTACTACTCTATTTTAAATAGATATAACAAATTAAATTAAAAAAACAATATATAATTACTAATTGTTTCAATATAAATAAATATATAACTTACTATTGCATTGTGGGTCCTTAAACCCCTAGTCCAAAAGCACCGCGGTCAAGAACCGTTATAGAAACTTGGTTTGCATATTTACTTTTCTATATATGTAAAAACTATAATCCTAATTCGAAAAAAAGCAACCGTTATGAATCACAAGTTGTGTTTATCAAGTTCAACAATTTCAATCTTCCATGATTGAATGTCATGAAAATATATCCGTTGAATAGGAGAAATGTGCATCTTCTGTTCATTATAATTGGCTTCTCTTTTTTTTTTCTTCAATTCAATCTTTTTTGCTTTCACCAATTTCTTCCTCCGCCTCCCAGACTGTTTGTTTTTCTCTCTGGTTTCTTGTATTTGCTGAGTCCCGTGTTCTCTTCTCTGTGTTATTTCTGTATGTGCATGTATTTTTGTTCGGGTTTGTATTCCTGTTTGATATTTAATAGGTGGTGGAGGCAAGGGTTTTAAGAGAGACAGAAGCATCGGATCACAGTACACCTATCCACATATTTGTCTTTCTCCTTGGCAGATTATAATGGTAATATTTTGTAGTCTTTGTTTTTTTAAATATTTTGTTTTGAAATCTTTTTTCCACAACGAACAAGGGATATTTTTTTCTTAATCTTGATTAAAACCAATTGTGTTATATCTCATATCAATTTGCAATGTGAATTCTAACCTGGTGTATATGTTTGTTAATATCCCAGCTCCAGGTCCATTCAAGAGTGTTGAGATAGATATATAATGCAAAGGGCAGTATTCAGATAAATAATGGCAGAGGAGTAGTTAGAAACAAAATTCAGGTACGTAACCTTCATGTAACCTATGTTAATTTTTAAATGGAAAAGAAAAAAGAGATACCCAACCTGGGCATATATTTTCATGTGTTTATTGAATCCCATTTACAATTTGAGCTAGAAATTGGATTGTGGTTAATATGTCTTCGATTGCGGTTAATATGTCTTCAAAAATAGGTTAATATGTCTTCGATTGCGGTTAAATGTCTTGAAAAATAGAAGCATATGTCTTTGTTACGTCTAAAAACAAAAGCTTAGAAAAGATAAACATGAAACTCTCTCTGATGTTTCTTATTTGTGGTTGGAAGAATATAAAGAAACAAATAGTCGAAACAATAGTAGACGTTTGGACTAATAAATTTAAATTTCGGCCTCCCTCATTCATCTTTACTCAGGTATCACCACAAATTTATTCGCATGCAGACTCGCCCATTAGTTTATAGCTCAAATTATTCACATACGAACTTGCCTTATTCACATACGAACTTGCCAATTAGTTTGTTTTTTCAGAATCTGCACCAAATATTTCACATACGAACTTTCCCAGAGGTTTTATGTTCAGAATCTACCCAAAATATTTGACATACGAACTTTCCCAGAGGTTTTGTTTTCAGAATCTACCCTAAATCTTTCACATACGAACTTGCCCTGAGATTTTGTTTTCAGAATCTACCCCCAAATCTTTCACATACGAACTTGCCCAGAGGTTTTCCTTTTCAGAATCTACCCGCAATCTTATGCACTTACAATTATTTCAGTGATGCAATAGTTGTTTAGGGAATAATTTGATGCTTATTGGGTCGAAATTCTACACCATGCAACCCTCCTCTTCCTTGGACAATCCAATTGTTTACATCCTTGATTGTACTCGGAATACCCTAATAGTATTCAATACGGCCTTACGCATTAGTAGCGCAGGAAATAAGGTTTTGCTTTCACAATCTGCCCCAAATATTTTGCACTTATGGGGTTTCGAGTTGTGGTCTAGTCATACGTTCATACTTTTGTAAAAAGAAAGTCTAATACTTCTGAACTCGGAATAATTTGTTGTCCCTTGAACTTACTTGGACAATGTCTAATAATATTCAATTAATAAATACAGTATATGTCTAATAATGTCTAATAATATTCAATTAAAAAAAACCTCTCCCAGTTCTTTCTATTATTCTTTTAACCATCCTAGAACCTTATATTACTCTCTTCACAATCTCAGAACCTTCTATTACTCTATTTACAGTCCCGCTGTAGCTATCTGATATTGTTTTTAAATTTAAAACAAAGAGGCTGAGTTGTCAAAAATATTTCTCTTCCAAGTCGACTCAATTTCATAAAACCCCTCTAATATCGCTCTGACGTCTTTTGATACGTCTTTTGATACTGCTATTAATATGTGTATAGAATTTATCGGGTAGTTTCCATATCGATTGTCAAAACTAGTTATCTAGATTAGATTATAAATCTTCTGGGAAATCACATGAGAATTTTAGGATCAACCCGTTTCGAACTACTAACTGTAGTTCATCATCAGGATAAACATGAGAATTTTAGGACCAACGCGTTTCGAACTACTAACTGTAGTGCATCATCAGGATATTATCCTGATGATGAACTACAGATAGTGGTTCGAAACACGTTGGTCTTAAAATTCTCATGCGATTTCCCGGAAGATTTATAATCTAATATGTTATGGATCACAGAAGCTTGCACTCTCAAATAATTATCGAGATATTAAAAAGTCAATATTAATTTTGAACATATTAATTTATATTAGATTCTATGTCTATAAATAGATATGATGAATACACTTTTATATAATGTAATATTCCTTCTAGATGTATAAAATTTTGCGAATCGAATAAAATCGAAGTTAAAAAAAAAAATTGTTTTTACGATATATATAAATTTTCCTCGTAAACTATATAAAATTTATATTATAAAATTTTTTCATCAAAGGTTATACAATAAGTACATGATTATATAGTTGAGTAATAATTAAAGTTTTGAACAAATTTTTATAATTATATGATTGAATAATAATTAGTTTATTTAACAGATGATTTATGTATATACTCAGTCATAGAGATGTAGTTTGTATTATAAAGATATATTATACTTTGTAAATAAAAAGAGTTGAATTTTTTTAAGATCAATGTTTTTGCATCTCTTTTTATATATTTAAATAATTGATTTTCTTGTTTATAAATAATGAATGGATTATTTATAATTATATTTATATATAATTAAAATTAATATAAAATTCAATAATGAATATTTCTTATTATTGTATTCTAAAATTTAAATAATCATTTATTTATTATATTTGAATATGTGATGTAGATTGTGGTTTCATTTTACTTTATTTATTATGTTATGTTGTTGAATTTATGTTATTGATGTTATTAATAGTAGAAGAGAAAGCAAGGGATTGAGAGAGGAGGAAAGAGGTGCGAAAGAGGAGGAGGTAGAGGCATCTGCGGAGGAGAAGTTCATGTATAGGAGGAAGTGGAGGAGGAGGAGGTTGAGGTGCATGGAGAGGGAGTAGGAGGAGGTGGGGAGGATGAGGATGAGGTGGAAGGCATGGTGGGGCAGAGATTGAGAGGAGGATGTAGAGGAGAGGGGAGGGGAAATGAATCAGGAGGAGGTGGGGGGGAAGGGGAATGAGGAGAAGAGAGGGAGAGGGTGGATTTGGAGAGTGACAAGGGGAGAGGGCGGAGGAGAGGGAGACATGGAGATGGGGAGGAGGATGAGGAGGAGAGGGGAGGGGGGAAGAGCAAGAGAGGGGAGGGGAGAGGAGGGGGAGAGGATGGAGGGGCGGAGAGGGAGGAAGGGGGGGCAAGGGGGGAGAGGGAGGAAGGGGGAAAGGTTGAGGGTGGTATATGGGGAAGAGGAGGGGGAGGGCAGGGGAGAAGAGAGGGAGGAAGAGGAGGAGGGGAGAGGAGGAGGAGGGGGAGGGGGAGAGGGAGGAGGGGAGGGGGAGTGGTATAAGGAGGTTGGGGGTGGTACAAGGGGAAAAGGATAAGGGGATGAGGGGAGAGGAGAGGGAGAGGGGGATAGGGGAGGGGTAGGAGAGGGAGATGATGGATGGGAAGAGGGAGGATGAGGGGAAAGGGGGAGAGGGAGTAGGAGGAAGGTGGGGGGAGGTTGAGGAGGAGCGGGGAAGAACAGGAGGGGGGGAGGGGAGAGGAGAGGGAGAGGATGGGGGAGCAGGGGAGAGAAGGAGGAAGGGGAAGGAAGAGGAGGAGGAAGGGGGAGAGGTAGGAGAAGGAGGAGGAGGTTGGGGGTGGTATAAGGGGAAAAGGTGGAGGCGAGGGGGAGAGGGGAGTTGAGTGGCGGGGAGGTTGAGGAGGAGGGGGGGAAGAGTAGGAGGGGGGTAGGGGAGAGGAGAGGGAGAGGATCGAGGAGGGGGATAGGGAAGAGGAGAGGGGGGAGAGGATGGAGGAAGAGGGAAGAGGAGGGGGGAGGAGGAGGAGAGAAAGGCGGAGGTGGAGAGAGGGAGGAATGGGAGGGGGGGAGAGGAGGAGGAGAAGCTCGTGTTTGTAAATTATTTGTTGCTTTTTTAATTTTGAAAGTGATGTGCTTTCCATCACTTGTTTGAGCGACAATGATAAGTCGTGTGTTGTATTTTTTTCATGTAAAAGTGATGATTTGTTACCATCACTTTGAAATGCGATGAAGATGGTGTTGCCCTTGTTTTATGAGTCCTTTGATGCATATCTTTCATGTAAAAGTGATGAGGTGTTTACCATCACTTCGAAATGCGACAATGAAGTCTTGTTTGGTAAAGATAGCTCAGGTATGATTCCCTTTTGATGTAAACTTGACCACTGAGTACATCTTATAAGCTCGTGGGAAGTATGGGAATATTTGGGTCATAGATTGGTCAATTTGAGCATGTGTTTGCATGGGATTGTACAACAGGTTTTCAAGAGATGTAGGTGTTAGTTCATCACTTATGGCTTTGAAGGACACAGGTGAAGGAGAAGGAAGGGTGACTTTTCCAGACGCTTGTGGTGCAGTAGTACACATCAATTCGGATTATTTTGATCCTTTTAGAGGACCAAAGGCTCCTTAGTGGGGAGGATTGATCCAGGTGGCTCTAGAGACACGCAGGACAAAAAGCGCTCAAAACTCAAAGTGTTTGGATTTCTCTCGAACCAAGCTCAGGTTGAAGAGCTTGTTGCCCTAATCACAATGGTGTGAATGGTTAGTCAAATCGAACCCGTATGCGAAGGATAGGAGTGGTAAAAGTTTTGGTTTGACTTGAATGACTAGGCAAGTTAAGGAGGACGCAAATTTGACCTTTCCCACCCATCGGATTCCGACAAGCTTAGGATAGATTCTAGGAAAATTTGTGGGATGACTAATTTCACTCCTACGGTCAAAATCACAATTTTCAAAAAAATATAATTTGTTTTTAATTACAACAAAAAATTAATTAAAAAGAGGGGGTGGCAAGACACCACCCCTGGCACTCCACCCGACTAACTATAACATATTTTAAAAATATATATTGGAAGATCCAACGGGTTGTGACCCCCGCCGGACCCCCAAAAACCAACATATATTACAAACATGTTTCATATAACGGCCACCATAAAACATGGTTCTGGTGGGTCTCGAATCCGCTCGACTTAATAGCTGGCCGGTCCCCCGAAAGAACTGCAAATAACCTCCACTCCATGCTATAGCATGTGATAGCTACAATGTAATGTGGGTGGTGCAGATGTCAGTTCCATCGCGAACCCGACCACTGCCAAATTGTTGCTATGATTACCATACAGAGCCAACTCCGCTGGCGGGAGTTAAGGGGCGGGCCAACGAATGCGGGTCCGACACCCTCCACTTTGGTTAAAAAATATGTATGTGGTTTTTAAAAAAGACATGGCACGATATTACTCCTTTTTAGGAGGGGCCAGGGTTTGATCACCTGACCTTCTCCCTCCTTACATGGATCCAAACCAACTCAGCTAAATAGGTTTTTTGAAAAATCCACCCAAGAAATATACTTAAACCCAGCATTTGCATGGTGCACCCAAGCCAGACTAGAGCAGGAGTGCCCATGTGGATCAAGGACATTTGCAAGTGGAACCATGAGCGTGGAGTAGTAATTATGTAGGTGGAACCATAAGCCTTGAAATTTTCCCAGGAAGGTAATTTTTCTCCATGTCGGAATATAGTCAAGTTTATAGTCATTTTTCATGGTTTTCTGTAGGGAATGCAATGGAGATGTCATATTTTCCTTTTGAGTTGCAAATTTCCAATCCACCCATGGAGAAACTACGTGGAGGAACCTAATGGGAATCTAAAGGATTCCATTTTTCCCCAGATCTTCACCTTCTAAAAATTCAGCAAATGGACAGTCATTTTTTCACTATTCCACATCACAAAGCTGATGGTATGTTCAAAATTTTCATCTATGATTTAAATTTTTCAGTCACTTTTTGAAGTGAAGTTGCAGTTGTCAGTTTTTAGGGAATGAGAATTCAATTTCACACCTTTCGACGCCACAATCATGACGGTGTTTTTAGATCTAGCAGCAGTAGCAACCATTCTTCAGTCATCTTCAACGTGAGCTATATGATTTGATTCTTTCATGTACCTATTTGTTCCAAGGTGCTTACTGTTGTACAAATCCCTGTTGATGTATGAGTCATGGGATCTTGTCTTGTTTTTTTTTTTTTATTGATGTCCTTTCTGTCATGGACTTATATTATTTTTTAGATCCCTTTTATGCCATGTTGGAGGGATACTCTCTGCCACACATATGTCATTGAGATCCCTTGTTTTAGATGTTGGAGAGATATTCACAGTGTTTATGATTGAGCAATCTTTATACTGATAGGAGTCCTTCTTATGCATGAGAGTTTTGCAATAGAACATCTCGTAGAGAGTTCTATTCACTCTTGCGTGAGGGAATTTTCCTTATATGTCAGAAAAATAATCCATGTACATCTTCTACTTACAACACTTAATGCAGTGGCCTACACCATCGTGATATTGAGGCCCCGAGATGTAGTCCCTCCTGGACGAAATCCGTTATCAAACGATATCTTCTTATGATTGTTGATCTTGACATATTACGTTTCTCTTATTTACAACATGCAGTTGTTAATTTAAGTTCATTAATGCCTCAATGAATGAAATTATAATTTATCGTCCAAAGTAAAAGGTCTTGGTTAAGGGTATCAAGAATTTACCTTGAATCAAGAAGGTGAGGTGGCCCATTAAAACTTGAACAAGAATCCAAAAAATCTCACAGCTATCACAATATTAAAATGCCAGGACATGACAACAAGACTTTGGTACACACAGTATTCGAGACATTTATTAAATGTGATGGCCTTCTACCGACGCAAACCATACGCTTAATTAGTGGTTAGGTTTTTGTGAGTTTTCAGAAGGGTAAGATTTAATATGTGTTGGTTTACATATAAACCTAAGACTTCTATTTAATATTAGTAAGAATGCTATAGAATATTAAACTTTTAAGTATTGACATTAATGCAAGAAGTAATTATTTTTTTTATCTTATATGTTACAAGTGTTATTAGAGCAACATTCCCATGTTGGGACCTTAGGGGGCACCTAACGAGTTAGAATGTGTGTATACTGATGCACATAAAATAAGTAGTACTACAAGGAAGAAATGAAAAGGGGATCGACACAGCAAAAACCTCAGAATACCAAGGAACCTACACCTCAAAAACAACCATAAATGAATCCTGAAATGTGGTTTCAGTTGAGTGTAGATCAGCACCAATAGACTAATAGACTACTAGAGTAACAACAACACCGGATACTTCACTAGAGTAAGAAGTGACAATGAACGTCTAATGCAAGAACAAGAAAGGATACTTAAGATCCTTTCCGACAAGAAGAATGAAGGGGTGTTACAACCCAGTCCTGATAGGGATATGAAAGAAGAGAATGAATGAGAAACCAAGGACCAAACCATGGAAAGAATCGGCATGATACCTTCATAGTGAATCAACAAGAATAATAACTATAATGAAGCAATGTCTAGTAATGTGTCAAATCAACAGGAAATTAAGAAGCAAAAAAGTGGAGCTACATGGTGGGTTTTGAAAAATAAAACCACCTACATTCGATAAGGAATATAATGAGGTGGTAGAGGCCTAGATTACCCTCAAGAAGAGCTATTGACCTCACCATTAAGTTAATTCTAGGAGCATCACCAGTTTCAAGAGCTCCTTTTAGAATGAGTGTTTCAGAGATAACTGAATTAAAAATGCAATTGCAATAGCTACTAGTAAAAGGATTCATTCGTCCGAGTTTATCCCCTTGGGGAGCACCAGTGCTATTCGTAAAGAAAAAAGATGGAGCCATGAAAATGTGCATGGATTATAGACAACTCAATAAATTGACAGTCAAAAATAAATATCCTTTACCTCAAATTGATGACCTGTTTATTCAGGTGAAAGGGGCCATAGTAATCTAAAAAATAGACTTAAGGTCTGGATACCACAAGATCCAAATTAAGGATGAGGATATCTAAAATATTCCTTTCCGTAATATTAAGTGTTGTAAGAAGAAGATGTACATGGATGCATTTTTTTGACATGTAAGGAAAATTCACTCATGCAAGAGTGGCTAGACCTCTCTACGAGATTTTCCATTGCAGAACTCTCATGCATAAGAATGACTCCTATCATTATGATAATCGCTCATGCATAAAGACTGTGAGTATCCCACCACCATGTCAAACAATGATCTCAATGACATATGTGTGACACAGGGTATCCCGCCAACATGACATAAAAATGAATCTAAAAAGTAATACAAGTCCATGACAGAGACTACATCAACAAAAAAATAAAACAAGACAAGATCCCACGACTCATATATCAATAGAGATATGTAAAACACTAAGCATGTAGAAACAAAGAAGTACATGAAAGCATCACATCATATACCTCATGCTGAAGATGACTGAAGAATGGTTGTTGTTGCTGCTACATCTAAAAACACCATCATCATCATGGAAAATAGATATTTATGAACTCTCCAATGAAGAGGAATAATGGGGACACTTCGCCATCGTTCCATGGTGATGCATGTTGGAGTGAAAAAGCTGAGGCGAGCCCCCATCAACATGATCGCACTAGAGACTGCCATAGAAGGTATAATGAGTGTTATTATTCCAGAGTGCATTTTGATTATAAAAATGTTGATAACCACCATCGTAAATCATGGAATCGTAAAGCATGTTATTTTTTTGGTTCAAAGAATAAGGTGTGAAAAGTCTTCACCACAATAGGAAAAAGAAATCACTTAAAGAGGTTTGGAGGAAAAATACCTTTTGCACCCATTGTGTCTGAAGTGGCCATCAAAGAGCCACATGTGGAGACTCCATCCAGAGTAGGACCTTAAGAACGAAGCACCCATGCAGACCCCAGACTTTGATAAGTGAGAGATTTCTTCTAGATTTTTTTTCTAGAGATGTTAACTTGTCATGGTCATGTTTGTAAATTGTTTTTTGCATTTTTAATTTTGAAAGTGATGTGCTTTCCATCACTTGTTTGAGCGACAATGATATTTTTGTTGGCCTTGTTTTTATAAGTCGTGTGTTGTATTTTTTTCATTTAAAAGTGATGAAGTGTTACCATCACATCGAAATGCGACGAAGATGTTGTTGCCCTTGTTTTATAAGTCCTCTGATGCATTTATTTCATGTAAAAGTGATGAGGTGTTTTCCGTCACTTCAAAATGCGACAATGAAGTCTTGTTTGTTAAAGATAGCTCAGGAATGATTCCCTTTTGATGTAAACTTGAACACTAAGTACATCTTATAAGCTCATGGCAAGTATGGGAATATTTGCATCATAGATTGGTCAATTTGAGCATGTGTTTGCATGGGATTGTACAACAGGTTTTCAAGAGATGTAGGTGTTAGTTCATCGCTAATGGCTCTGAAGGAGATAGGTGAAGGAGAAAGAAGGGTGACTTTTCTAGATGCTTTTGGTGCAGTAGTACACATGAATGAAGATTATTTTGATGCTTTTAGAGGACCAAAAGCTCCCTAGTGGGGAGGATTGATCCAGGTGGTTTTAGAGACACACGCAGGACAAAAAGTGGCTTATAATTGGCTTCTCTTTCTTTTTCTTCAATTCAATCTTTTTTGCTTTCACCAATTTCTTCCTCTGCCTCCCAGACCGTTTGTTTTTCTCTCTCATTTCTTTTATTTGTTGAGTCCCGTGTTCTATTCTCTGTGTTATTTCTGTATGTGGATGTATTTTTGTTCAGGTTTATATTCCTGTTTGATATTTAATAGGTGGTGGAGGCAAGGGTTTTAAGAGAGAAAGAAGCATCGGATCACACTACACCTATCCACATATTGGTCTTTCTCCTTGGCAGATTATAATGGTAATATTTTGTAGTTTTTGTTTTTCTAAATATTTTGTTTTGAAATCTTTTTTCCACAACGAACAAGGGATATTTTTTTCTTAATCTTGATTAAAAACAATTGTGTTATATCTCATATCAATTTTCAATGTGAATTCTAACCTGGTGTATATGTTTGTTAATATCCCAACTCCACGTCCATTCAAGAGTGTTGAGATAGATATATAATGCAAAGGGCAGTATTCAGATAGATAATGGCAGAGGAGTAGTTAGACACAAAATTCAGATACGTAACCTTCATGTAACCTATATTAATTTTTAAATGGAAAAGAAAAAAGAGATGCCCAACCTGGGCATATATTTTCATGTGTTTATTGAATCCCATTTAGAATTTGAGCTAGAAATTGGATTGTGGTTAATATGTCTTCAAAAATACGTTAATATGTCTTCAATTGCCGTTAAATGTCTTAAAAAATAGAGGCATATGTCTTTGTAATCTTTTCTTTTCATAATTTATATGTTTTTTGGGTAAGTTTCAACAGTTACGTCTAAAAACAAAAGCTTAAAAAAGATAAACATGAAACTCTCTCTGATGTTTCTTATTTGTGGTTGGAAGAATATAAAGAAACAAATAGTCGAAACAATAGTAGACGTTTGGACTAATAAATTTAAATTTAGGCCTCCCTCATTCATCTTTACTCAGGTATCACCACAAATTTAATCGCATGCAGACTTGCCCATTAGTTTATAGCTCAAATTATTCACATACGAACTTGCCCTACGAACATGCCCTATTCACATACGAACTTTCCCATTACTTTGTTTTTTCAGAATCTACCCCAAATCTTTCACATACGAACTTTCCCAGAGGTTTTGTTTTCAGAATCTACCCAAAATATTTCAAATACGAACTTTCCCAGAGGTTTTTTTTTCAGAATCTACCCCAAATCTTTCACATACGAACTTGCCCGGAGGTTTTCCTTTTCAGAATCTACCTGAAATCTTATGCACTTACAATTATTTCAGTGATCGAATAGTTGTTTAGGGAATAATTTGATGCTTATTGGGTCGAAATTCTAGACCATGCAACCCTCCTCTTCCTTGGACAATCCAATTGTTTAGATCCTTGATTGTACTCGGAATACCCTAATAGTATTCAATACGGCCTTACTCATTAGTAGCGCAGGAAATAAGGTTTTGCTTTCACAATCTGCCCCAAATATTTGGCACTTATGTGGTTTCAAGTTGTGGTCTAGTCATACGTTCATAATTTTGTAAAAAGAAAGTCTAATACTTCTGAACTCGGAATAATTTGTTGTCCCTCGAACTTACTTGGGCAATGTCTAATAATATTCAATTAATTAATACAGTAGATGTCTAATAATGTCTAATAATATTCAATTAGAAACAACCTCTCCCAGTTCTTTCTATTATTCTTTTCACCATCCTAGAACCTTCTATTACTCTCTTTACAATCTCAGAACCTTCTATTACTATATTTACAGTCCTGCTGTAGCTATCTGATATTGTTTTTAAATTTAAAACAAAGAGGCTGAGTTGTCAAAAATATTTCTCTTCCAAGTCGACTCAATTTCATAAAACCCCTCTAATATCGCTCCGACGTCCTTTGATACTGCTATTAATATGTGTATAGAATTTACCGAGGTAGTTTCCATATCGATTGTCTAAACTAGTTATCCAGATATTAAAAAGTCAATATTAATTTTGAACATTTTAATTTATATTAGATTCCATGTCTATAAATAGATATGATGAATACACTTTTATATAATGTAATATTCCTTCTAGATGTATAAAATTTTTCCAATCGAATAAAATCGAAGTTAAAAAAAATTGTTTTTACGATATATATAAATTTTCCTCGTAAACCATATAAAATTTATATTATATAATTTTTTCATCAAAGGTTATACAATAAGTACATGATTATATAGTTGAGTAATAATTAAAGTTTTGAACAAAATTTTATAATTATATGATTGAATAATAATTAGTTTCTTTAACAGATGATTTATGTATATACTCAGTCATAGAGATGTAGTTTATATTATAAAGAAATATTATACTTTGTAAATAAAAAGAATGGAATTTTTTTAAGATCAATGCTTTTTTATCTCTTTTTATATATTTAAATAATTGATTTTCTTGTTTATAAATAATTAATGGATTATTTATAATTATATTTATATATAATTAAAATTAATGTAAAATTCAATAATGAATGTTTCTTATTATTGTATTATAAAATTTAAATAATCATTTACTTATTATATTTGAATATGTGATGTAGAGTGTGGTTTTATTTTACTTTATTTATTATGTTATGTTGTTGAATTTATGTTAGTTATGTTATTAATAGTAGAAGAGAAAGCAAGGGATTGAGAGAGGAGGAAAGAGGTGCGAAAGAGGAGGTAGAGGCATCTGCGGAGGAGAAGGACATGTATAGGAGGAACTAGAGGAGGAGGAGGTTGAGGTGCGTGGAAAGGGAGTAGGAGGAGGTGGGGAGGATGAGGATGAGGTGGAAGGCGGGGTGGGGCAGAGATCGAGAGGAGGATTTAGAGGAGAGGGGAGGGGAAATGAATCAGGAGGAGGTGGGGGGGGAGGGGAATGAGGAGAAGAGAGGGAGAGGGTGGATTTGGAGAGTGACAAGGGGAGAGGGTGGAGGACATGGAGATATGGAGATGAGGAGGAGGATGAGGAGGAGAGGGGATGGGAGATGAATTAGGAGGAGGTTGGGGGGAGGAATGGGGAGAGGAGAGGGAGAGGGTGGATGGGGAGAGTGAGAAGCGGTGGTGGGCGAGGGGTGGAGGAGAGGATGGGTGGGTAGAGGGATGAGGAGGAGGGGAGATGAAGAGGGAGGAGGAGAGGGGTGGGGAAGGAGGAGGAGGAGGAGGTTGGGGGTGGTATAATGGGAAAATGAGGAGGGAGAGGATGGATGGGGAGAGAGAGGAGGAAGGGGGAGGGGATTGTATATGGGGAATAGTAGGAAGGGGGAGGCGAGAGGAGAGGGAGAGGATATATGGGGAGAGGGAGGAGGAGGGGAGAGGAAGAAGAGGAGGAAGAGGAGGAGGAGAGGGAGGAAGAGGAGGAGGTTGGGGGTGGTATATGTGGAAGAGAAAGAGGGGGATAGGGGAGAGGAGAGGGAGAGGATGGATGTGGAAAGGGAGGAGGAGGAGGAGGAGGAGGAGGGGGGAGAGGGAGGAAGTGGTAGGGGTGCAGAGGTGGAGGAGGGGGGAAGAGAAAGAGCGGGGAGGGGAGAGGAGAGGGAGAGGATGGAGGGGGGGAGAGGGAGGATGGGGGGAAGAGGGGAGAGGGAGGAAAAGGAGGAGGGGGAGGAGGAGGAGGATGAATAGGTTGGGGGTGGTATATGGGGAAGAGCAAGAGGGGGATAGGGGAGAGGAGAGGGAGAGGATGGATGTGGAAAGGGAGGAGGAGGAGGAGGAGGGGGAGGAAGCGGTAGGGGCACAGAGGTGGAGGAGGGGGGAAGAGAAACAGCGGGGAGGGGAGAGGACAGGGAGAGGATGGAGGGGGGGAGATGGAGGAAGGGGGGTGGAGGGGGAAGAGGAGGAGGTTGAGGGTGGTATATGGGGAAGAGGAGGGGGAGGGGAGGGGGGAAGAGGAGGAGGAAGAGGAGGACGGGAGAGGAGGGGGAGGGGAGGAGTGAGGGGGAGAGGGAGGAGGGGAGGTGGGGTGGTATAAGGAGGTTGGGGGTGGTATAAGGGGCAGGGGGGATAGGGGATGAGGGGTAGGAGAGGGAGATGATGGATGGGGAGAGGGAGGACGAGGGGAAAGGGGAAGGGGGACGAGGAGGAAGGGGGGAGAACAGGAGGGGGGGAGGGAAGAACAGGAGGGGGGGAGGATGGGGGAGCAGGGGAGAGAAGGAGGAAGGGGAGGGAAGAGGAGTAGGAATGGGGAGAGGGAGGAGAAGGAGGAGGAGGTTGGGGGTGGTATAAGGGGAAAAGGAGGAGGCGAGGGGGGAGGGGAAGGAGGAGGAGGTTGAGGGGAATTGGGTGGTGGGGTGGTTGAGGAGGAGGGGGGGAAGAGTAGGAGTGGGGTAGGGGTGAGGAGAGGGAGAGGATGGAGGAGGGGGATAGGGAATATGAGAGGGGGGAGAGGATGGAGGAAGAGGGAAGAGGAGGGGGGAGGAGGAGGAGAGAAAGCGGGAGGAGGAGAGAGGGAGGAAGGGGGGAGGGAGAGGAGGAGGAGAAGGTCGTGTTTGTAAATTATTTGTTGCATTTTTAATTTTGAAAGTGATGTGCTTTCCATCATTTGTTTGAGTGGCAATTGATATTTTTGTTGGCTTTGTTTTTATGAGTCGTGTGTTGTATTTTTTTTCATGTAAAAGTGATCAGGTGTTACCATCACTTCAAAATGCGACGAAGATGGTGTTGCCCTTGTTTTATGAGTCCTCTGATGTGTTTCTTTCATGTAAAAGTGATGAGGTGTTTTCCATCACTTCGAAATGCGACAATGAAGTCTTGTTTGGTAAAGATAGCTCAGGTACGATTCCCTTTTGATGTAAACTTGACCACTGAGTACATCTTATAAGCTCGTGGCAAGTATGGGAATATTTGGGTCATAGATTGGTCAATTTGAGCATGTGTTTGCATGGGATTGTACAACAAGTTTTCAAGAGATGTAGGGTTTAGTTTATCACTTATGGCTCTGAAGGACACAGGTCAAAAATCATAATTTCACTCCTACGGTCAAAATCATAATTTTTAAAAAATTATAATTTGTTTTTAATTACAACAAAAAATTAATTAAAAAAAGGGGTTGGCAAGACAACACCCCTGGCACTCCACCCGAATAACTATAACATATTTTAAAAATATATATTGGAAGATCCAACGGGTCATGACCCCCATCGGACCCCCAAAAACCGACATATATTACAAACATGTTTCATATAACGGCCACCATAAAACATGGTTCCGGTGGGTGTCGAACCCGCTCGACTTAATAGCTGGCCGGTCCACCAATAGAACCACAAATAACCTCCACTCCATGCTATAGCATGTGATAGCTCCAATGTAATGTGGGTGGCGCGGGTGTCAGTTCCATCGCGAACCCGACCACTGCCAAATTGTTGCTATGATTACCATACAGAGCCAACTCCGCTGGCGGGAGTTAAGGGGCGGGCCGCCCAATGCGGGTCCGACACCCTCCACTTTGGTTAAAAAATATGTATGTGGTTTTTAAAAAATACATGGCACGATATTACTCCTTTTTAGGAGGGGTCAGGGTTTGATCACCTGACCTTCTCCCTCCTAACATGGATCCAAACCAACTCGTCTAAACAGGTTTTTTGAAAACTCCACCTAATAAATATACATAAACCCAGCTTGCATGGTGCACCCAAGCCAGACCAGAGCAGGATTGCCCATGTGGATCGAGGACATTTGTAGGTGGAACCATGAGCGTGGAGTAGTAATTATGTAGGTGGAACCGTAAGCCTTGAAATTTTCTTGGGAAGGTAATTTTTCTCCATGTCGGAATATAGTCAATTTTATAGTCATTTTTCACAGTTTTTCGTAGGGAATGCAATGGAGATGTCAGATTTTAATTTTGAGTTGCAGATTTCCAATCCACCCATGGAGAAACTACATGGAGGAACCTAATGGGAATATAAAATATTCCATTTTTTCCCAGATCTTCACTTTCTCAGAATTCAGCAAATGGACAGTCATTTTTTCACTATTCGGCATCACAAAGCTGATGGTATATTCAAAATTTTCATCTAAGATTTAAATTTTTTGGTAATTTTTTGAAGTGAAGTTGCAGGTGTCAGTTTTCAGGGAGTGAGAAGTCAATTTCACACCTTTCGATGCCGCAATCATGATGGTGTTTTCAGATCTAGTAGTAGTAGCAACCATTCTTTAGTCATCTTCACCATGAGATATATGATGTGATTCTTTCATGTACTTCTTTGTTCCAAGATGCTTACTGCTGTACAAATCCCTGTTGATGTATGAGACATGGGATCTTGTCTTGTGTGTTTTTTTTTTAATTGATGTCCTTTCTGTCATGGACTTGTATTATTTTTTAGATCCCTTTTATGCCATGTCGGAGGGATACTCCCTGCCACACATATGTCATTGAGATCCCTTGTTTTAGATGTTGGCGAGATATTCACAATCTTTATGCTTGAGCAATCGTTATACTGATAGGAGTCCTTCGTATGCATGACAGTTTTGCAATGGAACATCTCGTAGAGAGGTCTGTCCACTCTTGCGTGAGGGAATTTTCCTTATATGTCAGAAAAAAAATCCATGTACATCTTCTACTTACAACACTTAATGCAGTGGCCTACACCATGATGATACTGAGGCCCCGAGATGTAGTCCCTCCTGGACGAAATCCGTTATCAAACGACATCTTCTTATGATTGTTGATCTTGACATATTACGTTTCTCTTATTTACAACATGTAGTTGTTAATTTAAGTTCATTAATGCCTCAATGAATGAAATTCTAATTTATCGTCCGAAGTAAAAGGTCTTGGTTAAGGGTATCAAGAATTTACCCTGAATCAAGAAGGTGAGGTGGCCCATTAAAACTTGAACACGAATCTAAAAAATCTCACAACTATCACAATATTAAAATGCCAGGACATGACAACAAGACTGTGGTACACATAGTATTCGAGACATTTATTAAATGTGATGACCTTCTGCCAACGCAAACCGTAGGCTTAATTAGTGGTTAGGTTTTTGTGAGTTTTCAGAAGGGTAGAATTTAATATGTGTTGGTTAGACTTCTATTTAAGATTAGTAAGCATGCCATAGAAGATTAAACTTTTAAGTATTGACATTAATGCAAGAAGTAAATTTTTTTTTTATCTTATATGTTACAAGTGCTATTAGAGCAAGGTTCCCATGTTGGGACCTTAGGGGGCACCTAACGAGTTAGAATGTGTGTATACTGATACACAAAAAATAAGTAGTACTATAAGGAAGAAATGAAAAGGGGATCGACACAGCAAACACCTCAGAATACCGAGAAACCTACACCTCAAACAACAACCATAAATGAATCCTGAAATGTGGTTTTAGTTGAATTTAGATCAGGACCAATAGACTAATAGACTACTGGAGTAACAAAAACACCAGACCAACATATTGTTAAGTATTGTGTAGAAGTTGCAGGAGGAAATGGTTCGAGTAAGAAGTGGCAATGAACGTCTAATGCAAGAACAAGAAAGGATACTTAAGAGCCTTTCTGACAAGAAGAATGAAGGGGTGTTATAACCCAGTCCTGATAGGGATATGAAAGAAGAGAATGAATGAGAAACCAAGGACCAAACCATGGACAGAATCGGCAGGATACCTTCATAGTGGATCAACAAGAATAAGAACTATAATGAAGCAATGTCTAGTAATGTGTCAGATCAACAGAAAATTAAGAAGAAAAAAAGTGGAGCTACATGGTGGGTTTTGAAAAATAAAACCACCTACATTCGATAAAGAAGCTAATGAGGTGGCAGACACCTGGTTGATAAATATGAATAATTAATTTCAAGTATATGAGTATAGAAGCAACCTTAAAGCCAAACTGGCCATTTACCAGTTGAGATAAAAAGCCATTCTATAGTGGGAGGAGGTAAAGAATGTTCGTAGCATTGAATATGAATATCTGACATGGGATTCATTCCAACAATACATGGTAAAAACCATTTCTATGACAAAAAATCTAGATAAATTCATGGTTTGAAGCTGGGTCAGATGACTATGGACGAGTATATTACCAAGTTCACCTCCCTATTAAGTTATGTTCCTTATGTCATAGAGGAAAAGGCTAAGGTTCAAAGGTTCCTAAGTACTTTTCCAACCCACATGAAGGAACGAATTGAATTCGTAAATCCTAGGACCGTGGAAGAAGAAATTTGAAAGGAAAGAATGTGCTACCAACAGTCCAAGGAAAAAGGGGAAGTGGGAAAAATTTGGTAGCCATGAAAAGGATAGAAAAATAGTTCAAATTTCAAGGGTGCCAGACATAACAATTTGAAAAATTCTACGTGAAGTTCTGTACGCCTAAACAAGGAAAAATTTCCAAACCACCCCTGCAGTGTTGGAGGTGTGGTGAGGTGCATTATTACAAAAAATTTCGTTAGTGAGGGGGAAGTGAAATAGTTACTAATATTTAGGAAGCTTCTATAGTTGGAGATGTAGCTCGAAATATACCTTGAATCAACGTAGCATTGGAAAATCGTCAGGCAGACTATGAGCCAACGATGATAGAGTTGGAAGCTAAGCTACTTTCCTAGTCTGTTTCTATTTTGGTTGACCCAGGTTCAATTTAATTTATGTAAAATACAAAAAAGTAGAAGTATGTAAATTATAAGGTTAGAAATTAAAAAATCCTTGGCTGGTACAGCTAGCCATAGGAGCAAGAAAAAAATTAAGTGCCAAAATTCCAAATTGTACGTTGGAAATTGGAGACCAGCAGTTGAATGTGGATCTGAACATACAACCATTAGGATCATATGATGTTTTTTTGGGTATGGATTGGCTAGAAGAGCATTGGACTTTGGTGACTTCAAAGAAAATATTATTTACTACAGAATGCAAGATGGAACACACAAAGAGATTTAGTGACCCAAGAAAACACTACAACTATGTCCTATTACAACATTTCAAATGAATAAGTGTATGAGGAAGGGATGTCAGATTTATGCTACTCAGTTGGGATATGCCAATTCCAAGGAGAAGTCCCCTATGATGGAGAACATACCAGTGGTACAACACTTTATGGATATATTTCCAGAAAACGTACCGGATTACCCCCAAAAAGAGATATTGACCTCACCATTGAGTTAATTCCAGGAGCATCACCAGTTTCAAGAGCTCCTTACAGAATGAGTGTTTCAAAGCTAACAGAATTAAAAATGCAATTGCAATAGATACTAGAAAAATGATTCATTCGTTCGAGTTTATCAGCTTGGAGAGCACCGGTGCTATTCATAAAGAAGAAAGATGGAGCCATGCAAATGTGCATGGATTATAGACTACTCAATAAATTGACAGTCAAAAATAAATATCCTTTACCTCAGATTGATGACCTGTTTATTTAGGTGAAAGGGGCCATAGTATTCTAAAAAATAGACTTAAGGTCTGGATACCACCAGATCCAGATTAAGGATGAAGATATCTACAATACTCCTTTCCGTACTAGGTCCGAGCATTATGAGTTTGTGGTACTACCTTTCGGTTTAACAAATGCATCAGCAACATTTATGAGATTAATGCATGGTATATTTCACCCCTTATTGGATAAATTTGTGCTAATATTTATTGATGATATTATAATCTATTATAAGAATCAGGAAGAACATAAGGATCACCTAAGAATAGTGTTGGAAATGTTAAGGAAACACGAGCTACACACTAATTTCAGCAAGTGTGATTTCTTCAAAGTAGAAATTCAGTACTTAGGCCATGATATTTTAGCAGACGGGATAGCTGTTGACCCAGAAAAAATTAAGACAATTATGGAATGGCATATTCCCCAAAATGTGGCGAATATCCACTCCTTTATGGGATTGGCTGGGTACTACTGAAGATTCATTGAAGGGTTCTCTGGAATTTCTTTTCCAATCACCTCCCCGCAGAGAAAGGAAAAAGTATTTAAGTGGACTATTGAGTGCCAGAATAGTTTCGAAAGGTTAAATCATTTGTTCAGCACTACTCCATTGTTGAGGGTAGTTGACCCCAATAAAGATTTTTAGGTTTTTACACATGCATGTAAGGAAGTAGTTGGGGTAGTTTTATCATAGTGAGGAAAGGTAGTGGCCTATGAGTCAAGGAAGTTAAAAGAACATGAGAAAATATATTTAGCCTATGACTTGGAGTTAACAACAGTGGTACATGCACTCTAGGTATGGAGACACTACCTACTGGGAAAGAAGTGTGTATTAAATACTGACTATAGTAGCCTAACTAGTTACGTCAAGAAAGCTAATTTAAAATCCCAACAGGCAAGATGGAATGCCTTCCTAAGTGAGTTTTATATCGATATTTAGCACGTGAATGGTAAGGAAAACCATGTGATGGATGCCTTAAGTAGGAAACTGCATTGTGTTTAAGATATTTGCTATAAATAGCTTGAATGCAAATTCTTAGATCAAGTAAAAGAGGAAGCACAGAAGGATCCTGAATACCAATTTCTATGGCAAAAAATGGAGGAGGCCATATAACAAGGAAGCACTTCTGAATATGGAGTTAGTCAAGAAAAAATGCTAACCTTTACAGGAAAGATATACATACCAAACCGTGTGGATCTAAAGGACGTAATCATGAATGAATATCATTGTAGTAATTATGCAAGGCAGCTAGGATACCAGAAAATGTTGATCACAATTACAAAAGTTTATTTCTAGCTTGAGATGAGAAGGATCATCGTTGAATACTTAAACAAGTGTTTGGAGTGTCAACATGTCAAGGTGGAGCATCGGCATCTAGCTGGATTGTTGCAGCCCATACCTGTACCTAAATGGAAATGGGAAGTCATTTCCATAGACTTCATTACTGGTTTGTCGCGTTAAAAAAAGGCACAATGATTCCGTTAGGGTGGTGATCGACAGATTGAGAAAGGCTTCACATTTAATACTAGTATAGTCTACATGCAAGACGGTACACATAGCTGATATTTTTATGAGAGAAGTTTTTAGATTGCATGGTATTCTAAAGACTGTCATTTCGGAAAAAGATGTGAAGTTTAGTTCAACATTCTGGAAAAAATTATTTACAGGTTTGGTAACACAAATAATTTTCAGCTCTGCTTATCATCCCCAAACATATGGACAAACAAAATGAGTAAATTAGGTTTTGGAAGACATGCTATGCATGTATGTGATGTAGTAGCCAACAAAATGGGAAGAATATTTACACCTAGTTGAATTTTCTTACAAAAAATGGTTATCAGGAGACTCTTAAGATGAGTCCTTTCAAAGCTCTATATGGACAAAAATTTCGTACCTCCATTAATTGGAGTGGCCCCAAAACTAAGTTAATGCTTGGACTAGAAATGTTGGCTGAAATGGAACCGGAGGTAAGGAAGATCGGGCAAAACCTGAGAGCTGCTGAAGATCAACATAAGATATACGCAGAGAAGAAAAGGACTTACTGAGAGTGTGAGGTGGGTTATCAAGTGTATGTGCGGATCAAACCAAAGAAGAACACCTTGAGATGGGTCTCTTCTGCCAAGTTGGCTCCCAGGTTCTGCGGACCTTTCCAGATATTGGAAAGGGTGGGGCCTCTGGCATATGGGTTGGCCATACCTAGTTGCATTCGGGTGCACAATTTTTTTCACATGTCCCTACTAAAGAGATATGTACATGATATGAAGAATGTAATCCATTGGTAGAACATTCATGTAGGAATAATTAGAAAAATCCTAACTTGAAAACATAAATTTTTATGTGAATTTGACAAAAAAAACTTTTTTGTTTGCAGGTAGAGCCGGATGGTGAGTTTCTGGTTGAACCTCAACGTATACTTGACCAGAGAGAAATCATGCTCCAGAAGCAAGTCATCACCCAGGTTAAAGTGCAGTGGAAGCACTTCAACTCGAATGAGGCTACCTGGGAAGATGAGGGATTTGTACGTGAGGCATACCTATAGTTGTTTCTAGAGATAGAGTGAAACACCGTGGACGGTGTTACTTCCAAAGGGGAAGTTCTGACAACTAAATTAAGTATTAACTAGTTGTTAAATAGAAATATGACATTTAGTTAATATTTTAAAGGAAAGACCGAAACATTTATTGTTTTCTGGAAAATTTTATTGTTTTTGTTGTTATGAAAAATAAAATTAGCTATGGAAAAGTAGTTCCATAAAAATTATAAAGGTTGATGGTAAAAGTGTTCCAAGAACTGAGAAGTGGTTGGAAAATTTTGAATAGTTACTTGCTCCTCCGAGGATAAAAGATACATCCCAGTGAGGAAAATGGGTTATGTTCATTAACTAAGGAAGAGAGTGAGGAATTTCCTGAGCTGGTAGAGACCAGTGGAAATCACTCAGAGTTCCTAATAATTTCTAGTTCTGATTGGACTTGGGGTTCTGAGGTCACAAGAGAAAACACTGTCAACCTAAACCTCTCTTATGTGGAGCATGGGTGAAAGAGAAGGACATAATTGCATCTCGTGATGGTTAGGTGGACATCATAAGCCAATTTCACATTTAGATAAATAACTGTTCATTTCAGATAATTTAGTCAGGAAGCTTATTATAGTTACTTTCGCAGAGATATGTGTTTAATAAGCTTCACGAAAACAATATTGCTATGGATCAATACCCGGAAACAAAGAAATGAGTTTGCAATTTTATTCATGAACTCATGAATTACTTACAAGATTCTGCAATTATTATTATGAGTTACTGTAAGTTAATCTTGTGAGTTTCTACAACTAAAATAGGAATTTTTGCAAAATACTTTTAATTACTGCAAATTAATAATATGAGATTCTGCAAAAACAATAATATGAGCTACTGTAAATATTTATTGCAAATATTTTGAATCTGTCAAGATGCATACAAAAGAATAGTTGAAAAAGAGATTATGTTATTGAAATATATTTACAAATTGACTGTAAAAATTCAAAGCAAGTAAACAAACTATAGAAAATCTATCATCTAGAAACTGTTGTGGAGTCAACCATTGGTTCTGGGAATGAGGAGATAATATCAACCCAGAACTCATTACTACTCCTGACTACTTATACTTGCACAAAAGTTAGAGGTGGTCCCATCACCTAAGTGAAAAAGATACAAAACCCTGTATTGGTAATTGAAAAAAAAGGAATGAAAACTAACTAAGACAAAAAAAACTTTTCATTTCCAGAA
Source organism: Pinus albicaulis (assembly GCA_034641835.2). Classification (NCBI taxonomy): domain Eukaryota; kingdom Viridiplantae; phylum Streptophyta; class Pinopsida; order Pinales; family Pinaceae; genus Pinus; species Pinus albicaulis. The sequence continues at coordinate 874,317,736 of CM076576.1, read as the reverse complement.
TCTACATGCTAAACATATATATAGCTATAAAATAAGTGAAATCGAAGCTAGGATTCATTGAAAAACTAATATATATATATATATATATTAGAGATCGAGAATCAAGGTTTGGCCTAAGACTCTGAACACAAGTATGTTACCAGATAAGAATAAAGTACACATAATGGGAGAAATAACTTATATATATAAACTGCATCGAATAACACAGTTCCCAAACACAACAAGAAATTCCAATGAAGAAATTTGTATTATGATATGAATTTAGAAGGAAAACAAATCCTTAAGCATTACATTTCCAAAACTAAGAAATTACAATAATTAATTCTGCAAAATGAAACGGAGGCCCAAAGGTACCAGCTCGGAGGAAATCTTCTAACGACTTCATACACTTGAAGGGAGGAATATTCATATAACCAATACTGGAGTACATATAAGAAAATGCAAGAAAGCTGATGCTAGAAAAACAAGCTACTCAACTAGACAAATTCTGTGGTCAAACTCAAGTGAATTTCACTAATATGCTAGCAAGAGGAAGGAGTCCTTCTTATACTCAACAGATTCACACATGCATACATGGAAAGGTAGATCCGTTTTCATTAGTAGTAATATAGGACCCCAGTGCTCAATGTGAAGGAAGATTTACGAGAGACCTTGATGTTCGGTAAGGAACTCACCTGCAATAATAAGCCACAAAAAATTGCAAGCGTTAGCATGATGAAATAAAACGATAATTATTGTAATATTTTAAGCGAAAACAAAAATAAAATGAAACCCATAAATCTAAATGCCTACACATGGTAATTCACCACGAGATTTTTCGAGAGTCGAACTGGAGACAAATGAATAGGAAACAAATTCGGAAGATTAAATCACCATAATTAGATTGCATAAGGTAAGATTTGAATAAGGTAATCCTGGAGGCAAAGTAACATTGTAACCAAAAGAAGCGTATTACCTGTGCTGAGTAGAGAGGGTTTGAGCGGGATTCAGACCAGCAGCTTGCATTCACAACAGAGGTCGAAAACCTGCCAAAATCTCAGAGAAGTGCATATGGCTGAGTCAATTCTAGCTCATCGACAACCACAAGGAATTTCTCATTCCAGACAACATCCCAAGTCAGATCAACCTTGTTAACCCTAATTCATTGGTTACCTTCGTTACCAATTAGATAAGAGCTTATAGTTGTGACATCCAACCCTTAACTCTGACATCCAACCAGACTCACAATAGTGTATGGGAGTATCAATCTCCTTGTTTTTCTTCTTTTGCAATTCAATTATTTTCCTACTCAAATTGATGATGGGCTGTCCCAACCTTCTAACAAACCCCTCACTGAAAAGACAATACCACTGCCACTGAATTGATGCTACCATGCTGCCATAACTATCCTTGAATTTTCTAAAAGCATCACATCCCAAAATGAAATGATTTTCAGATTCCACTACCCCAAAAGTGAAAAGAGTACACACCTTTTCTTCCCAAGCTTCTTTAGGTCACTTCCATGGTTCCTTTTCATGTCAAAGTTGATGTGAGTTACTTCTTAATCAAGAAATAATAATATTTTCTATCCACTAAATGGTAGCTCCAATGTACTCTTTTTGTTGGAGATCATAAGTGGGGTCGAATTTTTGAACATAGTACCTCTTCTTCCTACCCAACTCTTTTCACCATATACCCTTATTAAACTTCTCGATAAAAAAATTCTTTAACTCCTTGCTATTTGTGGTACATGCATTGATGTAAATATTTCATTTTTAGAATTTTATTTCTTTCGCTCGGCCATCTGCCTCCTCCCATTCGCTCAATTATTTTTAGATACACAACGATAATTGTATATTGTGCATCACTGTGATAATAAAGTGGTATGTATCATGAGATTCTAGGTTCAAATATGCCAATTTTACCCATGTTTGCATAGGGGCATATGTGTACACCTATAGTGGTATGTATCATGAGATTCGAGGTTCAAATATCCCCAATTTATCCATGTTTGCATAGGCGCATATGTATACACCTATAAATTATAGTGGACGCATGTAAGGTGAGAAAGAAACCTACATATTTTTTGGTTGTGTCTCATGCAAGTAATTTTTTGTGGTGCAAGTTTGTGTCATGCAAGTCAAAAATCAACTTATATGTCATGTGAGTACAAAACTAGTTAAATTAGTGATTTGTTTCAAGAGATTATAAAACTAACTTATTCATTTTGTGTCAATTAAATATGCCCAATTATCTAATATTTAATCTATATATCTACTCTAATTTAATAATTTAAATTAAACAAACCACTCCTATTAAAATTAAAGATCATAAATATACCTAATAAATAATTAACTATATTCTACAACCTTACTACTCTATTTTAAATAGATATAACAAATTAAATTAAAAAAACAATATATACTTAATAATTGTTTCAATATAAATAAATATATAACATAATAGAAAAAAAAAAAAAAAAAACAACATGCATATATTTTAGCTTCTCTTTTCGCTGCTCTTCGCATTTGTTTTCCAAACACGTTATGAAAGGCAAAATCTTATTACAGAGATTGCTATGACATTTTTTTAATTAATAAAATTAATTCAAAGGAAGGAAAGTGAATAACTACTTTTGAGATAAATCTCAACATTTGATAAGTAACTATTACTAAGAATACTCTAAGATATTCCATGTAGCATAAATATCTACCATCCACTTCATAATTATTGATCATTAAATTAAAATTCTAGAATTCTTATTACAGAATAAATTCCCTATTGCTATAATTTTTCTTTTTAGATAATTATTGAATTATTGAGTTAATTATATTTTAACGTCCACCAGAATAAAAATAGTGTATGGGAGTACCAGTCTCCTCATTTTAACATGCCCCTCACTGAATTGATGCTACCATGCTGTCATAACTATCCTTGACTTTTCTAAAAGAATCACATCCGAAAATGAAATGATTTTCAGATTCCACTACCCCAAAAGTAAAAAAAAATACACACCTTTTCTTCCCAAGCTTCTTTAGGTCTCTTGAATGGTCCCTTTTCATGCCAGATTTGATGTAAGTTACTTATTAATTAAGCAGTAATAATATTTTCTCTCCACCAAATTCTAGCTCCAATGTACTCTTTTTGTTGGAGATCACAAGTGGGGTTGAATTCAGTGAACATAGTACTTCTTTCTATCCAACTCTTTTCACCATATACCCTTACTAAACTTCTCCATAACAAAATTCTTTAACTCGTTGCTATTTGTGGTACATTCATTGAGGTAACTGTTCATTTTTTCACATTTTATTTCTTTCACTCGACCATCTACCTCCTCCCATTTGCACAATTCTTTTTAGATACAAAACGATAATTTTATATTGTGCATCACTGTGATAATAAATTGGTATATATCATGATATTGTAGGTTCAAATACCCCAAATTTACCCATGTTTGCATGGGGGCATATGTATAAACCTATAGGTTATAGTGAATGCATGTAAGGTGAGAAAGAAACCTACATAGTTGTTGATTCTGTCTTATGCAAGTAATGTTGTTTGATGCAAGTTTGTGTCATGCAAGTACAAAATCAACTTATGTGTCATGTGAGTACACAACTAGTGAAATTAGTGATTTTTTTCAAGAGAATATAAAACTAACTTATTTATTTTGTGTCGCTTAAATATGCCTAATTATCTAATATTTAATCTATATATGTACTCTAATTTAATAACTTAAATTAAACAAACCACTGCTATTAAGATTAAAAATCATAAATATAGCTAATAAATAATTAACTATATTCTACCAATTTACTACTCTATTTTAAATAGATATAACAAATTAAATTAAAAAAACAATATATAATTAAAAATTATTTTAAAATAAATAATATATATAACATAAAAAAATCAACTATAGATATATTTTCACTTAATAAAACAATATATAACTAATAGTTATTTTAATATAAATAAATATATATAACATAAACAAATCAACTATAAATACATTTTCACTTAATAATTGTTTTTATATAAATAAATATATAAAAAAAAATCAACATGGATATATTTTCGCTTCTCTTTGCATTTGTTTTTCAACCACATTATCAAAACCAAAATCTTATTACAGACTTTGCTAAAAGGAAAATTTTATAAAGTAAATCACGAATGGATGTAAATAACTAAAAATCCCCATAGGAAAAAGCCGCAGTGTAACAAATTTTTAAATTTATTTATATAAAATAAATAATTTACTATTGCATTGTGGGTCCTTAAACCCCTAATCCAAAAATCACCGCCCCTCAAGAATCGTCAAGAAACTTGGTTTGCATATTTATTTTAATTTATATATATCTATATATATATATATATATATATATATAAGAAATATTAAATTATAAAAACCATAATCCATTGGCAACAGAGACCGAAAACTTGTCAAAATCTCAAAGAAGTGCATATGGAAGACTTGATTTCAATTCATGGATAACCGCGGGGAATTTCTCATTTCGGACCACACTCCAAGGCAGATCAACCTTCGTAACCCTAATTCATTGGTTCCTTTCCTTACCATCTGGAGAAGGAATTTAACTCCGACATCCAACTTTTAACGAGCTACAAAACAAACTCAGTTTAACTAGTTCTAACTCAGTGATGAGATAGCTAGATGTCCAGTGAATTAAATTAGATTTCATTCACAAGTAGTGATCAATCACATAACTGACGAGTCACTTCTAATATATGTATGCATGCCAGTTCTTATGAAAAAAATAGTGATCAATCACATAACTGATGAGTCACTTTTAATAGATGCACGCATGCCAGTTCTTATGAAAACCTAGTTGAGACAGAGGTTAAAGTGAACATAACTATCAATGGTATTATCAGAAAACTTATTTTAGCCCAATTATAAAGTCATGGGTGGCCCATGATGGATTGCGCAATCAAGTAAGGTTGATTATCCTATTTAATAGCGATTAATTGCTTAGGGACTGTGTGAGCAAGGCTGGGCTAAGGAGGGGTTGAGAACTGGCTAACTGTTTTTCAATTTTTCTTGAGAATTGCTAGTCAATTTTGAGTGGGATTAGAGTGAAATAGTGAGGAGAGTGCATGATTTTTCCAGTGTTATAAAGAATTTTATTGTTTCATGACTCCTTGAATTTGTACAATATATGATAGAGGGGTTTTGAGCAGGTTCTTTCCCGAAGATACATATTGTGTTGTGTGATTGAGCGGCCGTTTTATATTTCACAAATATAGTAGAAAGATTAAGTATCTTGTTCTAGTACATCAGAAGATTGGATTGAATCCATTGGTATAGATATTCTATATAATTTCTACAGGGGATGTTACATTAAGAAAATTTTTATATGATATTTTAAATTTATATGTATATTTCACTCATATACTAGGGAATAGTATAAATTAAATGACAAATAAATATGGATAGGCATCAAAATAATTTTTTCCTCATGATACATCTTACAATACCAAGATTTAAAGAATTAATAAAATTAGCTAAATTATAATTTTATTTTAAATTATTATTAATACTAGCCTAAATCCAAGTTAACTCCACATATACCAAACCTTGAAAGGGATCAAATTTCCTTCCATTTTAAAATATTTCCATCTCAAGAGATTTGATGCCTCTCAGTGCTTGCCAGATATGGAGTTAAGATGGATGTAGGTTGATTTAATTCCCCCATTTAAATAATACATCTTCCACATGAATAAGATGGGTTCTTGAAAACCTAGAGCCAAAAAATAACCAATAACTTGACCAAGTCAAGTTTACCTTAACTATTCAACAAAAATTAATAATAAAAAAATAATAATGTAGAATATTTATTTTAAAATAGGATTATTTTTATTTTTTTATTTTGGTGGATCTAAAATTTTTACATTATATTAATGTTTTTATTTTTATTTTTATGCATTTTAACCGAGTCAAAATGTTTACAAGACAACACATTGCAATACCTCTTGCATACTAGGTTGGGGAGCATCCCTTGAAGCAGTTATATATATAACTAGATTCTTTACCATGAGGAATAATCTCCACTTTATTATAGAGATTGTTAACCTGCAAATAGGTTTTGATACAGTACCATGGGCCAGTACTATAGCTTACTAATACCACATTCTCAAAAAACTTTAACTCATGTTCATGTGACACATGCTCCTATGACATATTTTTTAATTAATAAAATTAATTCAAATGAAAGAAAGTGAATAACTATTTTTGAGATAAATCTGAACTTTTGATGAGTAACTATTACTAAGAATACTCTAGGATATTATATGGAGCTTAAATATCTACCATCCACTTCATAAATATTGATAGTTAAATTAAAATGCTAGAATTCTTATTACAGAATGAAAGTCCCTATTGCTATAATTTTTATTTTTAGATAATTATTGAATTAATGAATTAATTATATTTTAATGTTCACCAGACTAAAAATAGTGTATGGGAGTACCAGTCTCCTTGTTTTTTGTCTTTTGCAATTCAATCATTTTCATACTCAAATTGATGATGGGTTGTCCCAACCTTCTAACAAGTCCCTCTCTGAAAAGACAATACCATCACATCCCAAAATGAAATGATTTTAAGATTCCACTACCCCAAAAGTGAAAAAAGTACACACCTTTTCTTCCGAGGCTTCTTTAGGTCTCTTCCATGGTCCCTTTTCATGTCAAAGTTGATGTGAGTTACTTCTTAATCAAGCAATAGTAATAATTTCTCTCCACTAAATGCTAGCTCCAACGTACTCCTTTTGTTGGAGATTACAACCGGGGTTGAATTCGTGAACATAGTACTTCTTCTTCCTACCCAAGTCTTTTCACCATATACCATTATTGAACTTCTCGATAACAAAATTATTTAACTCCTTACTATTTGTAGTACATGCATTGATGTAAATATTCCATTTTTCCCATTTTATTTCTTTCTCTGGGTCATCTACCTCCTCCCATTCACTTAAATTTTTTTAGATACACAAGGATAATTGTATATTGTGCATTACTTTGATAATAAAGTGGTAGGATAATTGTATATTGTGCGTCACTTTGATAATAAAGTGGTATGTATCACGATATTCCAGGTTCAAATATCCCCAATTTACCCATGTTTGCATAGGGGCGTATGTATACACCTATAAATTATAGTGGACGCATGTAAGGTGAGAAAGAAACCTACATAGTTTTTGGTTGTGTCTCATGAAAGTAATGTTTTGTGGTGCAAGTTTGTGTCATGCAAGTCGAAAATCAACTTATATGTCATGTGAGTACAAAACTAGTTAAATTAGTGATTTGTTTCAAGAGAATATAAAACTAACTTATTCATTTTGTGTCAGTTAAATATGCCCAATGATCTAATATTTAATCTATATATCTTCTCTAATTTAATAATTTAAATTAAACAAACCAGTCCTATTAAAATTAAAGATCATAAATATACCTAATAATTAATTAACTATATTCTACAACTTTACTAATCTATTTTAAATAGATATAACAAATTAAATTAAAAAATACCTTTGCACCCATTGCGACTGAAGTGGCCATCAAAGAGCCACATGTGGAGACTCCATCTAGAGTAGCACCTTAAGGACGAAGCACCCATGCAGACCCTAGTCGAAAGAGATGATTGACAAGCAAGTTCGCCACAATGAAATGATCCACTCTCTTTGATAAGTGAGAGATGGTTCTTCTAGATTTTTTTTCTAGAGATGTTAGCTTGTCATGGTCGTGTTTGTAAATTATTAGTTTCATTTTTAATTTTGAAAGTGATGTGCGTTCCATCATTTGTTTGAGCGACAATGATATTTTTGTTGGCCTTGTTTTTGTAAGTCGTGTGTTGTATTTTTTTCATGTAAAAGTGATGAGGTGTTACCATCACTTCGAAATTCGACGAAGATGTTGTTGCCCTTGTTTTATGAATCCTCTGATGCATTTATTTCATGTAAAAGTGATGAGTTGTTTGCCATCACTTCGAAATGCGACAATGAAGTCTTGTTTGTTAGAGATAGCTCAGGTATGATTCCCTTTTGATGTAAACTTGAACACTGAGTACATCTTATAAGCTCATGGAAAGCATGGGAATATTTGGATCATAGATTGGTCAATTTGAGCATGTGTTTGCATGAGAAGGAAGGGTGACTTTTCCAGATGCTTGTGGTGTAGTAGTACACATCAATGGAGATTATTTTGATGCTTTTAGAGGACCAAAAGATTCTTAGTGGGGAGGATTGATCCAGGTGGCTTTAGAGACACACGCAAGACAAAAAGTACTCAAAACTCAAAGTGTTTGGATTGCTCTTGAGCTAGGTTCAGGTTGAAGAGCTTGTCGCCCTAATCGTAATGGTGTGAATGGTTCATCAAATCGAGCCAGTATGCGAAGGATAGGAGTGGTCAAAGTTTTGTTTTGACTTGAATGACTGGGCAGGTTAAGGAGGACGCAAATTTGACCTTTCCTGCCCATCGGATTCCGACAAGCTGAGGCTAGATTCTAGGAAAATTTGTGGGATGATTAATTTCACTCCTACGGTCAAAATTATAATTTTCAAAAAATTATAATTTTTTTTTAATTACAACAAAAAGTTAATTCAAAAAAAGGGGGTGGCAAGACACCACTCCTGGCACTCCACTCGAATAACTATAACATATTTTAAAAATATATATTGGAATATCCAACGGGTCGTGAACCCAGCTGGACCCCCAACAACCAACATATATTACAAACATGTTTCATATAATGGCCACCATAAAACATGGTTCCGGCAGGTGTTGAACCCGCTCCACTTAATAGTTGGGCGGTACACCGACAGAACCGCAAATAACCTCCACTCCATGCTATAGCATGTGATAGCTCCAATGTAATGTGGGTGGCGCAGGTGTCAGTTCCATTGCGAACCTGACCACTGCCAAATTGTTGCTATGATTACCATACAGAGCCAACTCCACTGGCGGGAGTTAAGGGGTGGCCCGCGCAATGCGGGTCCAACACCCTCCAATTTGGTTAAAAAATATGTATGTGGTTTTTAAAAAATACATGGCACGATATTAATCCTTTTTAGGAGGGGTCAGGGTTTGATCATGAGGGGTCAGGGTTTGATCACCCGACCTTCTCCCTCCTAACATGGATACAAACCAACTCATCTAAATGAGTTTTTTGAAAACTTCACCCAAGAAAAATACTTAAACCCAGCATTTGCAAGGTGTACCCAAGCCAAACCAGAGCAGGAGTGACCATGTGGATCAAGGACATTTGTAGGTGGAACCATGAGCGTGGAGTAGTAATTATGCAGGTGGAACCATAAGCCTTGAAATTTTCCCGGGAAGGTAATTTTTCTCCATGTCGGAATATAGTCAAGTTTATAGTCATTTTTCATGGTTTTCTGTAGGGAATGCAATGGCGAGGTCAGAATTTCCTTTTGGGTTGCATATTTCCAATCCACCCATGGAGAAAATAAGTGGAGGAACCTAAGGGGAATCTAGAAGATTCCATTTTGCCCCAAATCTTCACTTTCTCAGAATTCAAAAAATGGACAGTCATTTTTTCAGTATTCGACATCATAAAGTTGATGGTATATTCAAAATTTTCATCTAATATTTACATTTTTCAGTCACTTTTTTAAGTGAAGTTGCAGGTGTGAGTTTTTAGGGAGTGAGAAGTCAATTTCACACCTTTCGACGCCACAATCATGATGGTGTTTTCAGATCTAGCAGTAGTAGTAACCATTCTTCAGTCATCTTCAACGTGAGCTATATGATGTGATTCTTTCATGTACTTCTTTGTTCCAAGATGCTTACTCTTGTACAAATCCCTGTTGATGTATGAGTCATGGGATATTGTCTTGTTTTGTTTTTTTATTGATGTCCTTTCTGTCATGGACTTGTATTATTTTTTAGATCCCTTTTATGCCATGTTGAAGGGATACTCCCTGCGACACATATGTCATTTAGATCCCTTGTTTTAGATGTTGGCAGGATATTCACAGTCTTTATGCTTGAGTAGTCGTTATACTGATAGGAGTCCTTCTTATGCATGAGAGTTTTGCAATGGAACATCTTGTAGAGAGGTCTATCCACTCTTGCATGAGGGAATTTTCCTTCTATGTAAGAAAAACACATCCATGTACATCTTATACTTAGAACGCTTAATGCAGTGGCCTACACCATGATGATATTGAGGCCCCAAGATGTATTCCCTCCTAGACGAAATCCGTTATCGAATGACATCTTCTTATGATTGTTGATCTTGACATATTACGTTTCTCTTCTTTACAACATGCAGTTGTTAATTTAAGTTCGTTAATGCCTCAATGAATGAAATTATGATTTATCGTCCGAAGTAAAAGGTCTTGGTTAAGGGTATCAAGAATTTACCCTGAATCAAGAAGGAGAGGTGGCCCATTAAAACTTGAACTCGAATCCAACAAATCTCACAACTGTCACAATATTAAATTGCTATGACATGACAACAATACTTTGGTACACACAGTATTCGAGACATTTATGAAATGTGATGACCTTCTGCCGACGCAAACCATAGGCTTAATTAATGGTTAGGTTTTTGTGAGTTTTCAGAAGGGTAAAATTTAATATGTGTTGGTTTACATATAAACCTAAGACTTCTGTTTAATATTAGTAAGCATGCCATAGAAGATTAAACTTTGAAGTACTGACATTAATGCAAGAAGTAAATTTTTTTTTATCTTATATGTTACAAGTGCTATCAGAGTAACGTTCTCACGTTGGGACCTTGGGGGCACCTAACGAGTTAGAATGTGTGTATACTAATGCAATGAAAATAAGTAGTACTACAAGGAAGAAATGAAAAGGGGATTGACACAGCAAACACCTCAGAATACCGAGGAACCTACACCTCAAACACAACCATAAATGAATCCTAAAATGTGGATTCAGTTGAGTGTAGATCAGCACCAACAGAATAATAGACTACTAGAGTAACAACAACACCAGACCGACATAATGTTAAGTATTGTGTAGAAGCTGTAGGAGGAAATGGTTCCAGTAAGAAGTGACAATGAATGTCTGATGCAAGAACAAGGATACTTAAGAGCATTTCCGACAAGTAGAATGAAGGGGTGTTACAACGTAGTCTCGATAGGGATATGAAAGAATAGAATGAATGAGAAACCAAGGACCAAACCATGGACATAATCGGCAGGATACCTTCATAGCGAATCAAAAAGAATAAGAACTATAATGAAGCAACGTCTGGTAATGTGTCAGATCAACAACAAATTAAGAAGAAAAAAAGTGGAGCTACATGGTGGGTTTCGAAAAATAAAACCACCTACATTTGATAAAGAAGCTAATAAGGTGGCAGAGGCCTGGTTGATAAATATGAATAATTACTTTCAGGTATATGATTATAGAAGCAACCTTAAAGCCAAACTGGCCATTTACCAGTTGAGATGCAAAGCCACTCTATAGTGGGAGGAGGTAAATAATTTTCACAACATTGAAGATGAATATGTGACATGGGATTCATTCCAACAATACTTTAAAGAAAAATATTTTAAAAAAAATTTCTATGACAAAAAATCTAGATAAATTCATGGTTTGAAGCTGGGTCAGATGACTATGGACGAGTATATTAACAAGTTCACCTCCATATTAAGATATGTTCCTTATGTCAGAGAGGAAAAGGCTAAGGTTCAAAGGTTCCTGAGTAATTTTCCAACCCAGATGAAGGAACGAATTGAATTCATAAATCCTAGGACCATGGACGAAGAAATTCATAAGGAAAGAATGTGCTACCAACATTCCAAGGAAAAAGGGGAAGTGGGAAAAAATTGGCAGAAAAGAAAAGGACAGAAAAATAGTTCAAAGTTCAAGGGTGCTAGAAGTAACAATTTAAAAAATTTACGTAAAGTTCTATACGCCTAAACAAGGATAAATTTCCAAACCACCCCTGTAGTGTTGGAGGTGTGGTGAGCCACATTATTACCAAAATTTTCCTTAGTGAGGGGGGAGTGAAATAGTTAATAATATTTAGGAAGCTTCTAAAGTTGGAGATGTAGCTCGAAATATACCTTGAATAAACGTAGCATTGGAAGATCATCAAGCAGATTATGATCCAACGATGATAGAGTTGGAAGGTAAGCTACTTTCCTAGTCTATTTCTATTTTGGTTGACCCAGGTGCAATTTAATTTATGTAGACTACAAAATAGTAGAACTATGTAAATTAAAAGGTTAGAAATTCAAAAATCCTTTGCTGGTACAGCTAGCCACAGGAGCAACAAAAAAATTACGTCCCAAAATTCCAAACTGTACTTTGGAAATTGGAGACCAGCAGTTGAACGTGGATCTGAACATACTGCCATTAGGATCATATGATGTTTTTCTAGGTATGGATTGGCTTGAAAAGCATTGGACTTTGGTGACTGTAAAGAAAATATTATTTACTATAGAATGCAAGATGCATTGCACAAAGAGATTTAGGGAACCAAGAAAACACTACAGCTATGTCTTATTACAAAATCTCAAATGAATAAGTGTATGAGGAAGGGATGTCACATTTATGCTATTCAGGTGGGATATGCCAATTCCAAGGAGAATTCCCCTATGATGGAGAACATACCAGTGGTACAAGACTTTATGGATGTATTTCCAGAAAACGTACCGGATTACCCCCAAAAAGAGATGTTGACCTCACCATTGAGTTAATTCCAGGAGCATCACCAGTTTCAAGAGCTCCTTACAAAATCAGTGTTTCAGAGTTAACTGAATTAAAAATCCAATTGCAATAGATACTAGAAAAAGGATTCGTTCGTCTGAGTTTATCCCCTTGGAGAGCACCAATGCTATTCATAAAGAAGTCCCTATTGCTATAATTTTTATTTTTAGATAATTATTGAATTAATTAATTAATTAATTATATTTTAAGGTTCACTAGACCAACAATAGTGTATGGGAGTACCGGTCTCCTTGTTTTTTTTTCTTTTGCAATTCAATCATTTTCCTACTCAAATTGATGATGGGTTGTCCCAACCTTCTAACATGCCCCTCACTAAAAGTACAATACCACTGCCACTGAATTGATGCTACCATGCTGCCATAACTATCCTTGACATCTTTGAAAGCATCACATCCCAAAATGAAATGATTTTCAGATTCCACTACCCCAAATGTGAAAAAAGGTACATCCCTTTGCCCAAGCTTCTTTAGGTCTCTTCGATAGTCCCTTTTCATGCCAAAGTTGATGTGAGTTACTTCTTCATTAAGCAATAATACTATTTTCTCTCCACGAAATGCTAGTTCCAATGTACTTCTTCTTTCTACCCAACTCTTTTCACCATATACCCTTACTAAACTTCTCCATAACAAAATTCTTTAACTCGTTGCTATTTGTGGTACATGAATTGAGGTAAATATTCAATTTTTTGCATTTTATTTCTTTCGCTCGGCCATCTACCTCCTCCCATTTCCACAATTCTTTTTAAATACAAAATGATAATTGTATACCCATGTTTGCATATGGGCATATGTATACACCTATAAGTTATAGTGGATGCATGTAAGGTGAGAAATAAACCTACGTAGTTGTTGATTGTTTCTCATGCAAGTAATGTTGTGTGATGCAAGTTTGTGTCATGCAAGTCCAAAATCAACTTATGTGTCACGTGCATACACAACTAGTGAAATTAATAATTTGTTTCAAAAGAATATAAACTAACTTATTAATTTTGTGTCACTTAAATATGCCAAATTATCTAATATTTAATCTATATATCTACTTTAATTTAATAACTTAAATTAAACAAACCACCCCTATTAAAATTAAATATCATAAATATACCTAATAAATAGTTAACTATATTGTACAACTTTACTATTCTATTTTAAATATATATAACAAATTAAATTAAAAAAACAATATATAATTAATAATTATTTTAATATAAATAAATATATGACATTAAAAAAATAAATTATAATTAAATAAAAATAAACAATATGTAATTAATAATTATTTTAATATAAGTAAATATATAACATAAAAAAAATTAACTATAGATATATTTTCGCTTAATAATTGTTTTTATATACATAAATATATAACATAAAAAAAAGTCAACATGGATATATTTTCGCTTCTCTTTTCATTCGTTTTCCAACCACATTATGAAAACCAAGTCTGAAGGAAAATTTTATAAAGTAAATCAAGAATGGATGTAAAATACTAAAAAAAAAAAATTATAGTAAATCAAGAATGGATTTTAAAAACTAAAAATCCCGATAGGAAAAAGCAGCACTGTATCAAATTTCTAAATTTCGTAATGTAAAACAAATAATTTACTATTGCATTGTGGGTCCTTAAACCCCTAATCCAAAAAGTGCCGCGCTCAAGAACCGTTAAGAAACTTGGTTTGCATATTTACTTTAATTTATATATATATGAAATATTAATTATAAAAATCGATAAATTATAAAAACTATAATCCGTAATGCATATTTATCTTAAAATAAGTCTTTCTTGCAATAATTTTTTTTTTTAGATAATTATTGAACTATTGAATTAATTATATTTTAAGGTTTACTAGACTCACAATAGTGTATGGGAGTATCAGTCTCTTTGTTTTTTGTCTTTTTCAATTCAATCATTTTCCTACTCAAATTGATGATGGGCTGTCCCAACCTTCTAACAAGCCCCTCACTGAAAAGACAATACCACTGCCACTGAATTGATGCTACCATGTTTCCATAACTATCCTTGACTTCTCTGAGAGCATCACATCCCAAAATGAAATGATTTTCAGATTCCACTACCCCAAAAGTGAAAAAAGTACACAACTTTTCTTCCCAAGCTTCTTTAGGTCTCTTCCATGGTCCCTTTTCATGTCAAAGTTTATGTGAGTTACTTCTTAATCAAGAAATAATAATATTTTCTCTCCACTAAATGGTAGCTCCATTGTACTCTTTTTGTTGGAGATCATAAGTGGGGTCGAATTTTTGAACATAGTACCTCTTCTTCCTACCCAACTCTTTTCACCATATACCTTTATTAAACATCTCGATAGCAAAATTCTTTAACTCCTTGCTATTTGTGGTACATGCATTGATGTAAATATTTCATTTTTAGCATTTTATTTCTTTCCCTCGGCCATCTACCTCCTCCCATTCACTCAATTCTTTTTAGATACACAAATATAATTGTATATTGTGCATCTCTGTGATAATAAAGTGGTATGTATCATGATATTCTAGGTTCAAATATCCCCAGTTTACCCATGTTTGCATAGGGGCATATGTGTACACCTATACTGGTATGTATCATGAGATTCGAGGTTCAAATATCCCCAATTTATCCATGTTTGCATAGGGGCATATGTATACACCTATAAATTATAGTGGGTGCATGTAAGTTGAGAAAGAAACCTACATAGTTGTTGGTTGTGTCTCATGCAAGTAATGTTTTGTGGTGCAAGTTTGTGTCATGCAAGTCGAAAATCAATTTATATGTCATGTGAGTACAAAACTAGTTAAATTAGTGACTTGTTTCAAGAGAATATAAAACTAACTTATTCATTTTGTGTCAGTTAAATATGCCCAATTATCTAATATTTAATCTATATATCTACTCTAATTTAATAATTTAAATTAAACAAACCAATCCTATTAAAATTAACGATCATAAATATACCTAATAAATAATTAACTATATTCTACAACTTTACTACTCTATTTTAAATAGATATAACAAATTAAATTAAAAAAAACAATATATAATTAATAATTGTTTCAATATAAATAAATATATTGTAAAAAAAAATATATATATATATATATATATATATATATATATATATATATATAATCAACGTGCATATATTTTCGCTTCTATTTTCGTTGCTCTTTGCATTTGTTTTCCAACCACTTTATGAAAGGAAAAATATTATTAAAGACATTTCTAAAAGGAAAATTTTAGAACATAAATCAAGAATGGATGTAAAAAACTAAAACTCGTGACAATCAAGAATGGATGTAAAAAACTAAAACTCGTGACAATCAAGAATGGATGTAAAGAATGGAGTTAATAAAAATTTAACTCATGTTCATGTGACACATGTTTCTATGACATTTTTTTTAATTAATAAAATTAATTCAAAGAAAGGAAAGTGGATAACTACTTTTGAGATAAATCTCAACATTTGATGAGTAACTATTACTAAGAATACTCTAAGATATTCCATGGAGCATAAATATCTACCATCCACTTCATAATTATCGATCATTAAATTAAAATTCTAGAATTCTTATTACAGAATAAATTCCCTATTGCTATAATTTTTCTTTTTAGATAATTATTGAATTATTGAGTTAATTATATTTTAACGTCCACCAGAATAACAATAGTGTATGGGAGTACCAGTCTCCTCATTTTAACATGCCCCTCACTGAATTGATGCTACCATGCTGCCATAACTATCCTTGACTTTTCTAAAAGAATCACATCCCAAAATGAAATGATTTTTAGATTCCACTACCCCAAAAGTGAAAAAAAATACACACCTTTTCCTCCCAAGATTCTTTAGGTCTCTTGAATGGTCCCTTTTCATGCCAAATTTGACGTGAGCTACTTATTAATTAAGCAATAATAATATTTTCTCTCCACCAAATTCTAGCTCCAATGTACTATTTTTGTTGGAGATCACAAGTGGGGTTGAGTTCAGTGAACATAGTACTTCTTCTTTCTACCCAACTCTTTTCACCATATACCCTTAGTAAACTTCTCCATAACAAAATTCTTTAACTCGTTGCTATTTGTGGTACATGCATTGAGGTAAATATTCCATTTTTCGCATTTTATTTCTTTCACTCGGCCATCTACCTCCTCCCATTTGCACAATTCTTTTTAGACACAAAACGATAATTGTATATTGTGAATCACCGTGATAATAAAGTGGTATATACCGTGATATTGTAGGTTAAAATACCCCAAATTTACCCATGTTTGCATACGGGCATATGTATACACCTATAAGTTATAGTGAATGCATGTAAGGTGAGAAAGAAACCTACATAGTTGTTGATTGTGTCTCACGCAAGTAATGTTGTTTGATGCAAGTTTGTGTCATGCAAGTCCAAAATCAACTTATGTGTCATGTGAGTACACAACTAGTGAAATTAGTGATTTGTTTCAAGAGAATATAAAACTAACTTATTTATTTTGTGTCACTTAAATATGCCTAATTATCTAATATTTAATCTATATATGTACTCTAATTTAATAGCATAAATTAAACAAACCACCGCTATTAAGATTAAAAATCATAAATATAGCTAATAAATAATTCACTATATTCTACCATATTACTACTCTATTTTAAATAGATATAACAAATTAAATTAAAAAAACAATATATAATTAATAATTATTTTAAAATAAATAATATATATCATTAAAAAAAGAAATCATCTATAATTAAATTAAAAAAACAATATATAATAAATCATTACTTTAATATAAATAAATATGTAACATAAAAAAATCAACTATAGATATATTTTCACTTCATAAATAAATATTTTAATATAAATAAATATATAACATAAAAAAATCAACTATAAATATATTTTCGCTTAATAATTGTTTTTATATAAATAAATATATAAGAAAAAATCAACATGGATATTTTTTTCACTTCTCTTTGCATTTGTTTTCCAACCACATTAAGAAAACGAAAATCTTATTACAGACTTTGCTAAAAGGAAAATTTTATAAAGTAAATCACGAATGGATGTAAATAACTAAAAATCCTCATAGGAAAAAGCCGCAGTGTAACAAATTTCTAAATTTTTTAATATAAAACAAATAATTTACTATTGCATTATGTGTCCTTAAACCCCTAATCAGAAAAGCCCCGCCCATCAAGAATCGTCAAGAAACTTGGTTTGCATATTTACTTTAATTTATATATATATATATATATATATATATATGAAATATTAAATTATAAAAACCATAATCCATTGGCAACAGAGGCCAAAAATTTGTCAAAATCTCAGAGAAGTGCATATGGAAGACTTGATTTCAGTTCATGGATAACCGCCGGGAATTTCTCATTTCGGACCACACTCCAAGGCATATCAACCTTCGTAACCCTGATTCATTGGTTCCCTTCCTTACCATCTGGAGAAGGACTTTAACTCTGACATCCAACTTTTAACAAGCTCCCTTCCTTACCATCTGGAGAAGGACTTTAACTCTGACATCCAACTTTTAACAAGCTGCAAAACAAACTCAGTTTAACTAGTTCTAACTGAGTGATGAGATAGCTAGATGTCCAGTGAATTAAATTAGATTTCATTCACAAGTAGTGATCAATCACATAACTGACGAGTGGCTTTTAATATATGCATGCATGCCCATTGTTATGAAAAAAATAGTGATCAATCACATAACTGATGTGTCACTTTTAATAGATGCATGCATGCCAGTTCTTATGAAAAACTAGTTGAGACAGAGGTTAAAGTGAACATAACTATCAGTTGTATTATCAGAAAACTTATTTGAGCCAAATTATAAAGTCATGGGAAGCCCATGATGGATTGCGCAATCAAGTAAGGTTTATTATCCTATTTAATAAGGATTAATTGCTTAGCCACTGTGTGAGCAAGGTTGGGCTAAGGAGGGGTTGAGAATTGGCTAACTGTTTGTCAATTTTTACTGAGAAGTGCTAGTCAATTTTGAGCTGGATTAGAGTGAAATAGTGAGGAGAGTGCATGATTTTATTAGTGTTAGAAAGCATTTTATTGTTTCATGACTCTTTGAATTTGTACAATATATGATAGAGGGGTTTTGAGCAGGTTCTTTTTGGAAGATACATATTGTGTTGTGTGATTGATAATTTATTTCTCTTACTTACATGTGATTGAGTGACCATTTTGTATTCCACAAATATAGTAGAAAGATTCAGTATCTTGTTTTAGTACATCAGAAGATTGGATTGAATCCATTGGTATTACATTAAGAAACTTTTTATATGATATTTTAAATTTATATGTATATTTCACTCATATACTAGGGAATAGTATAAATTAAATGACAAATAAATATGGATAGGCATCAAAATAATTTTTTCCTCATGATACATCTTACAATACCAAGATTTAAAGAATTAATAAAATTAGCTAAATTATAATTTTATTTTAAATTATTATTAATACTAGCCTAAATCCAAGTTAACTCCACATATACCAAACCTTGAAAGGGATAAAATTTCTTTCCATATTAAATTATTTCCATCTCAAGAGATTTGATGCCTCTTAGTGCTTGCCAGATATGGAGTTAAAATGGATGTAGGTTGATTTAATTCCCCCATTTAAATAATACATCTTCCACATGAATAAGATGGGTTCTCATAAACCTAGATCCAAAAAATAACCAATAACTTGACCAAGTCAAGTTTACCTTAACTATTCAACAAAAATTAATAATAAAAAAATAATAATGTAGAAAATTTATTTTAAAATAGGATTATTTTTATTTTTTTATTTTGGTGGATCTAAAATGTTTACATTACATTAATGTTTTTACTTTTATTTTTATGCATTTTAACCGAGTCAAAATGTTTACAAGACAAGACATTGCAATACCTCTTCCATACTAGGTAGATTGTTAACTTGCAAATAGGTTTTGATACAATACCATGGGCCAATACTATAGCTTACTAATACCACATTCTCAAAAAAATTTAACTCATGTTCATGTGACACATGCTCCTATGACATATTATTTAATTAATAAAATTAATTCAAAAGAAAGAAAGTGAATAACTACTTTTGAGATAAATCCCAAGTTTTGATGAGTAACTATTACTAAGAATACTCTAGGATATTCTATGGAGCTTAAATATCTACCATCCTCTTCATAATTATTGATAGTTAAATCAAAATTCTAGAATTCTTATTACACAATGAAAGTCCCTATTGCTATAAATTTTCTTTTTAGATAATTATTGAATTAATGAATTAATTATATTTTAATGTCCACCAGACTAACAATAGTGTATGGGAGTACTAGTCTCCTTGTTTTTTGTCTTCTGCAATTCAATCATTTTCATACTCAAATTGATGATGGGCTATCCCAACCTTCTAACAAGCCCCTCTTTGAAAAGACAATACCATCACATCCCAAAATGAAATGATTTTAACATTCCACTACCCCAAAAGTGAAAAAAGTACACACCTTTTCTTCCCACGCTTCTTTAGGTCTCTTCCATGGTCCCTTTTCATTTCAAAGTTGATGTGAGTTACTTCTTAATCAAGCAATAATAATAATTTCTCTCCACTAAATGCTAGCTCCAACATACTCCTTTTGTTGGAGATTACAAGTGGGGTTGAATTCGTGAACATAGTACTTCTTCTTCCTACCCAAGTATTTTCACCATATACCCTTATTGAACTTCTCCATAACAAAATTCTTTAACTCCTTACTATTTGTAGTACATGCATTGATGTAAATATTCCATTTTTCCCATTTTATTTCTTTCTCTCCTACGTCCTCCCATTCACTAATTCCTTTTAGATGCACAAGGATAATTGTATATTGTGCATCACTTTGATAATAAAGTGGTAGGATAATTGTATATTGTGCATCACTTTGATAATAAAGTGGTATGTATCACGATATTCCAGGTTCAAATATCCCCAATTTACCCATGTTTGCATAGGGGCATATGTATATACCTATAAATTATAGTGGACGCATGTAAGGTGAGAAAGAAACCTACGTAGTTGTTGATTTTGTCTCATGCAAGTAATGTTTTCTAGTGCAAGTTTCTGTCATGCAAGTTGAAAATCAACTTATATGTCATGTGAGTACAAAACTAGTTAAATTAGTAATTTGTTTCAAGAGAATATAAAACTAACTTATTCATTTTATGTCAGTTAAATATGCCCAGTTATCTAATATTTAATATATATATCTTCTCTAATTTAATAATTTAAATTAAACAAACCACTCATATTAAAATTAAAGATCATAAATATACCTAATAAATAATTAACTATATTCTACAACTTTACTACTCTATTTTAAATAGATATAACCAATTAAATTAAAAAAACAATATATAATTAATAATTGTTTCAATATAAATAAATAGATAACATTAAAAAAAAAAAAATCAGCATGCATATATTTTCGCTTCTCTTTTCGCTGCCCTTTGCATTCGTTTTCTAACCACGTTATGAAAGGCAAAATCTTATTACAGACAGTGCTAAAAGGAAAATTTTAGAACGTAAATCAAGAATGGATGTAAAAAACTAAAACTCCCGATAGAAAAAAGCAGTCGTGTAACAAATTTCTAAATTTCTTAATGTAAAACAAATAATTTACTATTGCATTGTGGGTCCTTAAACCCCTAGTCCAAAAATCACCGCGGTCAAGAACCGTTATAGAAACTTGGTTTGCATATTTACTTTTCTATATATATATAATAATTATAAAAATTGGCTAAATTATAAAATCTATAATCCTAATTGGAAAAAAAACAACCGTTATGAATCACAATTTGTGTTTATCAAGTTCAACAATTTCAATCTTTCATCATTGAATGTCATGAAAATATATCCGTTGATTATAATTGGCATCTTCTGTTCATTATAATTGGCTTCTCTTTCTTTTTCTTCAATTCAATCTTTTTTGCTTTCACCAATTTCTTCCTCCGCCTCCCAGACGGTTTGTTTTTCTCTCTCGTTTCTTGTATTTGCTGAGTCCCGTGTTCTATTCTCTGTGTTATTTCTGTATGTGGATGTATTTTTGTTCGGGTTTGTATTCCTGTTTGATATATAATAGGTGGTGGAGGCAAGGGTTTTAAGAGAGACAGAAGCATCGGATCACACTACACCTATCTACATATTGGTCTTTCTCCTGGGCAGATTATAATGGTAATATTTTGTAGTCTTTGTTTTTTAAAATATTTTGTTTTGAAATCTTTTTTCCACAACGAACTAGGGATATTTTTTCTTAATCTTGATTAAAAACAATTGTGTTATATCTCATATCAATTTGCAATGTGAATTCTAACCTGGTGTATATGTTTGTTAATATCCCATCTCCAGGTCCATTCAAGAGTGTTGAGATAGATATATAATGCAAAGGGCAGTATTCAGATAAATAATGGCAGAGGAGTAGTTAGACACAAAATTCAGATACGTAACCTTCATGTAACCTATATTAATTTTTAAATGGAAAAGAAAAAAGAGATACCCAACCTGGGCATATATTTTCATGTGTTTATTGAATCCCATTTACAATTTGAGCTAGAAATTGGATTGTGGTTAATATGTCTTCAAAAATAGGTTAATATGTCTTCGATTGCGGTTAAATGTCTAAAAAATAGAGCCATATGTTTTTTTGGGTAAGTTTCAACAGTTACGTCTAAAAACAAAAGCTTAAAAAAGATAAACATGAAACTCTCTCTGATGTTTCTTATTTGTGGTTGGAAGAATATAAAGAAACAAATAGTCGAAACAATAGTAGACGTTTGCACTAATAAATTTAAATTTCAGCCTCCCTCATTCATCTTTACTCAGGTATCACCACAAATTTATTCTCATGCAGACTCGCCCATTAGTTTATAGCTCAAATTATTCACATACGAACTTGCCCTATTCACATACGAACTTGCCCATTAGTTTGTTTTTTCAGAATCTACCCCAAATCTTTCACATACGAACTTTCCCAAAGGTTTTGTTTTCAGAATCTACCCAAAATCTTTCACATACGAACTTTCCCAGAGGTTTTGTTTTCAGAATCTACCCTAAATCTTTCACATACGAACTTGCCCTGAGATTTTGTTTTCAGAATCTACCCCCAAGTCTTTCACATACGAACTTGCCCAGAGGTTTTCCTTTTCAGAATCTACCCGAAATCTTATGCACTTACAATTAAGGGAATAATTTGATGCTTATTGGGTCGAAATTCTAGACCATGCAACCCTCCTCTTCCTTGGACAATCCAATTGTTTAGATCCTTGATTGTACTCGGAGTACCCTAATAGTATTCAATACGGCCTTACGCATTCGTAGCGCAGGAAATAAGGTTTTGCTTTCACAATCTGCCCCAAATATTTTGCACTTATGGGGTTTCGAGTTGTGGTCTAGTCATACGTTCATACTTTTGTAAAAAGAAAGTCTAATACTTCTGAACTCGGAATAATTTGTTGTCCCTCGAACTTACTTGGACAATGTCTAATAATATTCAATTAATAAATACAGTAGATGTCTAACAATGTCTAATAATATTCAATTAAAAAAAACCTCTCCCAGTTCTTTCTATTATTCTTTTAACCATCCTAGAACCTTCTATTACTCTCTTTACAATCTCAGAACCTTCTATTACTCTATTTACAGTCCTGCTGTAGCTATCTGATATTGTTTTTAAATTTAAAACAAAGAGGCTGAGTTGTCAAAAATATTTCTCTTCCAAGTCGACTCAATTTCATAAAACCCCTCTAATATCGCTCCGACGTCCTTTGATACTGCTATTAATATGTGTATAGAATTTACCGGGGTAGTTTCCATATCGATTGTCTAAACTAGTTATCTAGATATTAAAAAGTTAATATTAATTTTGAACAGATATTAAAAAGTCAATATTAATTTTGAACATGTTAATTTATATTAGATTCCATGTCTATAAATAGATATGATGAATACACTTTTATATAATGTAATATTCCTTCTAGATGTATAAAATTTTTCCAATCGAATAAAATCGAAGTTAAAAAAAAATTGTTTTTACGATATATATAAATTTTCCTCGTAAACGATATAAAATTTATATTATATAATTTTTTCATCAAAGGTTATACAATAAGTACATGATTATATAGTTGAGTAATAATTAAAGTTTTGAACAAAATTTTATAATTATATGATTGAATAATAATTAGTTTCTTTAACAGATGATTTATGTATATACTCAGTCATAGAGATGTAGTTTATATTATAAAGAAATACTATACTTTGTAAATAAAAATAATGGAATTTTTTTAAGATCAATGTTTTTTATCACTTTTTATATATTTAAATAATTGATTTTCTTGTTTATAAATAATGAATGGATTATTTACAATTATATTTATATATAATTAAAATTAATATAAAATTCAATAATGAATAGTTTTTATTATTGTATTCTAAAATTTAAATAATCATGTATTTATTATATTTGAATATGTGATGTAGAGTGTGGTTTTATTTTACTTTATTTGTTATGTTATGTTGTTGAATTTATGTTATTGATGTTATTAATAGTAGAAGAGAAAGCAAGGGAATGAGAGAGGAGGAAAAAGGTGCGAAAGAGGAGGTAGAGGCATCTACGGAGGAGAAGGACATGTATAGGAGGAAGTGGAGGAGGAGGAGGTTGACGTGTGTGGAGAGGGAGTAGGAGGAGGTGGGGAGGATGAGGATGAGGTGGAAGGCAGGGTGGCGCAGAGATCGAGAGGAGGATTCAGAGAAGAGGGGAGGGTTAATGAATCAGGAGGAGGTGGGGGGGGGAGGCGAATGAGGAGAAGAGAGGGAGAGGGTGGATTTGGAGAGTGACAAGGGGAGAGGGAGGAGGAGAGGGAGACATGGAGATGGGGAGGAGGATGAGGAGGAGAGGGTATGGGAGATGATTTAGGAGGAGGTTGGGGGGAGGAATGGGGAGAGGAGAGGGAGAGGGTGGATGGGGAGAGTGAGGAGCGGTGGTGGGCGAGGGGTGGAGGAGAGGATGGGTGGGTAGAGGGATGAGGAGGAGGGGAGAGGGAGGAGGGAGGAGGAGAGGGGTAGGGAGGGAGGAGGAGGAGGAGGTTGGGGGTGGTATAATGGGAAAATGAGGAGGGA
Source organism: Pinus albicaulis (assembly GCA_034641835.2). NCBI lineage: Eukaryota > Viridiplantae > Streptophyta > Pinopsida > Pinales > Pinaceae > Pinus > Pinus albicaulis. Next base: position 874,292,876 of record CM076576.1, on the reverse strand, counting down.
GAGGATGGATGGGGAGAGAGAGGAGGAAGGGGGAGGCGGTTGTATATGGGGAATAGTAGGAAGGGGGAGGGAAGAGGAGAGGGAGAGGATATATGGGGTCAGGGAGGAGGAGGGGAGAGGAAGAAGAGGAGGAGGAGAGGGAGGAAGAGGAGGAGGTTGGGGGTGGTATATGGGGAAGAGAAAGAGGGGGATAGGGGAGAGGAGAGGGAGAGGATGGATGTGGAAAGGGAGGAGGAGGAGGAGGAGGAGAGGGGAGAGGGAGGAAGTGGATGGAGGGGGGGAGAGGGAGGATGGGGGGAAGAGGGGAGAGGGAGGAAGAGGAGGAGGGGGAGGAGGAGGAGGATGAAGAGGTTAAGGGTGGTATATGGGGAAGAGCAAGAGGGGGATAGGGGAGAGGAGAGGGAGAGGATGGATGTGGAAAGGGAGGAGGAGGAGGAGGAGGGGGAGGAAGCGGTAGGGGAACAGAGGTGGAGGAGGGGGGAAGAGCAAGAGAGGGGAGGGGAGAGGACGGGGAGAGGATGAAGGGGGGGAGAGGGAGGAAGGGGGGCGGAGGGGAGATGGAGGAAGGGGAGAAAGGGGGAAGAGGAGGATGTTGAGGGTGGTATATGGGGAAGAGGAGGGGGAGGGTGAGGGGGAGAGGGAGGAGGGGAGGTGGGGTGGTATAAGGAGGTTGGGGGTGGTATAAGGGGAAAAGGAAGAGGGGATGAGGGGAGAGGAGAGGGGAAGGGGGATAGGGGAGGGGTAGGAGAGGGAGATGATGGATGGGGAAAGGGAGGACGAGGGGAAAGGGGAAGGGGGAGGAGGAGGAAGGGGGGAGAACAGGAGGGGGGAGGGGAGAGGAGAGGGAGAGGATGGGGAAGCGGGGAAGAGAAGGAGGAAGGGGAGGGAAGAGGAGGAGGGAGGGGGAGAGGGAGCCGAAGGAGGAGGAGGTTGGGGGTGGTATAAGGGGAAAAGGAGGAGGCGAGTGGGGAGGGGGAGGAGGAGGAGGTTGAGGGGAATTGGGTGTCGGGGTGGTTGAGGAGGAGGGGGGGAAGAGTAGGAGGGGGGTAGGGGAGAGGAGAGGGAGAGGATGGAGGAGGGGGATAGGGAAGAGGAGAGTGGGGAGATTATGGAGGAAGAGGGAAGAGGAGGGGGAGGAGGAGGAGTGAAAGGGGGAGGAGAAGAGAGGGAGGAAGGGGGAGGGGGGGGAGAGGACGAGGAGAAGGTCGTGTTTGCAAATTATTTGTTGCATTTTTAATTTTGAAAGTGATGTGCTTTCCATCATTTGTTTGAGCGGCAATGATATTTTTGTTGGCCTTGTTTTTATAAGTCGTGTGTTGTATTTTTTTCATGTAAAAGTGATCAGGTGTTACCATCACTTCGAAATGCGACGAAGATGGTGTTGCCCTTGTTTTATGAGTCCTCTGATGTGTTTCTTTCATGTAAAAGTGATGAGGTGTTTTCCATCACTTTAAAATACGACAATGAAGTCTTGTTTGGTAAATATAGCTCAGGTACAATTCCCTTTTGATGTAAACTTGACCACTGAGTACATCTTATAACCTCGTGGCAAGTATGGGAATATTTGGGTCATAGATTGGTCAATTTGAGCATGTGTTTTCATGGGATTGTACAACAGGTTTTCAAGAGATGTAGGTGTTAGTTCATCACTTATGGCTCTGAAGGACACAGGTGAAGGAGAAGGAAGGGTGACTTTTCCAGACGCTTGTGGTGCAGTAGTACACATCAATGCAGATTATTCTGATGCTTTTAGAGGACCAAAAGCACGTTAGTGGGGAGGATTGATCCAGGTGGCTCTAGAGACACACGCAGGACAAAAAACGCTCAAAACTCAAAGTGTTTGGATTGCTCTCGAACAACGTTCAGGTTGAAGATCTTGTCGCCCTAATCGCAATGGTGTGAACAATTCGTCAAATCGTGCCCGTATGCGAAGGATAGGAATGGTCAAATTTTTCGTTTGACTTGAATGACTGGGCAGGTTAAGGAGGATGCAAATTTCACCTTTCCCACCCATCAGATTCCGGCAAGCTCAGGATAGATTCTAGGAAAATTGTGGGATGATTAATTTCACTCCTACGGTCAAAATCATAATTTTCAAAAAATTATAATTTGTTTTTAATTACAACAAAAAATTAATTAAAAAAAGGGGGTGGCAAGACACCACCCCTGGCACTCCACCCGAATAACTATAACATATTTTAAAAATATATATTGGAAGATCCAACGGGTCATGACCCCTGTCGGACCCCCAAAAACCAACATATATTACAAACATGTTTCATATAATGGCCACCATAAAACATGGTTTCGGTGGGTGTCGAACCCGCTCGACTTAATAGCTGGCCGGTCCACCAACAGAACCATAAATAACCTCCACTCCATGCTATAGTATGTGATAGCTCCAATGTAATGTGGGTGGCGCGGGTGTCAGTTCCATCGCAAACCCAACCACTGCCAAATTGTTGCTATGACTACCATACAGAGCCAACTCCGCTGGCGGGAGTTAAGGGGCGGGTCGCCCAATGCGGGTCCGACACCCTCCACTTTGGTTAAAAACTATGTATGTGGTTTTTAAAAAATACATGGCACGATATTACTCCTTTTTAGGAGGGGTCAGTGTTTGATCACCTGACCTTCTCCCTCCTAATATGGATCCAAACCAACTCGTCTAAATAGGTTTTTTGAAAACTCCACCCAATAAATATACTTAAACCCAGCATTTGCATGGTGCACCCAAGCCAGACCAGAGCAGGATTTCCCATGTGGATCAAGGAAATTTGTAGGTGGAACCATGAGCGTGGAGTAGTAATTATGTAGGTGGAACCATAAGCCTTGAAATTTTCCCGGGAAGGTAATTTTTCTCCATGTCGGAATATAGTCAAGTTTATAGTCATTTTTCACGGTTTTCCGTAGGGAATGCAATGGAGATGTCAGATTTTCATTTTGAGTTATAGATTTCCAATCCACCCTTGGAGAAACTACGTGGAGGAACCTAATGGGAATACAAAATATTCCATTTTTCCCCAGATCTTCACTTTCTCAGAATTCAGAAAATGGACAGTCATTTTTTCACTATTCGACATCACAAAGCTGATGGTATATTCCAAATTTTCATCTAAGATTTAAATTTTTTGGTAATTTTTTGAAGTGAAGTTGCAGGTGTTAGTTTTCAGGGAGTGAGAAGTCAATTTCACACCTTTCGATGCCACAATCATGATGGTGTTTTCAGATCTAGTAGCAGTAGCAACCATTCTTTAGTCATCTTCACCGTGAGATATATGATGTGCTTCTTTCATGTACTTCTTTGTTGAAATATGCTTACTGTTGTACAAATCCCTGTTGATATATGATTCATGGGATCTTGTCTTGTTTTTTTTTTTTTAATTGATGTCCTTTCTGTCATGGACTTGTATTATTTTTTAGATCCCTTTTATGCCATGTTGGAGGGATACTCCCCGCCACACATATGTCATTGAGATCCCTTGTTTTAGATGTTGGCGATATATTCACAGTCTTTATGCTTGAGCAATCGTTATACTGATAGGAGTTCTTCTTATGCATGAGAGTTTTGCAATGGAACATCTCGTAGAGAGGTCTGTCCACTCTTGCGTGAGGGAATTTTCCTTATATGTCAGAAAAATAATCCATGTACATCTTCTACTTACAACACTTAATGCAGTGGCCTACACCATGATGATACTTATGCCCCGAGATGTAGTCCCTCCTGGACGAAATCCGTTATCAAACGACATCTTCTTATGATTTTTGATCTTGACATATTACGTTTCTCTTATTTACAACATGTAGTTGTTATTTTAAGTTCATTAATGCCTCAATGAATGAAATTCTAATTTATCGTCCGAAGTAAAAGGTCTTGGTTAAGGGTATCAAGAATTTATCCTCAATCAAGAAGGTGAGGTGGCCCATTAAAACTTGAACACGAATCCAACAAATCTCATAGCTATCACAATATTAAAATTCCAGGACATGACAACAAGACTGTGGTACACACAGTATTCGAGACATTTATTAAATGTGATGACCTTCTGCCGATGCAAACCGTAGGCTTAATTAGTGGTTAGGTTTTTGTGAGTTTTCAAAAGGGTAGAATTTAATATGTGTTGGTTTACATATAAACCTAAGACTTCTATTTAAGATTAGTAAGCATGCCATAGAAGATTAAACTTTTAAGTATTGGCATTAATGCAAGAAGTAATTTTTTTTTTTATCTTATATGTTACAAGTGCTATTAGAGCAAGGTTCCCATGTTGGGACCTTAGGGGGCACCTAACGAGTTAGAATGTGTGTATACTGATACACAGAAAATAAGTAGTACTATAAGGAATAAATTAAAAGGGGATCGACACAGCAAACACCTCAGAATACCGAGAAACGTACACCTAAAAAAAAAACCATAAATGAATCCTGAAATGTGGTTTTAGTTGAGTGTAGATCAGCACCAACAGACTAATAGACTACTGGAGTAACAACAACAGAAAAACGACATACTGTTAAGTATTGTGTAGAAGTTGCAGGAGGAAATGGTTCGAGTAAGAAGTGGCAATGAACGTCTAATGCAAGAACAAGAAATGATACTTAAGAGCCTTTCTGACAAGCAGAATGAAGGGGTGTTACAACCCAGTCCTGATAGGGATATGAAAGAAGAGAATGAACGAGAAACCAAGGACCAAACCATGGACAGAATCGGCAGGATACCTTCATAGTGAATCAACAAGAATAAGAACTATAATGAAGCAATGTCTAGTAATGTGTCAGATCAACAGGAAATTAAGAAGCAAAAAAGTGGAGCTACATGGTGGGTTTTGAAAAATAAAACCACCTACATTCAATAAAGAAGCTAATGAGGTGGCAGACGCCTGGTTGATAAATATGAATAATTAATTTCAAGTATATGAGTATAGAAGCAACCTTAAATCCAAACTGGCCATTTACCAGTTGAGACAAAAAGCCATTCTATAATGGGAGGAGGTAAAGAATGTTTGTAGCATTGAAGATGAATATGTGACATGGGATTCATTCCAACAATATATGGTAAAAAACATTTCTATGACTAAAAATCTAGATAAATTCGTGGTTTGAAGCTGGGTCAGATGACTATGGATGAGTATATTACCAAGTTCACCTCCCTATTATGTTATGTTCCTTATGTCAGAGAGGAAAAGGCTAAGGTTCAAAGGTTCCTAAGTAATTTTCCAACCCACATGAAGGAACGAATTGAATTCGTAAATCCTAGGACCGTGGAAGAAGAAATTTGAAAGGCAAGAATGTGCTACCAACAGTCCAAGGAAAAAGGGTAAGTGGGAAAAATTTGGCAGCCAAGAAAAGGACAGAAAAATAGTTCAAATTTCAAGGGTGCCAGAAGTAACAATTTGAAAAATTCTGCGTGAAGTTCTGTACGCCTAAACAAGGAAAAATTTCCAAACCACCCCTACAGAGTTGGAGGTGTGGTGAGGCGCATTATTACAAAAAAAAAAAATTAGTGAGGGGGAAGTGAAATAGTTACCAATATTTAGGAAGCTTCTACAGTTGGAGATGTAGCTCGAAATATAACTTGAATCAACATAGCATTGGAAGATCGTCAGGAAAACTATGAGCCAACGATGATAGAGTTGGAAGCTAAGCTACTTTCCTAGCCTGTTTCTATTTTGGTTGACCCAGGTTCAATTTAATTTATGTAAAATAAAAAAAAGTAGAAGTATGTAAATTATAAGGTTATAAATTCAAAAATCCTTGGCTGGTACAGCTAGCCAGAGTAGCAAGAAAAAATTTAAGAGCCAAAATTCCAAACTGTACTTTGGAAATTGGAGACCAGAAGTTGAATGTGGATCTGAACATACTGCCATTAGGATCATATGATGTTTTTCTGGGTATGGCTTGGCTAGAAAATTATTTGACTTTGGTGACTGTAAAGAAAATATTATTTACTGCGGAATGCAAGATGGAACGCACAAAGAGATTTAGGGACCCAAGAAAACACTACAGCTATGTCCTATTACAACATTTCAAATGAATAAGTGTATGAGGAAGGGATGTCAGATTTATGCTATTTAGTTCGGATATGCCAATTCCAAGGAGAAGTCCCCTATGATGGAGAACATACCACTGGTACAACACTTTATGGATTTATTTCGAGAAAACGTACCAGATTACCCCAAGAAGAGATATTGACCTCACCATTGAGTTAATTCCAGAAGCATCACCAGTTTCAAGAGCTCCTTACAGAATGAGTGTTTCAAAGCTAACTGAATTAAAAATGCAATTGCAATAGCTACTAGAAAAATGATTCATTCGTCCGAGTTTATCCCCTTAGAGAGCACCGGTGCTATTCGTAAAGAAGAAAGATGGAGCCATGCAAATGTGCATGGATTATAGACAACTCAATAAATTGACAGTCAAAAATAAATATCCTTTACCTCAGATTGATGACCTGCTTATTCAGGTGAAGGGGCCATAGTATTCTAAAAAATAGACATAAGGTCTGGATACCACCAGATCCAGATTAAGGATGAGGATATCTACAATACTCCTTTCCGTACTAGGTACGAGCATTATGAGTTTGTGGTACTACCCTTCGGTTTAACAAATGCATCAGCAACATTTATGAGATTAATGCATGGTATATTTCACCCCTTATTGGATAAATTTGTGCTAATATTTATTGATGATATTTTAATCTATTCTAAGAATCAGGAAGAACATAAGGATCACCTAAGAATAGTGTTGGAAATGTTAAGGAAACACCAGCTGCACGCTAATTTCAGCAAGTGTGATTTCTTCAAAGTAGAAATTCAGTACTTAGGCCATGATATTTTAGCAGACGGGATAGCTTTTGACCCAGAAAAAATTAAGACAATTATGGAATGGCATATTCCCAAAAATGTGGCGAATATCCAATCCTTTATGGGATTGGCTGGGTACTACCAAAGATTCATTGAAGGGTTCTCTAGAATTTCTTTTCCAATCACCTCCTTGCAGAGAAAGGGAAAAGTATTTAAGTGGACTATTGAGTGCCAGAATAGTTTCGGAAGGTTAAATCATTTTTTCACCACTACTCCAGTGTTGAGGGTAGTTGACCCCAATAAAGAGTTTTAGGTTTTTACACATGCATGTAAGGAAGTAGTTGGGGTAGTTTTATCATAGGAAGGAAAGGTAGTGGCCTATGAGTCAAGGAAGTTAAAAGAACATGAGCAAAGATATTTAGCCTATGACTTGGAGTTAACAACAGTGGTACATGCACTCTAGGTATGGAGACACTACCTACTGGGAAAGAAGTGTGTATTAAAGACTGACTATAGCAGCCTAACTAGTTACGTCAAGAAAGCTAATTTAAAATCCCAACAGGCAAGATGGAATGCCTTCCTAAGTGAGTTTTATATGGATATTTAACACGTGAATGGTAAGGAAAACCATGTGACGGATGCCTTGAGTAGGAAACTGCATTGTGTTTAAGATATTTTCTATAAATAGCTTGAATGCAAATTCTTAGATCAAGTAAAAGAGGAAGCACGAAAGGATCCTGAATACCAATTTCTATGGCAACAAATGGAGGAGGCCATAGAGCAAGGAAGCACTTCTTAATATGGAGTTAGTCAAGAACAAATGCTAACCTTTACAGGAAAGATATACATACCAAACCGTGTGGATCTAAAGGACATAATCATGAATGAATATCATTGTAGTAATTATGCAAGACACTTAGGATACCAGAAAATGTTGATCACAATTACAAAAGTTTATTTCTAGCCTGACATGAGAAGGAACATCGTTGAATACTTAAACAAGTGTTTGGAGTGTCAACATGTCAAGGTGGAGCATCGACATCTAGCTGGATTGTTGCAGCCCATACCTGTACCTGAATGGAAATGGGAAGTCATTTCCATAGACTTCATTACTGGTTTTTCGCGTTAAAAAAAGGCACAATGATTCCATTATGGTGGTGATCGACAGATTGAGAAAGGCTTCACATTTAATACTAGTACAGTCTACATACAAGACTGTACACATAGCTAATATTTTTATGAGAGAATTTTTTAGATTGCATGGTATTCCAAAGACTGTCATTTCGGAAAAACATGTGAAGTTTAGTTCAACATTCTGGAAAAATTTATTTACAGGTTTGGTAACCCAAATAATTTTCAGCTCTGCTTATCATCCCCAAACATATGGACAAACAAAATGAGTAAATTAGGTTTTGGAAGACATGCTATGCATGTATGTGATGTAGTAGCCAACAAAATGGGAAGAATATTTACACCTAGTTGAATTTACTTACAAAAAATGGTTATCAGGAGACTTTTAAGATGAGTCCTTTCAAAGCTCTATATAGACAAAAATTCCATACCTCCATTAATTGGAGTGGCCCCGAAACTAAGTTAATGCTCGGACTAGAAATGTTGGCTGAAATGAAACCAGAGGTAGGGAAGATCAGGAAAAACCTGAGAGTTGCTCAAGATCAACATAAGATATACGCAGAGAAGAAAAGGACTTATTGAGAGTGTGAGGTGGGTTATCAAGTGTATGTGCGGATCAAACCAAAGAAGAACACCTTGAGATGGGTCTCTTGTGCCAAGTTGGCTCCCAGGTTCTGCGGACCTTTCCAAATATATGAAAGGGTGGGGCCTCTGGCATATGGGTGCACAATGTTTTTCACATGTCCCTACTAAAGAGATATGTACATGATCTGAAGCATGTAATCCATTGGCAGAACATTCATGTAGGAATAATTAGAAAAATCCTAACTTGAAAACATAAATTTTTATGTGAATTTGACAAAAAAAAACTTTGTTGTTTACAGGTAGAGCCGGATGGTGAGTTTCTGGTTGAACCTCAACCTATACTTGACCAGAGAGAAATCATGCTCTAGAAGCAAGTGATCACCCAGGTTAAAGTGCAGTGGAAGCACTTCAACTCGAATGAGGCTACCTTGGAAGATGAGGGATTTGTATGTGAGGCATACCTATAGTTGTTTCTAGAGACGAGTGAAACACCGTCGACAGTGTTACTTCCAAAGGGGAAGTTGTGACAACTGAATTTAGTATTAACTAGTTTTTAAATAGAAATATGACATTTTAGTTAATATTTTAAAAGAAATACCGAAACATTTATTGTTTTCTAGAAAAAATTATTGTTTTTGTTGTTATGAAAAATAAAATTAGCTATCGAAAAGTAGTTCCATAAAAATTAAAAAGGTTGATGGTAAAAGTATTCCAAGAACTGAGAAGTGGTTGGACAATTTTGAATAGTTACTTGCTCCTCCGAGGATAAAAGATACATCCCAGTGAGGAAAATGGGTTATGTTCATTACCTAAGGAAGAGAGTGAGGAATTTCCTGAGCTGGTAGAGACCAGTGGAAATCACTCAGAGTTCCTAATAATTTCTAGTTCTGATTGGACTTGGGGTCCTGAGGTCACAAGAGAAAACACTGTCAACCTAAACCTCTCTTATGTGGACCATGGGTGAAAGAGAAGGACATAATTGCCTCTTGTGATGGTTAGGTGGACATCATAAGCCAATTTCACATTTAGATAAATAACTGTTCATTTCAGATAATTTAGTCAGGAAGCTTATTATAGTTACTTTCACAGAGATATGTGTTTAATAAGCTTCACGAAAACAATATTATTGTGGATCAATACCTGGAAACAAATAAATGAGTTTGCAATGTTATTCATGAACTCATCAATTACTTACAAGATTCTGCAATTATTATTATGGGTTACTGTAAGTTAATCTTGTGAGTTTCTACAACTAAAATAGGAATTGTTGCAAAACACTTTCAATTAATTTTAAAATTAATAAGGAGACTTCGCAAACAATAATAGGATATCAGAATATTTATTGCAAATATTTTACATCATTAAGATGTACATAAAATAATAGTCAAAAAAGAGATTATGTTATTGAAATATATTTACAAATTGACTCAGACAAATTCAAAGCAAGTAAACAAACTAGAAGAAAATCTACTTCATCTAAAACTATCAGGAGTCAACCATTGGTTCCGGGAATGAGGAGATAGATAATCTCAACCTGCGAATATTATCATACTCCTGACTACTTATACTTGCACAAAAGTTAGAGGTGGTCCCGTCACCTATGTGAAAAAGATACAAAACCCTGTATTGGTAATTTAAAAAAAAAGGAATGAAAACTAACTAAGACAAAATAAACTTTTCATTTCTAGAATCTGCATGCTAAACATATATCTAGCTATAAAATAAGTGAAATCGAAGCTAGGATTCATTGAAAAACTGATATATATATATATTAGAGATCGAGAATCAAGGTTTGGCCTAAGACTCTGAACACAAGTATGTTACCAGATAAGAATAAAGTACACATAATTTAAAAAATAACTTATATATATATATATATATATATATATATATATATATATATATATATATATATATATATATATATATATAAACTGCATCGAATAACACAGTTCCCAAACACAACAAGAAATTCCCATGAAGAAATTTGTATTATGATATGAATTTAGAAGGAAAAAAAATCCTTAAGCATTACATTTCCAAAACTAAGAAATTACAATAACTAATTCTGCAAAATGAAACCAAGGCCCAAAGGTACCAGCTCAGAGGAAATCCTCTAGCGACTTCATACACTTGAAGGGAGGAATATTCATATAACCAATACTGTAGTACATATAAGAAAATGCAAGAAAGCCGATGCTAGAAAAACAAGCTACTCAACTAGACAAATTCTGTGGTCAAACTCAAGTGAATTTCACTAATATGATAGCAAGAGGAAGGATTCCTTCTTATACTCAACAGATTCACACATGAATACATGGAAAGGTAGATATGTTTTCATTAGTAGTAATATAGGACCCCAGCGCTCAATGTGAAGGAAGATTTACGAGAGACCTTGATGTTCGCTAAGGAACTCACCTGCAATAATAAGCCACAAAAAATTGCAAGCATTAGCATGATGAAATAAAATGATAATTATTGTAAAATTTTAAGTGAAAACGAAAAGAAAATGAAACCCATAAATCTAAATGCCTGCAAATGGTAATTCACCATGAGATTTTTCGAGAGTCGAACTGGAGACAAATGAATAGGAAAAAAATTCGGAAGATTAAATCAGCATAATTAGATTGCATAAGGTAAGATTTGAATAAGGTAATCCTAGAGGAAAAGTAACATTGTAACCAAAAGAAAGGTATTACCTGTGCTGAGTAGAGAGGGTTTGAGCGGGATTCAGACCAACAGCTTGCATTCACAACAGAGGCCGAAAACCTGCCAAAATCTCAGAGAAGTGCATATGGCAGAGTCAATTCTAGCTCTTCGACAACCACAGGGAATTTCTCATTCCGAAAAACATCCCAAGTTAGATAAACCTTGTTAACCCTAATTCATTGGTTACCTTCGTTACCAATCAGAGAAGAGCTTATAACTGTTTCATCCAACCCTTAACTGTGACATCCAACCAGACTCACAATAGTGTATGGGAATATCAATCTCCTTGTTTTTTGTCTTTTGCAATTCAATCATTTTCCTACTCAAATTGATGATGGGCTTTCCCAACCTTCTAACAAACCCCTCACTGAAAAGACAATACCACTTCCACTGAATTGATGCTACCATGTTGCCATAACTATCCTTCACTTTTTTGAAAGCATCACATCCCAAAATGAAATGATTTTCAGATTCCACTACTCCAAAAGTGAAAAAAGTACACACCTTTTCTTCCCAAGCTTCTTTAGGTCACTTCCATGGTTCCTTTTCATGTCAAAGTTGATGTGAGTTACTTCTTAATAAAGAAATAATAATAGTTTCTCTCCACCAAATGGTAGCTCCAATGTACTCTTTTTGTTGGAGATCATAAGTGGGGTCAAATTTTTGAACATAGTACCTCTTCTTCCTACCCAACTCTTTTCACCATATACCCTTATTAAAATTCTCGATAACAAAATTTTTTAACTCCTTGCTATTTGTGGTACATGCATTGATTTAAATATTTCATTTTTAGAATTTTATTTCTTTCGCTCGGCCATCTGCCTCCTCCCATTTGCTCAATTATTTTTAGATACACAATGATAATTGTATATTGTGCATCACTATGATAATAAAGTGGTATGTATCATGAGATTCTAGGTTCAAATATGCCCAGTTTACCCATGTTTGCATGGGGGCATATGTGTACACCTATAGTGGTATGTATCATGAGATTCTAAGTTCAAATATCCCCAATTTATCCATGTTTTCATAGGGGCATATGTATACACCTATAAATTATAGTGGACGCATGTAAGGTGAGAAAGAAACCTACATATTTTTTGGTTGTGTCTCGTGCAAGTCGAAAATCAACTTATATGTCATGTGAGAACAAAACTAGTTAAATTAGTGATTTGTTTCAAGAGAATATAAAACTAACTTATTCATTTTGTGTCAGTTAAATATGCCCAATTATCTAATATTTAATCTATATATCTACTCTAATTTAATAATTTAAATTAAACAAACCCCTCCTATTAAAATTAAAGATCATAAATATACCTAATAAATAATTAACTATATTCTACAGCTTTAATACTCTATTTTAAATAGATAGAACAAATTAAATTAAAAATATATATATAATTAATAATTGTTTCAATATAAATAAATATATAACATAATAGAAAAAAAAAAAAAACATGCATATATTTTAGCTTCTCTTTTCGTTGCTCTTTGCATTTGTTTTCCAATCACGCTATGAAAGGAAAAATCTTATTACAAAGATTGCTAAAAAGGAAAAATTTAGAACGTAAATCAAGAATGGATGTAAAAAACTAAAACTCCTGACAATCAAGAATGGATGTAAAGAATGGAATTAATAAAAATTTAACTCATGTTCATGTGACACATGTTTCTATGACATTTTTTTTAATTAATAAAATTAATTCAAAGGAAGGAAAGTGATTAACTAATTTTGAGATAAATCTCAACATTTGATGAGTAACTATTACTAAGAATACTCTAAGATATTCCATGGAGCATAAATATCTACCATCCACTTCATAATTATTGATCATTAAATTAAAATTCTAGAATTCTTATTACAGAATAAAGTCCCTATTGCTATAATTTTTCTTTTTAGATAATTATTGAATTATTGAGTTAATTATATTTTAACGTCCACCAGAATAACAATAGTGTATGGGACTACCAGTCTACTCATTTTAACATGCCCCTCACTGAATTGATGCTACCATGCTGCCATAACTATCCTTGACTTTTCTAAAAGAATCACATCCCAAAATGAAATGATTTTCAGATTCCACTACCCCAAAAGTGAAAAAAAATACACACCTTTTCTTCCCAAGCTTCTTTAGGTCTCTTGAATGGTCCCTTTTCATGCCAAATTTGACGTAAGTTACTTATTAATTAAGCAGTAATAATATTTTCTCTCCACCAAATTCTAGCTCCAATGTACTCTTCTTGTTGGAGATCACAAGTGGGGTTGAATTCAGTGAAAATAGTACTTGTTGATTCTACCCAACTTTTTCCACCATATACGCTTAATAAACATCTCCATAACAAAATTCTTTAACTCATTTCTATTTGTCGTACATGCATTGAGGTAAATATTCCATTTTTCGCATTTTATTTCTTTCACTCTGCCATCTACCTCCTCCCATTTGCACAATTCTTTTTAGATACAAAACGATAATTGTATATTGTGCATCACTCTGATAATAAAGTGGTATATATCGTGATATTGTAGGTTCAAATACCCAAAATTTACCCATGTTTGCATACTGGCATATGTATACACCTATAAGTTATAGTGAATGCATGTAAGGTGAGAAAGAAACCTACGTAGTTGTTGATTGTGTCTCATGCAATTTGATGCAAGTTTGTGTCATGCAAGTCCAAAATCAACTTATGTGTCATGTGAGTACACAACTAGTGAAATTAGTGATTTGTTTCAAGAGAATATAAAACTAACTTATTTATTTTGTGTCGCTTAAATATGCCTAATTATCTAATATTTAATCTATATATGTACTCTAATTTAATAACTTAAATTAAACAAACCACTGCTATTAAGACTAAAAATCATAAATATAGCTAATAAATAATTAACTATATTCTACAAATTTACTACTCTATTTTAAATATATATAACAAATTAAATTAAAAAAACAATATATAATTAATACTTATTTTAAAATAAATAATATATATCATTAAAAAAAAAAATCAACTATAATTAAATTAAAAAAACAATACATAATAAATCATTATTTTAACATAAATAAATATATAACATAAAAAAATCAACTATAGATATATTTTCACTTAATAAAACAATATATAATTAATAGTTATTTTAATATAAATAAATATATATAACATAAACAAATGGACTATAAATATATTTTCGCTTAATAATTGTTTTATATATAAATAAATATATAAAAAAAATCAACATGGATATATTTTCGCTTCTCTTTGCATTTGTTTTCCAACCACATTATGAAACCAAAATCTTATTACAGACTTTGCTAAAAGGAAAATTTTATAAACTAAATCACGAATGGATGTAAATAACTAGAAATCCCTATAAGAAAAAGCCGCAGTGTAACAAATTTCTAAATTTTTTAATATAGAACAAATAATTTACTATTGCATTGTGGGTCCTTAAACCCCTAATCCAAAAAGCGCCGCCCCTCAAGAATCGTCAAGAAACTTGGTTTGCATATTTACTTTAATTTATATATATATATATATATATATATATATAAGAAATATTAAATTATAAAAACCATAATCCATTGGCAACAGAGAAGTGCATATGGAAGACTTGATTTCAGTTCATGGATAACCGCGGGGAATTTCTCATTTCGGACCACACTCCAAGGCAGATCAACCTTCGTAACCCTAATTCATTGGTTCCTTTCCTTACCATCTGGAGAAGGAATTAAACTCCGACATCCAACTTTTAACGAGCTGCAAAACAAACTCAGTTTAACTAGTTCTAACTAAGTGATGAGATAGCTAGATGTCCAGTGAATTAAATTATATTTCATTCACAAGTAGTGATCAATCACATAACTGACGAGTCACTTCTAATATATGCATGCATGCCAGTTCTTATGAAAAAAATAGTGATCAATCACATAACTGATGAGTCACTTTTAATAGATGCATGCATGCCAGTTCTTATGAAAACCTAGTTGAGACAGAGGTTAAAGTGAATATAACTATCAATGGTATTATCAGAAAACTTATTTTAGCCCAATTATAAAGTCACGGGAAGCCCATGATGGATTGCGCAATCAATTAAGGTTGATTATCCTATTTAATAGGGATTAATTGCTTAGGGACTGTGTGAGCAAGGCTAGGCTAAGGAGGGGTTGAGAACTGGCTAACTGTTTGTCAATTTTTCCTGAGAATTGCTAGTCAATTTTGAGTGGGATTAGAGTGAAATAGTGAGGAGAGTGCATGATTTTATCAGGTATTGTTTCATGACTCTTTCAATTTGTACAATATATGATAGAGGGGTTTTGAGCAGGTTCTCTCCTGAAGATACATATTGTGTTGTGTGATTGACAATTTATTTCTCTTACTTACATGTCATTGAGCAACCGTTTTATATTCCACAAATATAGTAGAAAGATTCAGTATCTTGTTTTAGTACATCACAATATTGGATTGAATCCATTGGTATAGAGATTCTATATAATTTCTACAGGGGATGTTACATTAAGAAACTTTTTATATGATATTTTAAATTTATATGTATATTTCACTCATATACTAGGGAATAGTATAAATTAAATGACAAATAAATATGGATAGGCATCAAAATAATTTTTTCCTCATGATACATCTTACAATACCAAGATTTAAAGAATTAATAAAATTTGCAAAATTATAATTTTATTTTAAATTATTATTAATACTAGCCTAGATCCAAGTTAACTTCACATATACGAAACCTTGAAAGGGATTAAATTTCTTTCCGTATTAAAATATTTCCATCTCAAGAGATTTGATGCCTCTCAATGCTTGCTAGATATGGAGTTAAGATGGATGTAGGTTGATTTAATTCCCCCATTTAAATAATACATCTTCCACATGAATAAGATGGGTTCTCATAAACCTAGAGCCAAAAAATAACCAATAACTTGACCAAGTCAAGTTTACCTTAACTATTCAACAAAAATTAATAATAAAAAAATAATAATGTAGAATATTTATTTTAAAATAGGATTATTTTTATTTTTTTATTTTGGTGGATCTAAAATGTTTACATTATATCAATGTTTTTATTTTTATTTTTATGCATTTTAACCGAGTCAAAATGTTTACAAGACAAGACATTGCAATACCTCTTGCATACTAGGTTGGGGAGCATCCCTTGAAGCAGTTATATATATATATATATATATATATATATATATATATAACTAGATTCTTTACCATGAGGAATAATCTCCACTTTATTATAGAGATTGTTAACTTGCAAATAGGTTTTGATATAGTACCATGGGCCAGTACTATAGCTTACTAATACCACATTCTCAAAAAACTTTAACTCATGTTCATGTGACACATGCTCCTATGACATATTTTTTAATTAACAAAATTAATTCAAATGAAAGAAAGTGAATAATTAATTTTGAGATAAATCCCAACTTTTGATGAGTAACTATTACTAAGAATACTCTAAGATATTATATGGAGCTTAAATATCTACCATCCACTTCATAAATATTGATAGCTAAATTAAAATTCTAGAATTCTTATTACAGAATGAAAGTCCCTATTGCTATAATTTTTCTTTTTAGATAATTATTTAATTAATGAATTAATTATATTTTAATGTTCACCAGACTAAAAATAGTCTATGGGAGTACCAGTCTCCTTGTTTTTTGTCTTTTGCAATTCAATAATTTTCATACTCAAATTGATGATGGATGTCCCAACCTTCTAACAAGCCCCTCTTTGAAAATACAATACCATCACATCCCAAAATGAAATGATTTTAAGATTCCACTACCCCAAAAGTGAAAAAAGTACACACTTTTTCTTCCCAGGCTTCTTCAAGTCTCTTCCATGGTCCCTTTTCATGTCAAAGTTGATGTGAGTTACTTCTTAATCAAGCAATAATAATAATTTCTGTCCACTAAATGCTAGCTCCAACGTATTCCTTTTGTTGGAGATTACAACCGGGGTTGAATTCGTGAACATAGTACTTTTTCTTCCTACCCAAGTCTTTTCACCATATACCCTTATTGACCTTCTCAATAACAAAATTCTTTAACTCCTTACTATTTGTAGTACATGCATTGATGTAAATATTCCATTTTTCCCAATTTATTTCTTTCTCTCGGTCATCTACCTCCTCCCATTCACTTAATTCTTCTTAGATACACAAGGATAATTGTATATTGTGCATCACTTTGATAATAAAGTGGTAGGATAATTGTATATTGTGCATCACTTTGATAATAAAGTGGTATGTATCACGATATTCCAGGTTCAAATATCCCCAATTTACCCATGTTTGCATAGGGGCGTATGTATACACCTATAAATTATAGTGGATGCATGTAAGGTGAGAAAGAAACCTACGTAGTTGTTGGTTGTGTCTCATTAAAGTAATGTTTTGTGGTGCAAGTTTGTGTCATGCAAGTCGAAAATCAACTTATATGTCATGTGAGTGCAAAACTAGTTAAATTAGTGATTTGTTTCAAGAGAATATAAAACTAACTTATTCATTTTGTGTCAGTTAATTATGCCCAATTATCTAATATTTAATCTATATATCTTCTCTAATTTAATAATTTAAATTAAACAAACCACTCCTATTAAAATTAAAGATCATAAATATACGTAATAATTAATTAACTATATTCTACAACTTTACTACTCTATTTTAAATAGATATAACAAATTAAATTAAAAAATACCTTTTGCACCCATTGCGACTAAAGTGGCCATCAAAGAGCCACATGTGGAGACTCCATCCAGAGTAGCACCTTAAGGACGAAGCACCCATGCAGATCCTAGTCGAAAGAGATGATCGACAAGCAAGTTCGCCACAATGAAATGATCCACTCTCTTTGATAAGTGAGAGATGGTTCTTCTAGATTTTTTTTCTAGAGATGTTAGCTTGTCATGGTCGTGTTTGTAAATTATTAGTTTCATTTTTAATTTTGAAAGTGATGTGCTTTCCATCACTTTTTTGAGCGACAATGATATTTTTGTTGGCCTTGTTTTTATAAGTCGTGTGTTGTATTTTTTTCATGTAAAAGTGATGAGGTGTTACCATCACTTCGAAATTCGACGAAGATGTTGTTTCCCTTGTTTTATGAGTCCTCTGATACATTTATTGACACAGCAAACACCTCAGATTACCGAGGAACCTACACCTCAAACACAACCATAAATGAATCCTAAAATGTGGATTCAGTTGAGTGTAGATCAGCACCAACAGAATAATAGACTACTAGAGTAACAACAACACGAGACCGGCATAATGTTAAGTATTATGTAGAAGTTGCAGGAGGAAATGGTTCCAGTAAGAAGTGACAATGAATGTCTAATGCAAGAAAAAGGATCCTTAAGAGCCTTTCCGACAAGTAGAATGAAGGGGTGTTACAACGTAGTATCGATAGGGATATGAAAGAATAGAATGAATGAGAAACCAAGGACCAAACCACGGAAATAATCGGTAGGATACCTTCATAGCGAATCAACAAGAATACGAACTATAATGAAGCAATGTCTGGTAATGTGTCAGATCAAAAACAAATTAAGAAGAAAAAAGGTGGAGCTACATGGTGGGTTTTGAAAAATAAAACCACCTACATTCGATAAAGAAGCTAATAAGGTGGCAGAGGCCTAGTTGATAAATATGAATAATTACTTTCAAGTATATGATTATAGAAGCAACCTTAAAGCCAAACTGGCCATTTACCAGTTGAGATGCAAAGCCACTCTATAGTGGGAGAAGGTAAAGAATGTTCACAGCATTGAAGATGAATATGTGACATGGGATTCATTCCAACGATACTTTAAAGAAAAATATTTAAAAAAACATTTCTATGACAAAAAATCTAGATAAATTCATGGTTTGAAGTTGGGTCAGATGACTATGGACGAGTATATTAGCAATTTCACCTCCCTATTAAGATATGTTCCTTATGTCAGAGAGGAAAAGGCTAAGTTTCAAAGGTTCCTGAGTAATTTTCCAACCCAAATGAAGGAACGAATTGAATTCGTAAATCCTAGGACCATGGACGAAGAAATTTGAAAGGCAAGAATGTGCTACCAACATTCCAAGGAAAAATGGGAAGTGGGAAAAATTTCGCAGTAAAGAAAAGGATAGAAAAATAGTTCAAAGTTCAAGGGTGCTAGAAGTAACAATTTAAAAAATTCTACGTAAAGTTCTATACGCCTAAACAAGGAAAAATTTCCAAACCACCCCTGTAGTGTTGGAGGTGTGGTGAGCCGCATTATTACCAAGATTTTCCTTAGTGAGGGGGAAGTGAAATAGTTACTAATATTTAGGAAGCTTCTACAGTTGGAGATGTAGCTTGAAATATACCTTGAATAAACGTAGCATTGGAAGATCATAAAGCATATTATGATCCAACGATGATAGAGTTGGAAGGTAAGCTACTTTCCTAGTATATTTCTATTTTGGTTGACCCAGGTGCAATTTAATTTATGTAAACTACAAAATAGTAGAAATATGTAAATTAAAAGGTTAGAAATTCAAAAATCCTTTGCTGGTACAGATAGCCACAAGAGCAACAAAAAAATTAAGTGCCAAAATTCCAAACTGTACTTTGGAAATTGGAGACCAGCAGTTGAATGTGGATCTGAACATACTGCCATTAGGATCATATGATGTTTTTCTAGGTATGGATTGGCTTGAAAAGAATTGAACTTTGGTGACTGTAAAGAAAATATTATTTACTATAGAATGCAAGATGCAACGCAAAAAGAGATTTAGGGAACCAAGAAAACACTACGACTATGTCTACCTTCTACATCTCAAATGAATAAGTGTATGAGGAAGGGATATCGGATTTATGTTGTCGGGTGGGATATGCAGTTCAGGAGAAGTCCCCTATGATGGAGAACATACCAGTGGTACAAGACTTTATGGATGTATTTCCAGAAAACGTACTGGATTACCCCCAAGAAGAGATATTGACCTCACCATTGAATTTATTCTAGGAGCATCACCAGTTTCAAGAGCTCCTTACAGAATGAGTGTTTCAGAGCTAACTGAATTAAAAATGTAATTGCAATAGCTACTAGAAAAAGGATTCATTCATCCGAGTTTATCCCCTTGGAGAGCACCAGTGCTATTCGTAAAGAAGAAATATGGATCCATGCAAATGTGCATGGATTATAGACAACTCAATAAATTGACAGTAAAAAATAAATATCCTTTACCTTAGATTGATGACATGTTTTTTCAGGTGAAAGGGGCCATAGTATTCTAAAAAATAGACTTAAGGTCTGGATACCACTTGATCCAGATTAAGGATGAGGATATCTACAATACTCCTTTGCGTACTAGGTATGAGCATTATGAGTTTGTGGTACTACCCTTCGGTTTAACAAATTCATCAGCAACATTTATGAGATTAATGCATGCTATATTTCACGCTTGATTGGATAAATTTGTGCTAATATTTATTGATGATATTTTAATCTATTCTAAGAATCAGGAAGAACATAAGGATCACCTAAGAATAGTGTTGGAAATGTTAAGGAAACACCAGTTGTATGCTAATTTCAACAAATGTGATTTCTTCAAAGTAGAAATTCAGTACTTAGGCCATGATATTTCAGCACAAGGGATAGCTATTGACCCAGAAAAAATTAAGACAATTATGGAATGAAATATTCCCCAAAATGTGGCGAATATCCAATCCTTTATGGGATTGGCTGGGTAGTACCCAAGATTCATTGAAGGGTTCTCCAGAATTTCTTTTCCAATCACCTCCTTGCAGAGAAAGGGAAAAGTATTTAAGTGGACTATTGAGTGCCAGAATAGTTTCGGAAGTTTAAATCATTTTTTCACCACTTCTCCAGTGTTGAGGGTAGTTGACCCCAATAAAGAGTTTTAGGTTTTTATAGACGCATGTAAGGAAGGAGTTGGGGCAGTTTTATCAGAGGAAGGAAAGGTGGTGGCCAATGAGTCAAGGAATTTAAAAGAACATGAGAAAAGATATTTAGCCTATGACTTGGAGTTAACAACAGTGGTACATGCACTCTAGGTATGGAGACACTACTTGCTGGGAAATGAGTGTGTATTAAAGACTGACCATAGTAGCCTAACTAGTTACGTCAAGAAAGTTAATTTAAAATCCTAACAGGAAAGACAGAATGCCTTCCTAAGTGAGTTTTATATGTATATTTAGCACATGAATGGTAAGGAAAACCATGTGATGGATGCCTTAAGTAGGAAACTGCATTGTGTTTAAGATATTTGCTATAAATAGATTGAATGAAAATTCTTAGATCAAGTAAAAGAGGAAGCACGGAAGGATCCTGAATACTAATTTATATGGCAACAAATGGAGGAGGCCAGAGAGCAAGGAAGCACTTCTGAATATGGAGTTAGTCAAGAACAAATGCTAACCTTTACAAGAAAGATATACTTACCAAACCGTGTGGATCTAAAGGAGGTAATCATGAATGAATATCATCGTAGTAATTATGCAGGACACCCAGGATACCAGAAAATGTTGATCACAATTACAAAAGTTTTTTTCTAGCCTGACATGAGAAGGAACATCGCTGAATACTTAAACAAGTGTTTGGAGTGTCAACATTTCAAGGTGGAGCATCGACATCTAGCTGGATTGTTGCAGCCCATACCTGTACCTGAATGGAAATGGGAAGGCATTTCCATAGACTTCATTACTAATTTTCCGTGTTAAAAAAAGGCACAATGATTCCGTTATGGTGGTGATCAACAGATTGAGAAAGGCTTCACATTTTATACTAGTACAGTCTACATACGAGACTGTACACATAGTTGATATTTTTATGAGAAAATTTTTTAGACTCCATGGTATTCCAAAGATTGTCATTTTGGAAAAAGATCTGAAGTTTAGTTGAACATTCTAGAAAAATTTATTTACAGGTTTGGTAACCCAAATAATTTTCAGCTCTATTTATCATCCCCAAACATATGGACAAACAAAACGGGTAAATTAGGTTTTGGAAGACATGCTATGCATGTATGTGATGTAGTAGCCAACAAAATGGGAAGAATATTTACACCTAGTTGAATTTGGTTACAAAAAATGGTTATCAGGAGACTCTTAAGATGAGTCCTTTCAAAGCTCTATATGGATGAAAATTTCGTACCTCCATTAATTGGAGCAGCCCCGAAACTAAGTTAATGCTTGGACTAGAAATGTTGGCTGAAATGGGACCAAAGGTAAGGAAGATCAGGCAAAACCTGAGAGCTGCTCAAGATCAACAAAAGATATACGCAGAGAAGAAAATGATTTATTGAGAGTGCGAGGTGGGTTATCACTTGTATGTGCGGATCAAACCAAAGAAGAACACCTTGAGATGGGTCTCATGTGCCAAGTTGGCTCCCAAGTTCTGCGGACATTTCCAGATATTGGAAAGGGTGGGGCCTCTGGCATATGGGTTGGCCTTACCTAGCCGCATTCGAGTGCACAATGTTTTTCATGTGTCCCTACTAAATAGATATGTACATGATCTGAAGCATGTAATCCATTGGCAGAACATTTATGTAAGAATAATTATAAAAATCCTAACTTGAAAACATAAATTTTTATGTGAATTTGACAAAAAAAAAAACTTTGTTGTTTGCAGGTAGAGCCAAATGGTGAGTTTCTGGTAGAACCCCAATGTATACTTGACCAGAGATAAATCATGCTCTAGAAGCAAGTCATCACCTAGGTTAAAGTGTAGTGGAAGCACTTCAACTCGAATGAGGCTACCTGGGAAGATGAGGGATTTTTACGTGAGGCATACCTATAGTTGTTTCTAGAGCTAGAGTGAAACACCGTGGACGGTGTTACTTCCAAAGGGGAAGTTGTGACGACTGAATTAAGCATTAACTAGTTGTTAAATAGAAATATGACATTCTAGTTAATATTTTAAAGGAAATATCGAAACATTTATTGTTTTCTGGAAAATTTTATTGTTTTTGTTGTTATGAAAAATAAAATTAGTTACGGAAAAGTAGTTCCATACAAATTAAAAAGGTTGATGGTAAAAGTATTCCAAGAACTGAGAAGTGGTTGGACAATTTTGAATAGTTACCTGCTCCTCTGAGCATGAAAGATACATCCCAGTGAGGAAAATGGGTTATGTTCATTAACTAAGGAAGAGAGTGAGGAATTTCCTGAGATGGTAGAGACCAGCGGAAATCACTCAGAGTTCCTAATAATTTCTAGTTCTGATTGGACTTGGGATCCTCAGGTCACAAGAGAAAACTCTGCCAACCTAAACCTCTCTTGTGTGAAGCATGGGTGAAAGAGAAGGACATAATTTCCTCTCGTGATGGTTAGGTGGACATCATAAGCCAATTTCACATTCAAATAAATAATTGTTCATTTCAGATAATTTAGTCAGGAAGCTTATTATAGTAACTTGCACACATATATGTGTTTAATAAGATTCACAAAAACAATATTGTTATGGATCAATACCTGGAAACAAAAAAATGATTTTGCAATGTTATTCATGAACTCGTCAATTACTTACAAGATTCTGCAATTATTGTTACGAGTTACTGTAAGTTAATCTTGTGAGTTTCTGCAACTAAAATAAGAATTTTTGCAAATTACTTTTAATTACTGCAAATTAATATTATGAGATTCTGCAAAAACAATAATATGAGCTACTGTAAATATTTATTGCAAATATTTTGAATCTGTCAAGATGCATACAAAAGAATAGCTGAAAAAGAGATTATGTTATTGAAATATATTTACAAATTGACTGTACAAATTCAAAGAAAGTAAACAAACTATAAAAAATATATCATCTAAAAACTATTGCGGAGTGAATCATTGCTTCTGGGAATGAGGAGGTAATTTCAACCCAGAACTCATTGCTACTTGTGACTACTTATACTTGCACAAAAGTTAGAGGTGGTCCTGTCACCTAAGTGAAAAAGATACAAAACCCTGTATTGGTAATTTAAAAAAAAGGAATGAAAACTAACTAAGACAAAATAAACTTTTCATTTCCAGAATCTGCATGCTAAGCATATATCTAGCTATAAAATAAGTGAAATGGAAGCTAGGATGCATTGAAAAACTGAGATATATATATATATATATATATATATATTAGAGATCGAGAATCAAGGTATGGCCTGAGACTCTAAACACAAGTATGTTACAAGATAAGAAGAAAGTACACATAATGGAAAACATAACTTATATGTATATATAAACTGCATCGAATAACACAGTTCGCAAACACAACAAGAAATTCCCATGAAGAAATTTGTCTTATGATATGAATTTAGAAGGAAAAAAATCCTTAAGCATTACATTTCCAAAACTAAGAAATTACAATAATTGATTCTGCAAAACTAAATCGAGGCCCAAAGGTACTGGCTCGGAAGAAATCCTCTAACAACTTCATACACTTGAAGGGAGGAATATTCATATAACCAATACTAGAGTACATATAAGAAAATGCAAGAAAGCTGACACTAGAAAAACAAGCTACTCAACTAGACAAATTCTATGGTCAAGCTGAAGTGAATTTCACTAATATGCTAGCAAGAGGAAGGAGTCCTTATTATCCTCAGCAGATTCACACATGCATACATGGGAAGGTAGATTCGTTTTCGTTAGTAGTAATATAGGACCACAACGCTCAACGTGAAGGAATATTTACGAGAGACCTTGATGTTCGGTAAGGAACTCACCTGCAATAATAAGCCACAAAAAATTGCAAGCGTTAGCATGATGAAATAAAACGGTAATTATTGTAAAAATTGAAGCAAAAACGAAAAGAAAATGAAACCAAGAAATCTAAATAGCTTCAAATGGTAATTCACCACGAGATTTTCTAAGAGTCGAACTGGAGACAAATGAATAGGAAAAAAATTTGGAAGATTAAATCACCATAATTAGATTGCATAAGGTAAGATTTGAATAAGGTAAGTCGAGAGGCAAAGTATCATTGTAACTAAAAGAAGGGTATTACCTCTGCTGAGTAGAGAGGGTTTGAGCGGGATTTAGACCAGCAACTTGCATTCACAACAACTTCATTGGTTACCTTCGTTACTAATCAAAGAAGAGCTTATAACTGTGACATCCAACCCTTAATCAACTATAGAACAAACTCATCGCATTGGAAAATAAAAATGAGGGAATCAGATAGGGTTTTCCTGGGATAAACCAAGTCATTTCCCACCGAACACAACCACCATAGATCTCCAAGGATCGGTCGGTGAGCAGAAAGGAAGGTGGCCCATTAAAACTTGAACCCGAATCCAAGAAATCTCACAGCTGTCGTGGTATTAAATTTCAAAGACATGACAACAGGACATTGGTACACACAATGTTTGAGACATTTATTAAAATGTGATGAGCTTCTACCGGCGCAAACCATAGACTTAATTAGTGGTTAGGTTTTCATGATTTTTCGGAAGGGTAAAATCTAATATGTGTTGGTTTACATAAAAACCTAAAACTTATGTTTAAGATTAGTAAGCATGCCATAGAAGTATTAATGCAAGAAGTAAATTTTGTTTTATCTTGTATGTTACACATATGTATACACCTATAAGTTATAGTGGAAGCATGTAAGGTGAGAAAGAAATATACATGGCTTTTTATTGTGTCTCATGCAAATAATTTTGTGTGATGCAAGTTTGTGTTATGTAAGTCTAAATCAACTTATGTGTCATATGAGTACAAAACTAATCAAATTAGTGATTTGTTTCAAGAAAATATAAAACTGACTTATTCATTTTGTGTCACTTAAATATGCCCAATTATCTAATATTTAATCTATATGTCTACTCTAATTTAATAACTTAAATTAAACAAACCACCCCTATTAAAATTAAAGATCATAAATATACCTAATAAATAATTAACTATATTCTACAACTTTACTACTCTATTTTCAATAGACATAACAAATTAAATTAAAAAACATTACATAATTAATAATTGTGTTAACATTAATAAATATATAACATAAAAAAATCAACATGGATATATTTTTGCTTCTCTTTGCATTCGTTACAGTACCATGTGCCAATACCATCTCTTAATAATACCACACTCTCAAAAAAATTTAACTCATGTTCCTATGACATTTTTTTTAATTAATGAAATTAATTCAAAGGAAAGAAAGTGAATAACTACTTTTGAGATAAATCCTAACATTTGATGAGTAACTATTACTAAGAATACTCTAGGATATAATATGGATCTTAAATATCTACCATCCACTTCATAATTATTGATCATTAAATTAAAATTCTAGATTTCTTATTACAAAATAAAGTCCCTATTGCTATAATTTTTCTTTTTAGATAATTATTGAATTAATTAATTAATTATATTTTAACGTCCACTAGACCAACAATAGTGTATGGGAGTACTAGTCTCCTTGTTTTTTTTCTTTTGCAATTCAATCATTTTCCTACTCAAATTGATGATGGGTTGTCCCAACCTTCTAACATGCCCCTCACTAAAAATACAATACCACTGTCACTGAATTGATGCTACCATGCTGCCATAACTATCCTTGACATCTTTGAAAGCATCACATCCCAAAATGAAATGATTTTCAGATTCCACTACTCCAAATGTGAAAAAAGGTACATACCTTTGCCCAAGCTTCTTTAGGTCTCTTCGATGGTCCCTTTTCATGCCAAAGTTGATGTGAGTTACTTCTTAATCAAGCAATAATACTATTTTCTCTCCATGAAATGCTAGCTCCAATGTACTGTTTTTGTTGGAGATTACAAGTGGGGTTCAATTGGTGAACATAGTACTTCTTCTTTCTACCCAACTCTTTTCACCCTATACCCTTACTAAACTTCTCCATAACAAAATTCTGTAACTAGTTGCTATTTGTGGTACATGAATTGAGGTAAATATGCAATTTTTTGCATTTTATTTCTTTCGCTCAGCCATCTACCTCGTCCCATTTCCACAATTCTTTTTAAATACAAAACGATAATTGTATACCCATGTTTGCATATGGGCATATGTATACACCTATAAGTTATAGTGGATGCATGTAAGGTGAGAAAGAAACCTACGTAGTTGTTGATTGTTTCTCATGCAAGTAATGTTGTGTGATGCAAGTTTGTGTCATGCAAGTCCAAAATCAACTTATGTGTCACGTGCATACACAACTAGTGAAATTAATAATTTGTTTCAAAGGAATAAAAACTAACTTATTCATTTTGTGTCACTTAAATATGCCAAATTATCTAATATTTAATCTATATATCTACTTTAATTTAATAACTTAAATTAAACAAACCACCCCTATTAAAATTAAAGATCATAAATATACCTAATAAATAGTTAACTATATTGTACAACTTTATTATTCTATTTTAAATATATATAACAAATTAAATTAAAAAAACAATAAATAATTAATAATTATTTTAATATAAAAAAAATATATAACATTAAAAAAATCAATTATAATTAAATAAAAAAGAAAACAATATGTAATTAATAATTATTTTAATATAAATAAATATATAACATAAAAAAAAATCAACTATAATATATTTTCGCTTAATAATTGTTTTTATATAAATAAATATATAACATAAAAAAAAAAAAACTCAACATGGATATATTTTCGCTTCTCTTTCCATTTTTTTTCCAACCACATTATGAAAACCAAAATCTTATTTCAGACTTGGCTTAAGGAAAATTTTATAAAGTAAATCAAGAATGGATGTAAAATACTAAAAAAAAAAAAAAAAATTATAGTAAATCAAGAATGGATTTTAAAAACTAAAAATCCCGATAGGAAAAAGCAGCACTGTATCAAATTTCTAAATTTCGTAATGTAAAACAAATAATTTACTATTGCATTGTGGGTCCTTAAACCCCTAATCCAAAAAGCTCCGCGCTAAGAACGGTTAATAAACTTGGTTTGCATATTTACTTTAATTTACATATATATGAAATATTAATTATAAAAATCGATAAATTATAAAAACGATAATCTGTAATGCATATTTATTTTAAAATAAGTCTTTCCTGCAATAATTTTTCTTTTTAGATAATTATTGAACTATTGAATTAATTATATTTTAAGGTTTGCTAGACTCACAATAGTGTATGGGAGTATCAGTCTCCTTGTTTTTTGTCTTTTGCAATTCAATCATTTTCCTACAGAAATTGATGATGGGTTGTCCCAACCTTCTAACAAGCCCCTCACTGAAAAGACAATACCACTACCACTGAATTGATGCTACCATGTTGCCATAACTATCATTGACTTCTCTGAGAGCATCACATCCCAAAATGAAATGATTTTCAGATTCCACTACCCCAAAAGTGAAAAAAAGTACACACATTTTCTTCCCAAGCTTCTTTAGGTCTCTTCGATGGTCCCTTTTCATGTCAAAGTTTATGTGAGTTACTTCTTAATCAAGAAATAATAATATTTTCTCTCCACTAAATGGTAGCTCCAATGTACTCTTTTTGTTGGAGATCATAAGTGGGGTTGAATTTTTGAACATAGTACCTCTTCTTCCTACCCAACTCTTTTCACCATATACCCTTATTAAACTTCTCGATAACAAAATGCTCTTACTCCTTGCTATTTGTGGTACATGCATTGATGTAAATATTTCATTTTTAGCATTTTATTTCTTTCGCTCGGCCATCTACCTCCTCCCATTCGCTCAATTCTTTTTAGATACACATCGATAATTGTATATTGTGCATCACTGTGATAATAAATTGGTATGTATCATGAGATTCTAGGTTCAAATATCCCCATTTTACCCATGTTTGCATAGGGGCATATGTGTACAGCTATAGTGGTATGTATCATGAGATTCGAGGATCAAATATCCCCAATTTATCCATGTTTGCATAGGGGCATATGTATACACCTATAAATTATAGTGGACGCATGTAAAGTGAGAAAGAAACCTACATAGTTGTTGGTTGTGTCTCATGCAAGTAATGTTTTGTGGTGCAAGTTTGTGTATGTCATGTGAGTACAAAACTAGTTAAATTAGTGATTTGTTTCAAGAGAATATAAAACTAACTTATTCATTTTGTGTCAGTTAAATATGCCCAATTATCTAATATTTAATCTATATATCTACTCTAATTTAATAATTTAAATTAAACAAACCACTCCTATTAAAATTAAAGATCATAAATATACCTAATAAATAATTAACTATATTCTACAACTTTACTACTCTATTTTAAATAGATATAACAAATTAAATTACAAAAAAAAACAATATATAATTAATAATTGTTTCAATATAAATAAATATATTGAAAAAATAAATAAATAAATAAAAATAATCTACGTGCATATATTTTCGCTTCTATTTTCGTTGCTCTTTGCATTTGTTTTCCATCCACTTTATGAAAGGCAAAATATTATTAAAGACATTTCTAAAAGCAAAATTTTAGAACATAAATCAAGAATGGATGTAAAAACCTAAAACTCGTGACAATCAAGAATGGATGTAAACAATGGAGTTAATAAAAATTTAACTCATGTTCATGTGACACATGTTTCTATGACATTTTTTTTTTAATTAATAAAATTAATTCAAAGGAAGGAAAGTGAATAACTACTTTTGAGATAAATCTCAACATTTGATCAGTAACTATTACTAAGAATACTGTAAGATATTCCATGGAGCATAAATATCTACCATCCACTTCATAATTATTGATCATTAAACTAAAATTCTAGAATTTTTAACATGACCAGTCTACTCATTTTAACATGCCCCTCATTGAATTGATGCTACCATGCTGCCATAACTATCCTTGACTTTTCTAAAAGAATCACATCCCAAAATGAAATTATTTTCAGATTCCACTACCCCAAAAGTGAAAAAAAATACACACCTTTTCTTCCCAAGCTTCTGTAGGTCTCTTGAATGGTCCCTTTTCATGCCAAATTTGAAGTGAGTTACTTATTAATTAAGCAATAATAATATTTTCTCTCCACCAAATTCTAGCACCAATGTACTATTTTTGTTGGAGATCACAAGTGGGGTTGAGTTCAGTGAAAATAGTACTTCTTCTTTCTACCCAACTCTTTTCACCATATACCCTTAGTAAACTTCTCCATAACAAAATTCTTTAACTCATTGCTATTTGTGGTACATGCATTGAGGTAAATATTCCATTTTTCGCATTTTATTTCTTTCACTCGGCCATCTACCTCCTCCCATTTGCACAATTCTTTTTAGATACAAAACGATAATTGTATATTGTGCATCATTGTGATAATAAAGTGGTATATATCATGATATTGTAGGTTAAAATACCCCAAATTTACCCATGTTTGCATACGGGCATATGTATACACCTATAAGTTATAGTGAATGCATGTAAGGTGAGAAAGAAACCTACATAGTTGTTGATTGTGTCTCATGCAAGTAATGTTGTTTGATGCAAGTTTGTGTCATGCAAGTCCAAAATCAACTTATGTGTCATGTGAGTACACAACTAATGAAATTAGTGATTTGTTTCAAGAGAATATAAAACTAACGTATTTATTTTGTGTCACTTAAATCTGCCTAATTATCTATTATTTAATCGATATATGTACTCTAATTTAATAACTTAAATTAAACAAACCACCACTATTAAGATTAAAAATCATAAACATAGCTAATAAATAATTAACTATATTCTACCACATTACTACTCTATTTTAAATAGATATAACAAATTAAATTAAAAAAACAATATATAATTAATAATTATTTTAAAATAAATAATATATATCATTAAAAAAGAAATCAACTATAATTAAATTAAAAAACAATATATAATAAATCATTATTTTAATATAAATAAATATGTAACATAAAAAAATCAACTATAGATATATTTTCACTTAATAAATAAATATATAATAAATAAATATTTTAATATAAATAAATATATAACATAAAAAAATCAACTATAAATATATTTTCGCTTAATAATTGTTTTTATATAAATAAATATATAAAAAAAAATCAACATGGATATATTTTTCACTTCTCTTTGCATTTGTTTTCCAACCACATTATGAAAACCAAAATCTTATTAGAGACTTTGCTAAAAGGAAAATTTTATAAAGTAAATCACGAATGGATGTAAATAACTAAAAATCCCCATAGGAAAAAGCCGCAGTGTAACAAATTTCTAAAATTTTTAATATAAAACAAATAATTTACTATTGCATTGTGGGTCCTTAAACCCCTAATCAGAAAAGCCCCGCCCCTCAAGAATCGTCAAGAAACTTGGTTTGCATATTTACTTTAATTTATATATATATATATATATATATATATATATATATGAAATATTAAATTATAAAAACCATAATCCATTGGCAACGAAGGCCGAAAATTTGTCAAAATCTCAGAGAAGTGCATATGGAAGACTTGATTTCAGTTTATGGATAACCGCGGGGAATTTCTCATTTCGGACCACACTCCAAGGCATATCAACCTTCGTAACCCTGATTCATTGGTTCCCTTCCTTACCATCTGGAGAAGGACTTTAACTCTGACATCCAAATTTTAACCAGCTGCAAAACAAACTCAGTTTAACTAGTTCTAACTGAGTGATGAGATAGCTAGATGTCCAGTGAATTAAATTAGATTTAATTCACAAGTAGTGATCAATCACATAACTGACAAGTCGCTTTTAATATATGCATGCATGCCCCTTCTTATGAAAAAAATAGTGATCAATCACATAATTGATGAGTCACTTTTAATAGATGCATGCATGCCAGTTCTTATGAAAACCTAGTTGAGACAGAGGTTAAAGTGAACATAACTATCAGTTGTATTATCAGAAAACTTATTTGGCCCAATTATAAAGTCATGGGAAGCCCATGATGGATTGCGCAATCAAGTAAGGTTGATTAACCTATTTAATAAGGATTAATTGCTTAGCCACTGTGTGGGCAAGGTTGGGCTAAGGAGGGGTTGAGAATTGGCTAACTGTTTGTCAATTTTTCCTTAGAATTGTTAGTAAATTTTGAGCGGGATTAGAGTGAAATAGTGAGGAGAGTGCATTATTTTATCAGTGTTAGAAAGAATTTTATTGTTTCATGACTCTTTGAATTTGTACAATATATGATAGAGGGGTTTTGAGCAGGTTCTTTCCCGAAGATACATATTGTGTTGTGTGATTGATAATTTATTTCTCTTACTTACATGTGATTGAGTGACCATTTTGTATTCCACAAATATAGTAGAAAGATTCAGTATCTTGTTTTAGTATATCACAAGATTGGATTGAATCCATTGGTATAGAGATTCTATATAATTTCTACAGGGGATGTTACATTAAGAAACTTTTTATATGATATTTTAAATTTATATGTATATTCACTCATATACTAAGGAATAGTATAAATTAAATGACAAATAAATATGGATAGGCATCAAAATAATTTTTTCCTCATGATACATCTTACAATACCAAGATTTAAAGAATTAATAAAATTAGCTAAATTATAATTTTATTTTAAATTGTTATTAATACTAGCCTAAATCCAAGTTAACTCCACATATACCAAACCTTGAAAGAGATAAAATTTCTTTCCATATTAAAATATTTCCATCTCAAGAGATTTGATGCCTCTTAGTGCTTGCCAGATATGGAGTTAAGATGGATGTAGGTTGATTTAATTCCCCCATTTAAATAATACACCTCCCACATGAATAATATGGGTTCTCATAAACCTAGAGCCAAAAAATAACCAATAACTTGACCAAGTCAAGTTTACCTTAACTATTCAACAAAAATTAATAATAAAAAAATAATAATGTAGAAAATTTATTTTAAAATAGGATTATTTTTATTTTTTTATTTTGGTGGATCTAAAATGTTTACATTACATTAATGTTTCTACTTTTATTTTTATGCATTTTAACCGAGTGAAAAGGTTTACAAGACAAGACATTGCAATAACTCTTCCATACTAGGTAGATTGCAAAGAGGTTTTGATATAATACCATGGGCCAATACTATAGCTTACTAATACCACATTCTCAAAAAACTTTAACTCATGTTCATGTGACACATGCTCCTATGACATATTTTTTAATTAATAAAATTAATTCAAAAGAAAGAAAGTGAATAACTACTTTTCAGATAAATCCCAACTTTTGATGCGTAACTATTACTAAGAATACTCTAGGATATTCTATGGAGCTTAAATATATACCATACACTTCATAATTATTGATAGTTAAATTAAAATTCTAGAATTCTTATTACAGAATGAAAGTCCCTATTGCTATAAATTTTCTTTTTAGATAATTATTGAATTAATGAATTAAATATATCTTAATGTCCACCAGACTAACAATAGTGTATGGGAGTACCAGTCTCCTTGTTTTTTGTCTTCTGCAATTCAATCATTTTCATACTCAAATTGATGATGGGCTGTCCCAACCTTCTAACAAGCCCCTCTTTGAAAAGACAATACCATCACATCCCAAAATGAAATGATTTTAAGATTCCATTACTCCAAAAGTGAAAAAAGTACACACCTTTTCTTCCCACTCTTCTTTAGGTCTCTTCCATGGTCCCTTTACATGTCAAAGTTGATATGAGTTACTTCTTAATCAAGCAATAATAATAATTTCTCTCCATAGCTCCAACATACACATTTTGTTGGATATTACAAGTGGGGTTGAATTCGTGAACATAGTACTTCTTCTTCCTACCCAAGTCTTTTCACCATATACCCTAATTGAACTTCTCCATAACAAAATTCTTTAACTCCTTACTATTTGTAGTACATGCATTGATGTAAATATTCCATTTTTCCCATTTTATTTCTTTCTCTCGGTCATCTACCTCCTCCCATTCACTAATTCTTTTTAGATACACAAGGATAATTGTATATTGTGCATCACTTTGATAATAAAGTGGTAGGATAATTGTATATTGTGAATCACTTTGATAATAAAGTGGTATGTATCACGATATTCTAGGTTCAAATATCCCCAATTTACCCATGTTTGCATAGGGGCATATGTATACACCTATAAATTATAGTGGACGCATGTAAGGTGAGAAAGAAACCTACGTAGTTGTTGATTGTGTCTCATGCAAGTAATGTTTTCTGGTGCAAGTTTGTGTCATGCAAGTCGAAAATCAACTTATATGTCATGTGAGTACAAAACTAGTTAAATTAGTGATTTGTTTCAAGAGAATATAAAACTAACTTATTCATTTTATGTTAGTTAAATATGCCCAGTTATCTAATATTTAATCTATATATCTTCTCTAATTTAATAATTTAAATTAAACAAACCACTCATATTAAAATTAAAGATCATAAATATACCTAATAAATAATTAACTATATTCTACAACTTTACTACTCTATTTTAAATAGATATAACAAATTAAATTAAAAAAACAATATATAATTAATAATTGTTTCAATATAAATAAATAGAGAACGTTAAAAAAAGAAAAATTCAACATGCATATATTTTCGCTTCTCTTTTCGCTGCTCTTTGCATTTGTTTTCCAACCACATTATGAAAGGAAAAATCTTATTACAGACATTGTTAAAAGGAAAATTTTAGAACGTAAACCAAGAATGGATGTAAAAAACTAAAACAAATAATTTACTACCATTGTGGGTCCTTAAACCCCTAGTCCAAAAAGCACCGCGGTCAAGAACCGTTATAGAAACTTGGTTTGCATATTTACTTTTCTATATATATATAATAATTATAAAAATTTGCTAAATTATAAAATCTATAATCCTAACTCGAAAAAAAACAACCGTTATGAATCACAAGTTGTGTTTATCAAGTTCAACAATTTCAATCTTCCATCATTGAATGTCATGAAAATATATCCGTTGATTATAATTGGCATCTTCTGTTCATTATAATTGGCTTCTCTTTCTTTTTCTTCAATTCAATATTTTTTGCTTTCACCAATTGCTTCCTCCGCCTCCCAGACCGTTTGTTTTTCTCTCTCATTTCTTGTATTTGCTGAGTCCCGTGTTCTATTCTCTGTGTTATTTTTGTATGTGGATGTATTTTTGTTCGGGTTTGTATTCCTGTTTGATATTTAATAGGTGGTGGAGGCAAGGGTTTTAAGAGAGACAGAAGCATCGGATCACACTACACCTATCCACATATTGGTCTTTCTCCTTGGCAGATTATAATGGTAATATTTTGTAGTCTTTGTTTTTTTAAATATTTTGTTTTGAAATTTTTTTTCCACAACGAACCAGGGATATTTTTTTCTTAATCTTGATTAAAAACAATTGTGTTATATCTCATATCAATGGTGTGAGCTAATTCTAACTGGTGTATATGAGTGCTAATATCCCAGCTCCAGGTCCATTCAAGAGTGTTGAGATAGATATATAATGCAAAGGGCAGTATTCAGATAAATAATGGCAGAGGAGTAGTTAGACACAAAATTCAGGTCCGTAACTTTCATGTAACCTATATTAATTTTTAAATGGAAAAGAAAAAAGAGATACCTAACCTGGGCATATATTTTCATGTGTTTATTGAATCCCATTTAGAATTTGAGCTAGAAATTGGATTGTGGTTAATATGTATGATGCGGTTAAAATGCTCTTCAAAAATACGAGGCATATGTCTTGACAATCTTTTCTTTTCATAATTTATATGTTTTTTTGGGTAAGTTTCCAACGGTTACGTCCATGAAAGCAAAAGCTTAAAAAAGATAAACATGAAACTCTCTACGATGTTTTTATTTGTGGTTGGAAGAATATAAAGAAACAAATAGTCGAAACAATAGTAGACGTTTGGACTAATAAATTATTTAAATTTCGGCCGCCCTCATTCATCTTTACTCGGGTATCACCACAAATTTATTCGCATGCAGACTCGCCCATTAGTTTATAGCTCAAATTATTCACATACGAACTTGCCCTACGAACTTGCCCTATTCACATACGAACTTTCCCATTAGTTTGTTTTTTCAGAATCTACTCCAAATCTTTCACATACGAACTTTCCCAGAGGATAGGAATGGTCAAAGTTTTGGGCAGGTTAAGGAGGATGCAAATTTCACCTTTCCCACCCATCGGATTCCGGCAAGCTCAGGATAGATTCTAGGAAAATTGTGGGATGATTAATTTCACTCCTACGATCAAAATCATAATTTTCAAAAAATTATAATTTGTTTTTAATTACAACAAAAAATTAATTAAAAAAAGGGGGTGGCAACACACCACCCCTGGCACTCCACTCGAATAACTATAACATATTTTAAAAATATATATTGGAAGATCCAACGGGTCATGACCCCCGTCGGACCCCCAAAAACCAACATATATTACAAACATGTTTCATATAACGGCCACCATAAAACATGGTTCTGGTGGGTGTCAAACCCGCTTGACTTAATAGCTGGCCGGTCCACCAACAGAACCACAAATAACCTCCACTCCATGCTATAGCATGTGATAGCTCCAATGTAATGTGGGTGGCGCAGGTGTCAGTTCCATCGCGAACTCGACCACTGCCAAATTGTTGCTATGATTACCATACAGAGCCAACTCCGTTGGCAGGAGTTAAGGGGCGGGCCGCCCAATGCGGGTCCGACACCCTCCACTTTGGTTAAAAAATATGTATGTGGTTTTTAAAAAATACATGGCACGATATTACTCCTTTTTAGGAGGGGTCAATGTTTGATCACCTGACCTTCTCCCTCCTAACATGGATCCACCCAATAAATATACTTAAACCCAGCATTTGCATGGTGCACCCAAGCCAGACTAGAGTAGGAGTGCCCATGTGGATCGAGGACATTTGTAGGTGGAACCATGAGCGTGGAGTAGTAATTATGTAGGTGGAACTATAAGCCTTGAAATTTTCCTGGGAAGGTAATTTTTCTCCATGTCAGAATATAGTCAAGTTTATAGTCATTTTTCACGGTTTTCCATAGGGAATGCAATGGAGATGTCATATTTTCATTTTGAGTTGCAGATTTCCAATCCACCCATGGAGAAACTACGTGGAGGAACCTAATGGGAATATAAAATATTCCATTTTTCCCCAGATCTTCACTTTCTCAGAATTCAACAAATGGACAGTCATTTTTTCACTATTCGACATCACAAAGCTGATGGTATATTCAAAATTTTCATCTAAGATTTAAATTTTTTGGTAATTTTTTGAAGTGAAATTGCAGGTGTCAATTTTCAGGGAGTGAGAAGTCAATTTCACACCTTTCGATACCACAATCATGATGGTGTTTTCAGATCTAGTAGCAGTAGCAACCATTCTTTAGTCATCTTCATCGTGAGATATATGACGTGATTCTTTCATGTACTTCTTTGTTCCAAGATGCTTACTGCTGTACAAACCCATGTTGATGTATGAGTCATGGGATCTTGTCTTGTTCTTTTTTTTTTTAATTGATGTCCTTTCTGTCATGGACTTGTATTATTTTTTAGATCCCTTTTATGGCATGTTGGAGGGATACTCCCTGCCACAGATATGTCATTGAGATCCCTTGTTTTAGATGTTGGTGAGATATTCACAGTCTTTATGCTTGAGCAATCGTTATACTGATAGGAGTCCTTCTTATGCGTTAGAGTTTTGCAATGGAACATCTCGTAGAGAGGTCTGTCCACTCTTGCGTGAGGGAGTTTTCCTTATATGTCAGAAAAACAATCCATGTACATCTTCTACTTACAACACTTAATGCAGTGGCATACACCATGATGATACTGAGGCCCCGAGATGTAGTCCCTCCTGGACGAAATCCGTTATCAAACGACATCTTCTTATGATTGTTGATCTTGACATATTACATTTCTCTTATTTACAACATGTAGTTGTTAATTTAAGTTCATTAATGCCTCAATGAATGAAATTCTAATTTATTGTCCGAAGTAAAAGGTATTGGTTAAGGGTATCAAGAATTTACCCTGAATCAAGAAGGTGAGGTGGCCCATTAAAACTTGAACACGAATCCAACAAATCTCACAACTATCACAATATTAAAATGCCAGGACATGACAACAAGACTGTGGTACACACAGTATTCGAGACATTTATTAAATGTGATGACCTTCTGCCGACACAAACCATAGGCTTAATTAGTGGTTAGGTTTTTGTGAGTTTTTAGAAGGGTAGAATTTAATATGTGTTGGTTTACATATAAACCTAAGACTTCTATTTAAGATTAGTAAGCATGCCATATAAGATTGAACTTTTAAGTATTGACATTAATGCAAGAAGTAAATTTTTTTTTATCTTATATGTTACAAGTGCTATTAGAGCAAGGTTCCCACGTTGGGACCTTAAGGGGCACCTAACGAGTTAGAATGTGTGTATACTGATACACAGAAAATAAGTAGTACTACAAGGAAGAAATGAAAAGGGGATCGACACAGCAAACACCTCAGAATAAAGAGAAACCTACACCTCAAAAAACAACCATAAATGAATCCTGAAATGTGGTTTTAGTTGAGTGTAGATCAGCACCAACAGACTAATAGACTACTGGAGTAACAACAACACCAGACCGACATAATGTTAAGTATTGTGTAGAAGTTGTAGGAGGAAATGGTTCGAGTAAGAAGTGGCAATGAACGTCTAATGCAAGAACAAGAAAGGATACTTAAGAGCCTTTCTGACAAGAAAAATGAAGGGGTGTTACAACCCAGTCCTGATAGGGATATGAAAGAAGAGAATGAACGAGAAACCAAGGACCAAACCATGGACAGAATCGGTAGGATACCTTCATAGTGAATCAACAAGAATAAGAACTATAATGAAGCAATGTCTAGTAATGTGTCAGATCAACAGGAAATTAAGAAGCAAAAAAGTGGAGCTACATGGTGGGTTTTGAAAAATAAAACCACCTACATTTGATAAAGAAGCTAATGAGGTGGCAGACGACTGGTTGATAAATATGAATAATTAATTTCAAGTATATGAGTATAGAAGCAACCTTAAAGCCAAACTGGCCATTTACCAGTTGAGATAAAAATCCATTCTATAGTGGGAGGAGGTAAAGAATGTTCGTAGCATTGAAGATGAATATGTGACATGGGATTCATTCCAACAATACTTAAAATCATGGGATTCATTCCAAAAATACATGGTAAAAAACATTTCTATGACAAAAAATCTAGATAAATTCGTGGTTTGAAGCTGGGTCAGATGACTATGGATGAGTATATTACCAAGTTCACCTCCCTATTAAGTTATGTTCCTTATGTCAGAGAGGAAAAGGCTAAGGTTCAAAGGTTCCTAAGTACTTTTCCAACCCACATGAAGGAACGAATTGAATTCGTAAATCCTAGGACCGTGGAAGAAGAAATTTGAAAGGCAAGAATGTGCTACCAACAGTCCAAGGAAAAAGGGGAAGTGGGAAAAATTTGGCAGCCAAGAAAAGGACAAAAAAATAGTTCAAATTTCAAGGGTGCTAGAAGTAACAATTTGAAAAATTTTGCGTGAAGTTCTGTACGCCTAAACAAGGAAAAATTTCCAAACCACCCCTGCAGTGTTGGAGGTGTGGTGAGGTGCATTATTACAAAAATTTTCGTTAGTGAGGGGGAAGTAAAATAGTTACTAATATTTAGGAAGCTTCTACAGTTGGAGATGTAGCTAGAAATATACCTTGAATCAACGTAGCATTGGAAGATCGTCAGGCAGACTATGAGCCAACGATGATAGAGTTGGAAGCTAAGCTACTTTCCTAGTTTGTTTCTATTTTGGTTGACCCAGGTTCAATTTAATTTATGTAAAATAAAAAAAAGTAGAAGTATGTAAATTATAAGGTTAGAAATTTAAAAATCCTTGGCTGGTACAGCTAGCCACAGGAGCAAGAAAAAAATTAAGTGCCAAAATTCCAAACTATACTTTGGAAATTGGAGACCAATAGTTGCATGTGGATCTAAACATATTGCCATTAGGATCACATGATGTTTTTCTGGGTATGGATTGGCTAGAGAAGCATTGGACTTTGGTGACTGTAAAGGAAATATTATTTACTACAGAATGCAAGATGGAACGCACAAATAGATTTAGGGACCCAAGAAAACACTACAGCTATGTCCTATTACAACATTTCAAATGAATAAGTGTATGAGGAAGGGATGTCAGATTTATGCTATTCAGTTGGGATATACCAATTCCAAGGAGAATTCCCCTATGATGGAGAACATACCAGTGGTACAACACTTTATGGATGTATTTCCAGAAAACGTATCGGATTACCCCCAAGAAGAGATATTGACCTCACCATTGAGTTAATTCCAGGAACATCACCAATTTCAAGAGCTCCTTACAAAATGTGTGTTTCAAAGCTAACTGAATTAAAAATGCAATTGCAATAGCTACTAGAAAAAGGATTCATTCGTCCGATTTTATCCCCTTGGAGAGCACCGGTGCTATTCGTAAAGAAGAAAGATGGAGCCATGCAAATGTGCATGGATTATAGACAACTCAATAAATTGACAGTCAAAAATAAATATCCTTTACCTCAGATTGATGACCTGTTTATTCAGGTGAAAGGGGCCATAGTATTCTAAAAAATAGACTTAAGGTCTGGATACCACCAGATCCAGATTAAGGATGAGGATATATACAATACTCCTTTCCGTACTAGGTACGAGCATTATGAGTTTATGGTACTACCCTTCGGTTTAACAAATGCATCAACAACATTTATGAGATTAATGCATTGTATA
Source organism: Pinus albicaulis (assembly GCA_034641835.2). Taxonomy (NCBI): domain Eukaryota; kingdom Viridiplantae; phylum Streptophyta; class Pinopsida; order Pinales; family Pinaceae; genus Pinus; species Pinus albicaulis. The sequence goes on along the minus strand of CM076576.1, from coordinate 874,251,936 downwards.
TTTCACCCATTATTGGATAAATTTGTGCTAATATTTATTGATGATATTTTAATCTATTCTAAGAATCAAGAAGAACATAAGGATCACCTAAGAATAGTGTTGGAAATGTTAAGGAAACACCAGCTACACGCTAATTTCAGCAAGTGTGTTTTCTTCAAAGTAGAAATTCAATACTTAGGCCATGATATTTTAGCAGACAGGATAGCTATTGACCCAGAAAAAATTAAGACAATTATGGAATGGCATATTCCCCAAAATGTGGTGAATATCCAATCCTTTATGGGATTGGTTGGGTACTACCGAAGATTCATTGAAGGGTTCTCTGGAATTTTTTTTCCAATCACCTCCTTGCAGAGAAAGGGAAAAGTATTTAAGTGGACTATTGAGCGCCAGAATAGTTTTGGAAGGTTAAATCATTTGTTCACCACTACTCCAGTGTTGAGGGTAGTTGACCCCAATAAAAAGTTTTAGGTTTTTACACATGCATGTAAGCAAGTAGTTGGGGTAGTTTTATCATAGGAAGGAAAGGTAGTGGCCTATGAGTCAAGGAAGTTAAAAGAACATGAACAAAGATATTTAGACTATGAATTGGAGTTAAAAACAGTGGTACATGCACTCTAGGTATGGAGACACTACCTAATGGGAAAGAAGTGTGTATTAAAGACTGACTATAGTAGCCTAACTAGTTACGTCAAGAAAGCTAATTTAAAATCCCAACAAGCAAGATGGAATGCCTTCCTAAGTGAGTTTTATATGGATATTTAGCACGTGAATGGTAAGGAAAACCATGTGACGGATGCCTTAAGTAGGAAACTGCATTGTGTTTAAGATATTTTCTATAAATAGCTTGAATGCAAATTCTTAGATCAAGTAAAAGAGGAAGCATGGAAGGATCCTGAATACCAATTTCTATGGCAACAAATGGAGGAGGCCATAGAGCAAGGAAGCACTTCTGAATATGGAGTTAGTCAAGAAAAAATGCTAACCTTTACAGGAAAGATATACATACCAAACCGTGTGGATCTAAAGGACGTAGTCATGAATGAATATCATCGTAGTAATTATGCAAGACACCTAGGATACCAGAAAATGTTGATCACAATTACAAAAGTTTATTTCTAGCCTGACATGAGAAGGAACATCGTTGAATACTTAAACAAGTATTTGGAGTATCAACATGTGAAGGTGGAGCGTTGACATCTAGCTGGATTGTTGCAGCCCATACCTATACCTGAATGGAAATGGGAATTCATTTCCATAGACTTCATTACTGGTTTGTCGCGTTACAAAAAGGCACAATGATTCCATTATGGTGGTGATCGACAGATTGAGAAAGGATTCACATTTAATACTAGTACAGTCTACATACAAGACTGTACACATAGCTGATATTTTTATGAGAGAAGTTTTTAGATTGCATGGTATTCCAAAGACTATCATTTCGGAAAAAGATGTGAAGTTTAGCTCAACATTCTGGAAAAATTTATTTACAGGTTTGGTAACCCAAATAATTTTCAGCTCTGCTTGTCATCCCCAAACATGTGGACAAAAAAAATGAGTAAATTAGGTTTTGGAAGACATGCTATGCATGTATGTGATGTAGTAGCCAACAAAATGAGAAGAATATTTACACCTAGTTAAATTTTCTTACAAAAAATGGTTATCAGTAGACTCTTAAGATGATTCCTTTCAAAGCTCTATATGGACAAAAATTCCGTACCTCCATTAATTGGAGTGGCCCCGAAACTAAGTTAATGCTTGGACTAGAAATGTTGGCTGAAATGGAACCGGAGGTAAGGAAGATCAGGAAAAACCTGAGAGCTGCTCAATATCAACATAAGATATACGCAGAGAAGAAAAGGACTTATTGAGAGTGTGAGGTGGGTTATCAAGTGTATGTGTGGATCAAACCAAAGAGGAACACCTTGAGATGGGTCTCTTGTGCCAAGTTGTCTCCCAGGTTCTGCGGACCTTTCCAGATATTGGAAAGGGTGGGGCCTATGGCATATGGGTTGGCCATACCTAGCTGCATTCGGGTGCACAATGTTTTTCGCATGTCCCTACTAAAGAGATATGTACATGATCTGAAGCATGTAATCCATTGGCAAAACATTCATGTAGGAATAATTAGAAAAATCCTAACTTGAAAACATAAATTTTTATGTGAATTTGACAAAAAAAAACTTTGTTGTTTGCAGGTAGAGCCGGATGGTGAGTTTCTGGTTGAACCTCAACGTATACTTGACCAGAGAGAAATCATGCTCCAGAAGCAAGTCATCACCCAGGTTAAAGTGCAGTGGAACCACTTCAACTCGAATGAGGCTACCTGGGAAGATGAGGGATTTGTACGTGAGGCATACCTATAGTTGTTTCTAGAGATAGAGTGAAACACCGTGGACGGTGTTACTTCCAAAGGGGAAGTTGTGACAACTGAATTAAGTATTAACTAGTTGTTAAATAGAAATATGACATTTTAGTTAATATTTTAAAGGAAAGACCGAAACATTTATTGTTTTCTGGAAAATTTTATTGTTTTTGTTGTTATGAAAAATAAAATTAGCTATGGAAAAGTAGTTCCATAAAAATTAAAAAGGTTGATGGTAAAAGTATTCCAAGAACTGAGAAGTGGTTGGACAATTTTGAATAGTTACTTGCTCCTTCGAGGATAAAAGATACATCCCAGTGAGGAAAATGGGTTATGTTCATTAACTAAAGAAGAGAGTGAGGAATTTCCTAAGTTGTTAGAGACCAGTGGAAATCACTCAGAGTTCCTAATAATTTCTAGTTCTGATTGGACTTGGGGTCTTGAGGTCACAAGAGAAAACTTTGTCAACCTAAACCTCTCTTATGTGGAGCATGGGTGAAAGAGAAGGACATAATTGCCTCTCGTGATGGTTAGGTGGACATCATAAGCCAATTTCACATTTAGATAAATAACTGTTCATTTCAGATAATTTAGTCAGGAAGCTTATTATAGTTACTTTCACAGAGATATGTGTTTAATAAGCTTCACGAAAACAATATTGTTATGGATCAATACCTGGAAACAAATAAATGAGTTTGAAATGTTATTAGGAACTCATCAATTACTTACAAGATTCTGCAATTATTATTATGAGTTACTGTAAGTTAATCTTGTGAGTTTCTACAACTAAAATAGGAATTTTTGAAAAATACTTTTAATTACTGCAAATTAATAATATGAGATTCTACAAAAACAATAATATGAGCTACTGTAAATATTTATTGCAAATATTTTGAATTTGTCAAGATGCATACAAAATAATAGCTGAAAAAGAGATTATGTTATTGAAATATATTTACAAATTGGCTGTACAAATTCAAAGCAAGTAAACAAACTATAGAAAATCTATCATCTAAAAACTGTTGTGGAGTCAACCATTGGTTCTGGGAATGAGGAGATAATCTCAACCCAGAACTCATTGGTACTCCTGACTACTTATACTTGCACAAAAGTTAGAGGTGGTCCCGTGACCTAAGTGAAAAAGATAAAAAACCCTGTATTGGTAATTTAAAAAAAAAGGAATGAAAACTAACAAAGACAAAATAAACTTTTCATTTCCAGAATCTACATGGTAAAAATATATCTAGCTATAAAATAATTGAAATCGAAGCTATGGTTCATTGAAAAACATATATATATATATATATATATATATTAGAGATCGAGAATCAAGGTCTGGCCTGAGACTCTGAACACAAGTATGTTACCAGGTAATAATAAAGTACACATAATGGAAAAAACAACTTATATATATATATATATATAAACTGCATCGAATAACACAGTTCCCAAACACAACAAGAAATTCCAATGAAGAAATTTGTATTATGATATGAATTTAGAAGGAAAACAAATCCTTAAGCATTACATTTCCAAAACTAAGAAATTAAAATAATTAATTCTGCAAAATGAAACCGAGGCCCAAAGGTACCGGCTCGGAGGAAATCCTCTAATGACTTCATACACTTGAAGGGAGGAATATTCATATAACCAATCCTGGAGGACATATAAGAAAATTCAAGAAAGCCGATGCTAGAAAAACAAGCTACTCAACTAGACAAATTTTGTGGTCAAACTCAAGTGAATTTCACTAATATGCTAGCAAGAGGAAGGAGTCCTTCTTATACTCAACAGATTCACAATGTGAAGGAATATTTACAAGAGACCTTGATGTTTGGTAAGGAACTCACCTGCAATAATAAGCCACAAAAAATTTCAAGCGTTAGCATGATGAAATAAAACGATAATTATTGTAAAATTTTAAGCGAAAATGAAAAGAAAATGAAACCCATAAATCTAAATGCCTGCAAATGGTAATTCACCACGAGATTTTTCGAGAGTCGAACTGGAGACAAATGAATAGGAAAAAAATTCGGAAGATTAAATCACCATAATTAGATTTCATAAGGTAAGATTTGAATAAGGTAATCCTAGAGGCAAAGTAACATTGTCACCAAAAGAAGGGTATTACTTGTGCTGAGTAGAGAGGGTTTGAGCGGGATTCAGACCAGCAGCTTGCATTCGCAACAGAGGCCGAAAACCTACCAAAATCTTAGAGAAGTGCATATGGCTGAGTCAATTCTAGCGCGTCGACAACCACAGGGAATTTCTCATTCCGAACAACATCCCAAGTCAGATCAACCTTGTTAACCCTAATTCATTGGTTACCTTCGTTACCAATCAGAGAAGAGCTTATAACTGTGACATCCAACCCTTAACTGTGACATCCAACCAGACTCACAATAGTGTATGGGAGTATCAATCTCCTTGTTTTTTGTCTTTTGCAATTCAATCATTTTCCTACTCAAATTGATGATGGGATGTCCCAACCTTCTAACAAACCCCTCACTGAAAAGACAATACCACTGCCACTGAATTGATGCTACCATGTTGCCATAACTATCCTTGACTTTTCTGAAAGCATCACATCCCAAAATGAAATGATTTTCAGATTCCACTACCCCAAAAGTGAAAAAAGTACACACCTTTTCTTCCCAAGCTTCTTTAGGTCACTTCCATGGTTCCTTTTCATGTCAAAGTTTATGTGAGTTACTTCTTAATCAAGAAATAATAATATTTTCTCTCCACTAAATGGTATCTCGAATGTACTCTTTTTGTTGGAGATCATAAGTGGGGTTTAATTTTTGAACATAGTACCTCTTCTTCCTACCCAACTCTTTTCACCATATACCCTTATTAAACTTCTCGATAACAAAATTCTTTAACTCCTTGCTATTTGTGGTACATGCATTGATGTAAATATTTCATTTTTGGAATTTTATTTCTTTCGCTCGGCCATATGCCTCCTCCCATTCGCTCAATTATTTTTAGATACACAACGATAATTGTATATTGTGCATCACTGTGATAATAAAGTTGTATGTATCATGAGATTCTAGGTTCAAATATGGCCAGTTTACCCATGTGTACACCTATAGTGGTATCTATCATGAAATTATAGGTTCAAATATCCCGAATTTATCCATGTTTGCATAGGGGCATATGTATACACCTATAAATTATAGTGGACGCATGTAAGGTGAGAAAGAAACCTACATATTTTTTGGTTGTGTCTCATGCAAGTAATTTTTTGTGGTGCAAGTTTGTGTCATGCAAGTCGAAAATCAACTTATATGTCATGCGAGTACAAAACTAGTTAAATTAGGGATTTGTTTCAAGAGAATATAAAACTAACTTATTCATTTTGTGTCAGTTAAGTATGCCCAATTATCTAATATTTAATCTATATATCTACTCTAATTTAATAATTTAAATTAAACAAACCACTCCTATTAAAATTAAAGATCATAAATATACCTAATAAATAATTAACTATATTCTACAACTTTACTAAAATAGATATAACAAATTAAATTAAAAAAACAATATATAATTAATAATTGTTTCAATATCAATAAATATATAACATAATAGAAAAAAAAAAAAAAAACAACATGCATATATTTTAGCTTCTCTTTTCGCTGCTCTTTGCATTTGTTTTCCAACCACATTATGAAAGGCAAAATCTTATTACAGAGATTTCTAAAAGGAAAATTTTAGAACGTAAATCAAGAATAAATGTAAAAAACTAAAACTCCCGACAATCAAGAATGGATGTAAAGAGTGGAATTAATAAAAATTTAACTCATGTTCATGTGACACATGTTTCTATGACATTTTTTTTAATTAATAAAATTAATTCAAAGGAAGGAAAGTGAATAACTACTTTTGAGATAAATCTCAACATTTGATGAGTAACTATTACTAAGAATACTCTAATATATTCCATGGAGCATAAATATCTACCATCCACTTCATAATTATTGATCATTAAATTAAAATTCTAGAATTCTTATTACAGAATAAATTCTCTATTGCTATAATTTTTCTTTTTAGATAATTATTGAATTATTGAGTTAATTATATTTTAACGTCCACCAGAATAAAAATAGTGTATGGGAGTACCAGTCTCCTCATTTTAACATGCCCCTCACTGAATTGATGCTACCATGCTACCATAACTATCCTTGACATTTCTAAAAGAATCACATCTTTCTCTCCACCAAATTCTAGCTCCAATGTACTCTTTTTGTTGGAGATCACAAGTGTGGTTGAATTCAGTGAACATAGTACTTCTTTCTACCCAACTCTTTTCACCATATACCCTTAGTAAACTTCTCCATAACAAAATTCTTTAACTCGTTGCTATTTGTGGTACATGCATTGAGGTAACTATTCATTTTTTCCCATTTTATTTCTTTCACTCAACCATCTACCTCCTCCCATTTGCACAATTCTTTTTATATAAAAAACGATAATTGTATATTTTGCATCACTCTGATAATAAAGTGGTATATATCATGATATTGTAGGTTCAAATACCCCAAATTTACCCATGTTTGCATACGGGCCTATGTATAAACCTATAAGTTATAGTGAATGCATGTAAGGTGAGAAAGAAACCTACGTAGTTGTTGATTGTGTCTCATGCAAGTAATGCTTTTTGATGCAAGTTTGTGTCATGCAAGTCCAAAATCAACTTATGTGTCATGTGAGTACACAACTAGTGAAATTAGTGATTTGTTTCAAGAGAATATAAAACTAACTTATTTATTTTCTGTCGTTAAATATGCCTAATTATCTAATATTTAATCTATATATGTACTCTAATTTAATAACTTAAATTAAACAAACCACTGCTATTAAGATTAAAAATCATAAATATAGCTAATAAATAATTAACTATATTCTACCAATTTACTACTCTATTCTAAATAGATATAACAAATTAAATTAAAAAAACAATATATAATTAATAATTATTTTAAAATAAATAATATATATCATTAAAAAAAAAATCAACTATAAGTAAATTAAAAAAACAATACATAATAAATCATTATTTTAATATAAATAAATATATAACATAAAAAAATCAACTATAGATATATTTTCACTTAATAAAACAATATATAATTAATAGTTATTTTAATATAAATAAATATATATAACATAAACAAATCAACTATAAATACATTTTTGCTTAATAATTGTTTTTATATAAATAAATATATAAGAAAAAATCAACATGGATATATTTTCGCTTCTCTTTGCGTTTGTTTTCCAACCACATTATGAAAACCAAAATCTTATTACAGACTTTGCTAAAAGGAAAATTTTATAAAGTAAATCACGAATGGATGTAAATAACTAAAAATCCCCATAGGAAAAAGCCGCACTGTAACAAATTTCTAAATTTTTTAATATAAAACAAACAATTTACTATTGCATTGTGGGTCGTTAAACCCCTAATCCAAAAAGCGCCGCCCCTCAAGAATCATCAAGAAACTTGGTTTGCATATTTACTTTAATTTATATAAATATATATATATATGAAATATTAAATTATAAAAACCATAATCCATTGGCAACAGAGACCGAAAACTTGTCAAAATCTCAAAGAAGTGCATATGGAAGACTTGATTTCAGTTCATGGATAATCGCGGGGAATTTCTCATTTCGGACCACACTCCAAGGCAGATCAACCTTCGTAACACTAATTCATTGGTTCCTTTCCTTAACTTCTGGAGAAGGAATTTAACTCCGACATCCAACTTTTAGCGAGCTACAAAACAAACTTAGTTTAACTAGTTCTAACTGAGTGATGAGATAGCTATATGTCCAATGAATTAAATTAGATTTCATTCACAAGTAGTGATCAATAAGATAACTGACGAGTCACTTCTAATATATGCATGCATGCCAGTTCTTATGAAAAAAATAGTGATCAATCACATAACTGATGAGTCACTTTTAATAGATGCATGCATGCCAGTTCTTATGAAAACCTAGTTGAGACAGAGGTTAAAGTGAACATAACTATCAATGGTATTATCAGAAAACTTATTTTAGCCCAATTATAAAGTCATGGGAAGGCCATGATGGATTCCACAATCAAGTAAGGTTGATTATCCTATTTAATAGGGATTAATTGCTTAGGGACTGTGTGAGCAAGTCTGGGCTAAGGAGGGGTTGAGAACTGGCTAACTGTTTGTCAATTTTTCCTGAGAATTGCTAGTCAACTTTGAGTGGGATTAGAGTGAAATAGTGAGGAGAGTGCATGATTTTATCAGTGTTAGAAAGAATTGTATTGTTTCATGACTCTTTGAATTTGTACAATATATGATAGAGGGGTTTTGAGCAGGTTCTTTCCCAAAGATACATATTGTGTTGTGTGATTGACAATTTATTTCTCTTACTTACATGTGATTGAGCGACCATTTTATATTCCACAAATATAGTAGAAAGATTTAGTATCTTGTTTTAGTACATCACAAGATTGTATTGAATCCATTGGTATAGAGATTCAATATAATTTCTACAGGGGATGTTACATTAAGAAACTTTTTATATGATATTTTAAATTTATATGTATATTTCACTGATATACTAGGGAATAGTATAAATTAAATGACAAATAAATATGGATAGGCATCAAAATAATTTTTTCCTCATGATACATCTTACAATACCAAGATTTAAAGAATTAATAAAATTAGCTAAACTATAATCTTATTTTAAATTATTGTTAATACTAGCCTAAATCCAAGTTAACTCCACATATACCAAACCTTGAAAGGGATCAAATTTGCTTCCATTTTAAAATATTTCCATCTCAAGAGATTTGATGCCTCTCAGTGCTTTCCATATATGGAGTTAAGATGGATGTATGTTGATTTAATTCCCCCATTTAAATAATACAACTTTCACATGAATAAGATGGGTTCTTGAAAACCTAGAGCCAAAAAATAACCAATAACTTGACCAAGTCAAGTTTACCTTAACTATTCAACAAAAATTAATAATAAAAAAATAATAATGTAGAATATTTATTTTAAAATAGGATTATTTTTATTTTTTTATTTTGGTGGATCTAAAATATTTACACATTATATTAATGTTTTTATTTTTATTTTAATGCATTTTAAGCAGGTCAAGTAAAATGTTCTGAGACAAGACTTTGCAATACCTCTTGCGTACTAGGTTGGGAGCATCCCTTGAAGTAGTTATATATATATATATATAGAGAGACTCTTTACCATGAGGAATAATCTCCACTTTATTATAGAGATTGTTAACTTGCAAATAGGTTTTGATACAGTACCATGGGCCAATACTATAGCTTACTAATACCACATTCTCAAAAAACTTTAACTCATGTTCATGTGACACATGCTCCTATGACATATTTTTTAATTAATAAAATTAATTCAAAAGAAAGAAAGTGAATAACTACTTTTGAGATAAATCCCAACTTTTGATGAGTAACTATTACTAAGAATACTGTAAGATATTCTATGGAGCTTAAATATCTACCATCCACTTCATAATTATTGATAGTTAAATTAAAATTCTAGAATTCTTATTACAGAATGAAAGTCCCTATTGCTATAATTTTTCTTTTTAGATAATTATTGAATTAATGAATTAATTATATTTTAATGTTCACCAAACTAACAATAGTGTATGGGAGTACCAGTCTCCTTCTTTTTTGTCTTTTGCAATTCAATAATTTTCATACTCAAATTGATGATGGGTTGTCCCAACCTTCTAACAAGCCCCTCTCTAAAAAGACAATATCATCACATCCCAAAATGAAATGATTTTAAGATTCCACTACCCGAAATGTGAAAAAAGTACACACATTTTCTTCCCAGGCTTCTTTAGGTCTCTTCCATGGTCCCTTTTCATGTCAAAGTTGATGTGAGTTACTTGTTAATCAAGCAATAATAATAATTTCTCTCCACTAAATGCTAGCTCCAACGTATTCCTTTTGTTGGAGATTACAACCTGGGTTGAATTCGTGAACATAGTACTTCTTCTTCCTACCCAAGTCTTTTCACCATATACCCTTATTCAACTTCTCGATAACAAAATTCTTTAACTCCTTACTATTTGTAGTACATGCATTGATGTAAATATTCCATTTTTCCCATTTTATTTCTTTCTCTCGGTCATCTACCTCCTCCCATTCACTTAATTCTTTTTAGATACACAAGGATAATTGTATATTGTGCATCACTTTGATAATAAAGTGGTATGTATCACGATATTCCAGGTTCAAATATCCCCAATTTACCCATGTTTGCATAGGGCCGTATGTATACACCTATAAATTATAGTGGACGCATGTAAGGTGAGAAAGAAACCTACGTAGTTGTTGGTTGTGTCTCATGAAAGTAATGTTTTGTGGTGCAAGTTTGTGTCATGCAAGTCGAAAATCAACTTATATGTCATGTGAGTACAAAACTAGTTAAATTAGTGGTTTGTTTCAAGAGAATATAAAACTAACTTATTCATTTTGTGTCAGTTAAATATGCCCAATTATCTAATATTTAATCTATATATCTTCTCTAATTTAATAATTTAAATTAAACAAACCACTCCTATTAAAATTAAAGATCATAAATATACCTAATAATTAATTAACTATATTCTACAACTTTACTACTCTATTTTAAATAGATATAACAAATTAAATTAAAAAATACCTTTTGCACCCATTGCGACTGAAGTGGCCATCAAAGAGCCACATGTGGAGACTCCATTCAGAGTAGCACCTTAAGGACGAAGCACCCATGCAGACCCTAGTCGAAAGAGATGATTGACAAGCAAGTTCGCCACAATGAAATGATCCACTCTCTTTGATAAGTGAGAGATGGTTCTTCTAGATTTTTTTTCTAGAGATGTTAGCTTGTCATGGTCGTGTTTGTAAATTATTAGTTTCATTTTTAATTTTGAAAGTGATGTGCTTTCCATCACTTGTTTGAGCGAGAATGATATTTTTGTTGGCCTTGTTTTTATAAGTCGTGTGTTGTATTTTTTTCATGTAAAAGTTATGAGGTGTTACCATCACTTCGAAATTCGACGAAGATGTTGTTGCCCTTGTTTTATGAGTCCTTTGATGCATTTATTTCATGTAAAAGTGATGAGGTGTTTTCCATCACTTCGAAATGTGACAATGAAGTCTTGTTTGTTAAAGATAGCTCAGGTATGATTCCCTTTTGATGTAAACTTGAACACTGAGTACATCTTATAAGCTCATGGCAAGTGACTTTTCCAGATGCTTGTGGTGCAACAGTACACATCAATGGAGATTATTTTAATGCTTTTAGAGGACCAAAAGCTGCTTAGTGGGGAGGATTGATCCAGGTGGCTTTAGAGACACACGCAGGACAAAAAGTGCTCAAAAATCAAAGTGTTTGGATTGCTCTTGAGCTAGGTTCAGGTTGAAGAGCTTGTCACCCTAAGCGCAATGGTGTGATTGGTTGATCAAATCGAGCCCGTATGCGAAGGATATGAGTGGTCAATGTTTTGTTTTGACTTGAATGGCTGGGCAGGTTAAGGAGGACGCAAATTTGACCATTCCTGCCCATCGGATTCCGGCAAGCTGAGGCTAGATTCTAGGAAAATTTGTGTGATGATTAATTTCACTCCTACGGTCAAAATCATAATTTTCAAAAAATTATAATTTGTTTTTAATTACAACAAAAAGTTAATTAAAAAAAGGGGGTGACAAGACACCACCCCTGGCACTCCACCTAACTAACTATAACATATTTTAAAAATATATATTGGAATATCCAACGGGTCGTGAACCCTGCTGGACCCCCAACAACCAACATATATTACAAACATTTTTCATATAATGGCCACCATAAAACATGGTTCCGGCAGGTGTCGAACCCGCTCCACTTAATAGCTGGCCGGTACACTGACATAACCGCAAATAACCTCCACTCCATGCTATAGCATGTGATAGCTCCAATGTAATGTGGGTGGCACAGGTGTCAGTTCCATTGTGAACCCAACCACTGCCAAATTGTTGTTATGATTACCATACAGAGCCAACTCCATTGGCGGGAGTTAAGGGGCGGCCCACGCAATGTGGGTCCAACACCCTCCAATTTGGTTAAAAAATATGTATGTGGTTTTTAAAAAATACATGGCACGATATTAATCCTTTTTAGGAGGGGTCAGGGTTTGATCACCCGACCTTCTCCCTCCTAACATGGATCCAAACCAACTCATCTAAATGAGTTTTTTGAAAACTTCACCCAAGAAAAATACTTAAACCCAGCATTTGCAAGGTGTACCCAAGCCAAACCAGAGCAGGAGTGACCATGTGGATCGAGGACATTTGTAGGTGGAACCATGAGTGTGGAGTAGTAATTATGCAGGTGGAACCATAAGCCTTGAAATTTTCCTGTGAAGGTCATTTTTCTCCATGTCGGAATATAGTCAAGTTTATAGTCATTTTTCATGGTTTTTTGTAGGGAATGCAATGGCGAGGTCAGAATTTCCAATCCACCCATGGAGAAACTAAGTTGAGGAACCTAAGGGGAATCTAGAAGATTCCATTTTTCCCCAGATCTTCACCTTCTCAGAATTCAAAAAATGGACAGTCATTTTTTCAGTATTCGACATCATAAAGTTGATGGTATATTCAAAATTTTCATCTAATATTTACATTTTTCGGTCACTTTTTGAAGTGAAGTTGCAGGTGTCAATTTTTATGGAGTGAGAAGTCAATTTCACACCTTTCGACGCCACAATCATGATGGTGTTTTCAGATCCAGAAGTAGTAGTAACCATTCTTCATTCATCTTCAACGTGAGCTATATGATGTGATTCTTTCATGTACTTCTTTGTTCCAAGATGCTTACTGTTATACAAATCCCTGTTGATGTATGAGTCATGGGATCTTGTCTTGTTTTGTTTTTTTATTGATGTCCTTTCTGTCATGGACTTGTATTATTTTTTAGATCCCTTTTATGCCATGGTGAAGGGATACTCCTTGCGACACATATGTCATTTAGATCCCTTGTTTTAGATGTTTGCAGGATATTCACAGTCTTTATGCTTGAGTAGTCGTTATACTGATAGGAGTCCTTCTAATGCATGATATTTTTGCAATGGAATATCTTGTAGAGAGGTCTATCCACTCTTGCGTGAGGGAATTTTCCTTCTATGTCAGAAAAACACATCCATGTACATATTATACTTAGAACACTTAATGTAGTGGCCTACACCATGATGATATTGAGGCCCCAAGATGTATTCCCTCCCAGATGAAATCTGTTATCAAACGACATCTTCGTATGATTGTTGATCTTGAAATATTACGTTTCTCTTCTTTAAAACATGCAGTTGTTAATTTAAGTTCATTAATGCCTCAATGAATGAAATTATAGTTTATCGTCCGAAGTAAAAGGTCTTGGTTAAGGGTATCAAGAATTTACCCTGAATCAAGAAGGAGAGGTGGCCCATTAAAACTTGAACTCGAATCCAACAAATCTCACAGCTGTCACAATATTAAATTGCTATGACATGACAACAATACTTTGGTACACACAGTATTCGAGACATTTATGAAATGTGATGACCTTCTGCCGATGCAAACCATAGGCTTAATTAATGGTTAGGTTTTTGTGAGTTTTCAGAAGGGTAAAATTTAGTATGTGTTGGTTTACATATAAACCTAAGACTTTTGTTTAATATTAGTAAGCATGCCATAGAAGATTAAACTTTGAAGTACTGACATTAATGCAATAAGTAATTTTTTTTTTTATCTTATATGTTACAAGTGCTATCAGAGTAACGTTCCCACGTTGGGACCTTAGGGGGCACCTAACGAGTTAGAATGTGTGTATAATAATGCAATGAAAACAAGTAGTACTACAAGGAATAAATGAAAAGGGGATTGACACAAAAAACACCTCAGAATACCAAGGAACCTACACCTAAAACACAACCATAAATGAATCATAAAATGTGGATTCAGTTCAGGGTAGATCAGCACCAATAGAATAATAGACTACTAGAGTAACAACAACACCAGACCGACATAATTTTAAGTATTGTGTAGAAGTTGCAAGAGGAAATGGTTCCAGTAAGAAGTGACAATGAATGTCTGATGCAAGAACAAGGATACTTAAGAGCCTTTTCGACAAGTAGAATGAAGGGGTGTTACGACGTAGTCTCGATAGGGATATGAAAGAATAGAATGAACGAGAAACCAAGGACCAAACCACAGACATAATCAGCAGGATACCTTCATAGCGAATCAACAAGAATAAGAAGTATAATGAAGCAATGTCTGGTAATGTGTCAGATCAACAACAAATTAAGAAGAAAAAAAGTGGAGCTACATGGTGGGTTTTGAAAAATAAAACCACCTGCATTCGATAAAGAAGCTAATAAGGTGGCAGAGGCCTGGTTGATAAATATGAATATTTACTTTCAAGTATATGATTATAGAAGCAACCTTAAAGCCAAACTGGCCATTTACCAGTTGAGATGCAAAGCCACTCTATAGTGGGAGGAGGTAAAGAATTTTCACAGCATTGAAGATGAATATGTGACATGGGATTCATTCCAAAAATAATTTAAAGAAAAATATTTAAAAAAACATTTCTATGACAAAAAATCTAGATAAATTCTTGGTTTGAAGCTGGGTCAGATGACTATGGATGAGTATATTAGCAAGTTCACCTCCCTATTAATATATGTTCCTTATGTCAGAGAGGAAAAGGCTAAGGTTCAAAGGTTCCTGAGTAATTTTCCAACCCAGATGAAGGAACGAATTGAATTCGTAAATCCTAGGACCATGGACGAAGAAATTCGAAAGGCAAGAATGTGCTACCAACATTCCAAGGAAAAAGGGGAAGTGGGAAAAATTTGGTAGCAAAGAAAAGGACAAAAAAATAGTTCTAAGTTCAAGGGTGCTAGAAGTAACAATTTAAAAAATTCTACGTAAAGTTCTGTATGCCTAAACAAGGAAAAATTTCCAAACCACCCCTGTAGTGTTGGAGGTGTGGTAAGCCGCATTATTACCAAAATTTTCCTTAGTGAGGGGGAAGTGAAATAGTTACTAATATTTATGAAGCTTCTACAGTTGGAGATGTAGCTCGAAATATACCTTGAATAAACGTATCATTGGAAGATCATCAAGCAGATTATGATCCAACGATGATAGAGTTGGAAGGTAAGCTACTTTTCTAGTCTATTTATAGTTTAGTTGACCCAGGTGCAATTTAATTTATGTAAACTAAAAAATAGTAGAACTATGTAAATTAAAAGGTTAGAAATTCAAAAAGCCTTTGCTGGTACAGCTAGCCACAGGAGCAACAAAAAAATTAAGTGCCAAAATTCCAAACTATACTTTGGAAATTGGAGACCAGCAGTTGAACGTGGATCTGAGCATACTGCCATTAGGATCATATGATGTTTTTCTAGGTATGGATTGGCTTGAAAAGCATTGGACTTTGGTGACTGTAAAGAAAATATTATTTACTATAGAATGCAAGATGCAACGCACAAAGGGATTTAGGGAACCAAGAAAACACTACAGCTATGTCTTATTACAACATCTCAAATGAATAAGTGTATGAGGAAGGGATGTCAGATTTATGCTATTCAGGTGGGATATGCCAATTCCAAGGAGAATTCCCCTATGATGGAGAACATACTAGTGGTACAAGACTTTATGGATGTATTTCCAGAAAACGTACCAGATTACCCCCAAAAAAAGATATTGACCTCACCATTGAGTTAATTCCAGGAGCATCACCAATTTCAAGAGCTCCTTACAAAATCAGTGTTTCAGAGCTAACTGAATTAAAAATCCTATTGCAATAGATACTATAAAAAGGATAATAGATAAATTAAATCACGAATGGATGTATATAACTAAAAATCCCCATAGGAAAAAGCCGCAGTGGAACAAATTTCTAAATTTTTTAATATAAAACAAATAATTTACTATTGAATTGTGGGTCTTTAAACCCCTAATCCAAAAAGCCACGCCCCTCAAGAATCGTCAAGAAATTTGGTTCGCATATTTACTTTAATTTATATATATGAAATATTAAATTATAAAAACCATAATCCATTGGCAACAAAGACCGAAAACTTGTCAAAATTTCAGAGAAGTGCATATGGAAGACTTGATTCCAGTTCATGGATAACCGCGGGGAATTTCTCATTTCGGACCACACTCCAAGGCAGATCAACCTTTGTAACCCTGATTCATTGGTTCCCTTCCTTACCATCTGGAGAAGGACTTTAACTCTGACATCCAACTTTTAACAAGCTGCAAAACAAACTCAGTTTAACTAGTTCTAACTGAGTGATGAGATAGCTAGATGTCCAGTGAATTAAATTAGATTTCATTCACAAGTAGTGATCAATCACATAACTGACGAGTCACTTTTAATATATGCATGCATGCCAGTTCTTATGAAAAAAATAGTGATCAATCACATAACTGATGAGTCACTTTTAATAGATGCATGCATGCTGGTTCTTATGAAAACCTAGTTGAGACAGAGGTTAAAGTGAACATAACTATCAGTGGTATTATCAGTAAACTTATTTGAGCCAAATTATAAATCCATGGGAAGCACATGATGGATTGTGCAATCAAGTAAGGTTGATTATCCTATTTAATAGGGATTAATTTCTTAGGGACCGTGTGAGCAAGGCTAGGCTAAGGAGGGGTTGAGAATTGGCTAACTGTTTGTCATTTTTTCTTCAGAATTGCTAGTCAATTTTGAGCGGGATTGGAGTGAAATAGTGAGGAGAGTGCATGCTTTTATCAGTGTTAGAAAGAATTGTATTGTTTCATGACTCTTTGAATTTGTACAATATATGATATAGGGGTTTTGAGCAGGTTCTTTCTTGAAGATACATATTGTGTTGTGTGATTGATAATTTATTTCTCTTACTTACATGTGATTGAGCGACCATTTTATATTCCACAAATATAGTAGAAAGATTCAGTATCTTGTTTTAGTACATCACAAGATTGGATTGAATCCATTGGTATAGAGATTCTATATAATTTCTACAGCGGATGTTACATTAAGAAACTATTTATATGATATTTTAAATTTATATGTATATTTCACTCATATACTAGGGAATAGTATAAATTAAATGACAAATAAATATGGATAGGCATCAAAATAATTTTTCTCTCATGATACATCTTACAATACCAAGATTTAAAGAATTAATAAAATTAGTTAAATTATAATTTTATTTTAAACTATTATTAATACTAGCCTAAATCCAAGCTAAATCCACATATACCAAACCTTGAAAGGGATCAAATTTCTTTCCATATTAAAATATTTCCATCTCAAGAGATTTGATGCCTCGCTTGCCAGATATGCAGTTAAGATGGATGTAGGTTGATTTAATTCCCCCATTTAAATAATACATCTTCCGCATGAATAAGATGTGTTCTCATAAACCTAGAGCCAAAAAATAATCAATAACTTGACCAAGTCAAGTTTACCTTAACTATTCAACAAAAATTAATAATAAAAAATAATAATGTAGAATATTTATTTTAGAATAGGATTATTTTTATTTTTTTATTTTGGTGGATCTAAAATGTTTACATTACATTAATGTTTTTATTTTTATTTTTATGCATTTTAACCGAGTCAAAATGTTTACAAGACAAGACATTGCAATACCTCTTGCATACTAGGTTGGGGAGCATCCCTTGAAGCAGTTATATATATATATATATATATATATATATATATATATATATATATATATTCTTTACCATGAGGAATAATCTCCACTTTATTATAGAGATTGTTAACTTGCAAATAGGTTTTGATACAGTACCATGGGAAATACTATAGCTTACTAATACCACATTCTCAAAAAACTTTAACTCATGTTCATATGACACATGCCCCTATGACATATTTTTTAATTAATAAAATTAATTCAAAAGAAAGAAAGTGAATAACTACTTTTGAGATAAATCCCAACTTTTGATGAGTAACTATTACTAAGAATACTCTAGGATATTCTATGGAGCTTAAATATCTACCATCCACTTCATAATTATTGATAGTTAAATTAAAATTCTAGTATTCTTATTACAGAATGAAAGTCCCTATTGCTATAATTTTTCTTCTTAGATAATTATTCAATTAATGAATTAATTATATTTTAACGTCCACCAGACTAACAATAGTGTATGGGAGTACCAGTCTCCTTGTTTTTTGTCTTCTGCAATTCAATCATTTTCATACTCAAATTGATGATGGGTTGTCCCAACCTTCTAACAAGCCCCTCTTTGAAAAGAAAATACCATCACATCCCAAAATGAAATGATTTTAAGATTCCACTACCCCAAAAGTGGAAAAAGTACACACCTTTTCTTCCTAGGCTTCTTTAGGTCTCTTCCATGGTCCCTTTTCATGTCAAAGTTGATGCGAGTTACTTCTTAATCAAGCAATAATAATAATTTCTCTCCACTAAATGCTAGCTCCAATGTACTCCTTTTGTTGGAGATTACAAGTGGGGTTGAATTCGTGAACATAGTACTTCTTCTTCCTACCCAAGTCTTTTCACCATATACCCTTATTGAACTTCTCGATAACAAAATTCTTTAACTCCTTACTATTTGTAGTACATGCATTGATGTAAATATTCCATTTTTCCCATTTTATTTCTTTCTCTAGGTCATCTACCTCCTCCCATTCACTTAATTCTTTTTAGATACACAAGGATAATTGTATATTGTGCATCACTCTGATAATAAAGTGGTAGGATAATAAAGTGGTAGTTAAATTAGTGATTTGTTTCAAGAGAATATAAAACTAACTTATTCATTTTGTGTCAGTTAAATATTCCCAATTATCTAATATTTAATCTATATATCTTCTCTAATTTAATAATTTAAATTAAACAAACCACTCCTATTAAAATTAAAAATCATAAATATACCTAATAAATAATTAACTATATTCTACAACTTTACTACTCTATTTTAAATAGATATAACAAATTAAATTAAAAAAACAATATATAATTATTAAAACAATATATAATTATTAATGGTTTCAATATAAATAAATATATAACATTAAAAAAAAAAAAACAACATGGATATATTTTCGCTTCTGCTCTTTGCTAAAAGGAAAATTTTAGAACGTAAATCAAGAATGGATGTAAAAAACTAAAACTTCCGATAGGAAAAAGCAGTCGTGTAACAAATTTCTAAATTTCTTAATGTAAAACAAATAATTTACTATTGCATTGTGGGTCCTTAAACCCCTAGTCCAAAAGCACCGCGATCAAGAACCGTTATAGAAACTTGGTTTGCATATTTACTTTTCTATATATATATATAATAATTATAAAAATTGACTAAATTATAAAAACTATAATCCTAATTCGAAAAAAAACAACCGTTATGAATCACAAGTTGGGTTTATCAAGTTCAACAATTTCACTCTTCCATCATTGAATGTCATGAAAATATATCCGTTGAATAGGAGAAATGTGCATCTTTTGTTCATTATAATTGGCTTCTCTTTCTTTTTCTTCAATTCAATCTTTTTTGCTTTCACCAATTTCTTCCTCCGCCTCCCAGACCGTTTGTTTTTCTCTCTCGTTTCTTGTATTTGCTGAGTCCCGTGTTCTATTCTCTGTGTTATTTTTGTATGTGCATGTATTTTTGTTCGGGTTTGTATTCCTGTTTGATATTTAATAGGTGGTGGAGGCAAGGGTTTTAAGAGAGACAGAAGCATCGGATCTTTCTCCTTGGCAGATTATAATGGTAATATTTTGTAGTCTTTGTTTTTTTAAATATTTTGTTTTGAAATCTTTTTTCCACAACGAACAGGGGATATTTTTTTCTTAATCTTGATTAAAAACAATTGTGTTATATCTCATATCAATTTGCAATGTGAATTCTAACCTGGTGTATATGTTTGTTAATATCCCAGCTCCAGGTCCATTCAAGAGTGTTGAGATAGATATATAATGCAAAGGGCAGTATTCAGATAAATAATGGCAGAGGAGTAGTTAGACACAAAATACAGGTACGTAACCTTCATGTAACCTATATTAATTTTTAAATGGAAAAGAAAAAAGAGATACCCAACTTGGGCATATATTTTCATGTGTTTATTGAATCCCATTTACAATTTGAGCTAGAAATTGGATTGTGGTTAATATGTCTTCCATTGCGGTTAAATGTCTTCAAAAATAGAGGCATATGTCTTTGTAATCTTTTCTTTTCATAATTTATATGTTTTTTGGGTAAGTTTCAACAGTTACGTCTAAAAACAAAAGCTTAAAAAAGATAAACATGAAACTCTCTCTGATGTTTCTTATTTGTGGTTGGAAGAATATAAAGAAACAAATAGTCGAAACAATAGTAGACGTTTGGACTAATAAATTTAAATTTCGGCCTCCCTCATTCATCTTTACTCAGGTATCACCACAAATTTATTCGCATGCAGACTCGCCCATTAGTTTATAGCTCAAATTATTCACATACGAACTTGCCCTATTCACATACGAACTTGCCCATTAGTTTGTTTTTTCAGAATCTACCCCAAATCTTTTACATACGAACTTTCCAAGAGGTTTTGTTTTCAGAATCTACCCAAAATCTTTCACATACGAACTTTCCCAGAGGTTTTGTTTTTAGAATCTACCCTAAATCTTTCACATAAGAACATTCCCTGAGATTTTGTTTTCAGAATCTACCCCCAAATCTTTCACATACGAACTTGCCCAGAGGTTTTCCTTTTCAGAATCTACCCGAAATCTTATGCACTTTCAATTATTTCTGTGATCGAATAGTTGTTTAGGGAATAATTTGATGCTTATTGGGTCGAAATTCTAGACCATGCAACCCTCCTCTTCCTTGGACAATCCAATTGTTTAGATCCTTGATTGTACTCGGAATACCCTAATAGTATTCAATACGGCCTTACACATTAGTAGCGCAGGAAATAAGGTTTTGCTTTCACAATCTGCCCCAAATATTTTTCACTTATGGGGTTTCGAGTTGTGGTCTAGTCATATGTTCATACTTTTGTAAAAAGAAAGTCTAATACTTCTGAACTCGGAATAATTTGTTGTCCCTCGAACTTGGACAATGTCTAATAATATACAATTAATAAATACAGTAGATGTCTAATAATGTCTAATAATATTCAATAAAAAAAAACCTCTCCCAGTTCTTTCTATCATTCTTTTAACCATCCTAGAACCTTATATTACTCTCTTTACAATCTCAGAACCTTCTATTACTCTATTTACGGTCCTGCTGTAGCTATCTGATATTGTTTTTAAATTTAAAACAGAGAGGCTGAGTTGTCAAAAATATTTCTCTTCCAAGTCCACTCAATTTCATAAAACCCCTCTAATATCGCTCCGACGTCCTTTGATACTGCTATTAATATGTGTATAGAATTTATCGGGGTAGTTTCCATATCGATTGTCTAAACTAGTTATCCAAATATTAAAAAGTCAATATTAATTTTGAACATATCAATTTATATTAGATTCCATTTCTATAAATAGATATGATGAATACACTTTTATATAATGTAATATTCCTTTTAGATGTATAAAATTTTTCCAATCGAATAAAATTGAAGTTAAAAATTCTTAAACAAGTGTTTGGAGTGTCAACTGTCAAGGTGGAGCATCGGCATCTAGCTGGATTGTTGCAACCTATACTTGTACATGAATGGAAATGTGAAGTCATTTCCATAGACTTCATTCCTGGTTTGCCGCGTTAAGAAAAGGCACAATGATTCCATTATGGTGGTGATCGAAAGATTGAGAAAGGCTTCACATTTTATACTAGTACTGTCTACATACGAGACTGTACACATAGCTGACATTTTTATGAGAGAAGTTTTTAGATTGCATGGTATTCCAAAGACTGTCATTTCAGAAAAAGATGTGAAGTTTAGTTGAACATTCTGGAAAAATTTATTTACAGGTTTGGTAACCCAAATAATTTTCAGCTCCAAACATATGGACAAAAAAAACAGGTAAATTAGGTTTTGGAAGACATGCTATGCATGTATGTGATGTAGTAGCCAACAAAATGGAAAGAATATTTACAGCCAGTTGAATTTGCTTACAAAAAATGGTTATCAGGAGACTCTTAAGATGAGTCCTTTCAAAGCTCTATATGGAGGGAAATTTCGTACCTCCATTAATTGGAGCGGCCCGGAAACTAAGTTAATGCTTGGACTAGAAATGCTGAGAGCTGCTCAAGATCAACATAAGATATACGTAGAGAAGAAAAGGAATTATTCAGAGTGCGAGGTGGGTTATCACGTGTATGTGCGGATCAAACCAAAGAAGAACACTTTGAGATGGGTCTCTTGTGCCAAGTTGGCTCCCAAGTTCTGCGGACCTTTCTAGATATTGGAAATGGTGCGGCCTCTAACATATGGGTTGGCCTTACCTAGCCACATTCGGGTGCACAATGTTTTTCACGTGTCCCTACTAAAGAGATATGTACATGATATGAAGCATGTAATCCATTGGTAGAACATTCATGTAGGAATAATTAGAAAAATCCTAACTTGAAAACATAAATTTTTATGTGAATTTGACGAAACAAAACTTTGTTGTTTGTAGGTAGAGCCGGATGGTGAGTTTCTAGTTGAACCTCAATGTATACTTGACCAAAGAGAAATCATGCTCTAGAAGCAATTCATCACCCAGGTTAAAGTGCAGTGGAAGCACTTCAGCTCGAATGAGGCTACCTGCGAAGATGAGGGATTTGTACGTGACACATACCTATAGTTGTTTCTAGAGATAGAGTGAAACACTGTGGACGGTGTTACTTCCAAAGGGGAAGTTGTGACAACTGAATTAAGTATTAACTAGTTGTTAAAAAGAAATATGACATTTTAGTTAATATTTTAAATGAAATACCGAAACATTTATTGTTTTCTGGCAAATTTTATTGTTTTTGTTGTTATGAAAAATAAAATTAGTTATGGAAAATTAGTTCCACAAAAATTAAAAAGGTTGATGGTAAAATTATTGCAATAACTGAGAAGTGGTTGGACAATTTTAAATAGTTACCTGCTCCTCTGAGGATAAAAGATACATCCCAGTGAGGAAAATGGGTTATGTTCATTAACTAATGGAAGAGAGTGAGGAATTTCCTAGGCTGGTAGAGACCAGCCGAAATCACTCAGAGTTCCTGATAATTTCTACTTCTAATTGGACTTGCGGTCCTGAGGTCACAAGAGAAAACTCTGTCAACCTAAACCTCTCTTGTGTGGAGCATGGGTGAAAGAGAAGGACATAATTGCCTCTCGTGATGGTTAGGTGGACATCATAAGCCAATTTCACATTCAGATAAATAACTGTTCATTTCAGATAATTTAGTCAGGAAGCTTATTATAGTTACTTGCACACATATATGTGTTTAATAAGCTTCACGAAAACAATATTGTTATGGATCAATACTTGGAAACAAAGAAATGAGTTTTCAATGTTATTCATGAACTCGTCAATTACTTACAAGATTCTGCAATTATTATTATGAGTTACTGTAAGTTAATCTTGTCAGTTTCTGCAACTAAAATAAAAAAATTTGCAAAGTACTTTTAATTATTGCAAATGAATGCTATGAGATTCTGCAAAAACAATAATATGAGCTACTATAAATATTTATTGCAAATATTTTGAATCTGTCAAGATGCATACAAAAGAATAGCTGAAAAAGAGATTATGTTATTGAAATATATTTACAAATTGACTGTACAAAGTCAAAGCAAGTAAACAAACTATAGAAAATCTATCATTTAAAAACTGTTGTGGAGTGAACCATTGGTTCTGGGAATGAGGAGGTAATCTCAACCCAGAACTCATTGCTACTCCTAACGACTTATACTTGCACAAAAGTTAGAGGTGGTCTCGTCACCTAAGTGAAAAAGATACAAAACCCTGTATTGGTAATTTTAAAAAAATGAATGAAAACTAACTAAGAAAAAATAAACTTTTCATTTCCAGAATATGCATGCTAAGCATATACCTAGCTATAAAATAAGTGAAATGGAAGCTAGGATGCATTGAAAAACTGATCGAGAATCAAGGTCTGGCATGAGACTCTGAACACAAGTATATTACCAGATAAGAATAAAGTACACATAATGGAAAACATAACTTATATGTATATATAAAATGCATCGAATAAAACAGTTCCCAAACAGAACAAGAAATTCCCATGAAGAAATTTGTATTATGATATGAATTTAGAAGGAAAACAAATCCTTAAGCATTACATTTCCAAAACTAAGAAATTACAATAATTAATTCTGCAAAACTAAACCGCGGGCAAAGGTACCGGCTCGGAGGAAATCCTCTAACAACTTCATACTTGAAGGGAGGAATATTCATATAACCAGTACTAGGGTACATATAAGAAAATGCAAGAAAGCCGACGTTAGAAAAACAACCAACTCAACTAGAAAAATTATGTGGTCAAACTCAAGTGAATTTCAGTAATATGCTAGCAAGAGGAAGGAGTCCTTCTTATACTCAATGGATTCACACATGCATACATGGAAGGGTAGATCCATTTTCGTTAGTAGTAATATAGGACCCCAGTGCTCAACATGAAGGGAGATTTACGAGAGACCTTGATGTTCGATAAGGAACTCACCTGCAATAATAAGCCACAAAAAAATTGCAAGCGTTAACATGATGAAATAAAATGATAATTATTGTAAAATTTGAAGCAAAAATGAAAAGAAAATGAAACCCAGAAATATAAATACCTGCAAATGGTAATTCACCATGAGATTTTTCGAGAGTCGAACTGGAGACAAATGAATAGGAAGAAAATTCGGAAGATTAAATCACCATAATAAGATTGCATAAGGTAAGATTTGAATAAGGTAAGCCGAGAGGCAAAGTAACATTGTAACCAAAAGAAGGGTATTACCTGTGCTTAGTAGAGAGGGTTTGAGCGGGATTCAAACTAGCAGCTTGCATTCGCAACAGAGGCCGAAAACCTGCCAAAATCTCAAAGAAGTGCATATGGCGAAGTCAATTCTAGCTCGTCGACAACCACAGGGAATTTCTCATTCCGGACGACATCCCAAGTCATATCAACCTTCCTAACCCTGATTCATTGGTTACCTTCGTTACCAATCAGAGAAGAGCTTATAACTGTGACATCCAACCCTTAACAAGCTACAGAACAAACTCATCACATTGGAAAATAAAAATGAGGGAATCAGATAGGGTTTTTCTGGGATAAACC
The DNA here is from genome assembly GCA_034641835.2 of Pinus albicaulis. NCBI lineage: Eukaryota > Viridiplantae > Streptophyta > Pinopsida > Pinales > Pinaceae > Pinus > Pinus albicaulis. Next base: position 874,226,275 of record CM076576.1, on the reverse strand, counting down.
AACTCATTTCCCACCGAACACAACCACCATAGATCTTCAAGGATCGGTCGGTGAGCAGAAAGGAAGGTGGCCCATTAAAACTTGAACCTGAATCCAAGAATTCTCACAGCTGTCGTGGTATTAAATTTCCAGGACATGACAATAGGACTTTGGTGCACACAGTGTTTGAGACATTTATTAAAATGTGACGAGCTTCTACTGGTGCAAACCATAGAATTAATTAGTGGTTCAGTTTTGGTGAGTTTTCGGAAGGGTAAAATTTAATATGTGTTGGTTTACATAAAATCCTAAAACTTATGTTTAAGATTAGTAAGCATGCCATAGAAGTATTAATGCAAGAAGTAAATTTTGTTTTATCTTGTATGTTACACATATGTATACACCTGTAAGTTATAATGGAAGCATGTAAGGTGAGAAAGAAATATATGTGGCTTTTTAGTGTGTCTCATGGAAGTAATGTTGTGTGATGAAAGTTTGTGTTATGTAAGTCTGAATCAACTTATGTGTCATGTGAGTACAAAACTAGTCAAATTAGTGATTTGTTTCAAGAGAATATAAAATTGACTTATTCATTTTGTGTCACTTAAATATGCCCAATTATCTAATATTTAATCTATATGTCTACTCTAATATAATAACTTAAATTAAACAAACCACCCCTATTAAAATTAAATATCATAAATATACCCAATAAATAATTAACTATATTCTACAACTTTACTACTCTATTTTCAATAGACATAACAAATTAAATTAAAGAACATTATATAATTAATAATTGTGTTAATATTAATAAATATATAACATAAAAAAATCAACATGGATATAATTTTTCTTCTCCTTGCATTCGTTACAGTACCATGGGCCAATACCATCTCTTACTAATACCACATTCTCAAAAAAAATTAACGCATGTTCATGTGACGCATGTTCCTATGACATTTTTTTTTAATTAATAAAATTAATTCAAAGGAAAGAAAGTGAATAAGTACTTTTGAGATAAATCCCAACATTTGATGAGTAACTATTACTAAGAATACTCTATGATATAATATGGATCTTAAATATCTACGATCCACTTCATAATTATTGATCATTAAATTAAAATTCTAGAATTCTTATTACAGAATAAAGTCCATATTGCTATAATTTTTCTTTCTAGATAATTATTGAATTAATTAATTAAATATATTTTAACGTCCACCAGACCAACAATAGTGTATGGGAGTACCAGTCTCCTTGTTTTTTTTCTTTTGCAATTCAATCATTTTCCTACTCAAATTGATGATGCGTTGTCCCAACCTTCTAACATGCCCATCACTAAAAAGACAATACAACTGCCACTGAATTGATGCTACCATGCTGCCATAACTATCCTTGACATCTTTGAAAGCATCACATCCCAAAATGAAATGATTTTCAGATTCCACTACCCCAAAAGTGAAAAAAAGTACATACCTCTTCCCAAGCTTCTTTAGGTCTCTTCGATGGTCCCTTTTCATGCCAAAGTTGATGTGAGTTACTTCTTAATTAAGCAATAATACTATTTTCTCTTCACGAAATGCTAGCTCCAATGTACTGTCTTTGTTGGAGATTACAAGTGGGGTTCAATTGGTGAACATAGTACTTCTTCTTTCTACCCAACTCTTTTCACCATATACCCTTACTAAACTTCTCCATAACAAAATTCTTTAACTCGTTGCAATTTGTGGTACATGAATTGAGGTAAATATTCCATTTTTTGCATTTTATTTCTTTCGCCTGGTCATCTATCTCCTCCCATTTCCACAATTATTTTTAAATGCAAAACGATAATTGTATACCCATGTTTGCATATGGGCATATGTATACAGCTATAATTTATAGTGGATGCATGTAAGGTGAGAAAGAAACCTACGTAGTTGTTGATTGTTTCTCATGCAAATAATGTTGTGTGATGCAAGTTTGTGTCATGCAAGTCCAAAATCAACATATGTGTCACGTGCATACACAACTAGTGAAATTAATAATTTGTTTCAAAAGAATATAAACTAACTTATTCATTTGGTGTCACTTAAATATGCCAAATTATCTAATATTTAATCTATATATCTACTTTAATTTAATAACTTAAATTAAACAAACCACCCCTATTAAAATTAAAAAACATAAATATACCTAATAAATAATTAACTATATTGTACAACTTTACTATTCTATTTTAAATAGATATAACAAATTAAATTAAAAAAACAATATATAATTAATAATTATTTTAATATAAAAAAATATATAACACTAAAAAAATCAATTATAATTAAATAAAAAGGAAAACAATATGTAATTAATAATTATTTTAATATAAATAAATATATAACATAAAAAAAATCAACTATAATATATTTTGGCTTAATAATTGTTTTTATATAAATAAATATATAACATAAAAAAAAATCAACATGGATATATTTTTGGTTCTCTTTTCATCCGTTTTCCAACCACGTTATGAAAACCAAAATCTTATTTCAGACTTGGCTGAAGGAAAATTTTATAAAGTAAATCAAGAATGGATGTAAAATACTAAAAAAAAATATATAGTAAATCAAGAATGGATGTTAAAAACTAAAAATCCCGATAGGAAAAACCAGCACTGTATCAAATTTATAAATTTCTTAATGCAAAACAAATAATTTACTATTGCATTGTGGGTCCTTAAACCCCTAATCCAAAAAGCGCAGTGCTCGAGAACCGCTAAGAAACTTGGTTTGCATATTTACTTTAATTTACATATATATGAAATATTAATTATAAAAATCGATAAATTATAAAAACTATAATCCATAACGCATATTTATCTTAAAATAAGTCTTTATTGTAATAATTTTTTTTTTTAGATAATTATTGAACTATTGAATTAATTATATTTTAATGTTTACCAGACTCACAATAGTGTATGGGAGTATCAGTCTTTTTGTTTTTTTGTCTTTTTCAATTCAATCATTTTCCTACTCAAATTGATGATGGGCTGTCCCAACCTTCTAACAAGCCCCTCACTGAAAAGACAATACCACTGCCACTGAATTGATGCTACCATGCTACCATTACTATCCTTGACTTCTGTGAAAGCATCACATCCCAAAATGAAATGATTTTCAGATTCCACTACCCCAAAAGTGAAAAAAGTACACACCTTTTCTTCCCAAGCTTCTATAGGTCTCTTCCATAGTCCCTTTTCATGTCAAAGTTTATGTGAGTTACCTCTTAATCAAGAAATAATAATATTTTCTCTTCACTGAATGGTACCTCCAATGTACTCTTTTTGTTGGAGATCATAGGTGGGGTCGAATTTTTGAACATAGTACCTCTTCTTCCTACCCAACTCTTTTCACCATATACCCTTATTAAACTTCTTTATAACAAAATTCTTTAACTCCTTGCTATTTGTGGTACATGCATTGATGTAAATATTTCATTTTTAGCATTTTATTTCTTTCGCTCGGCCATCTACCTCCTCCCATTCGCTCAATTATTTTTAGATACACAACAATAATTGTATATTGTGCATCACTGTGATAATAAAGTGGTATGTATCATGAGATTCTAGGTTCAAATATCCCCAATTTACCCATGTTTGCATAGGGGCATATGTGTACACATAGGTATGTATCATGAGATTCTAGGTTCAAATAGCCCCAATTTATCCATGTTTGCATAGCGGCATATGTATACACCTATAAATTATAGTGGACGCATGTAAGGTGAGAAACAAACCTACATAGTTGTTTGTTGTGTCTCATGCAAGTAATGTTTTGTGTCATGCAAGTCGAAAATCAACTTATATGTCATGTGAGTACAAAACTAGTTAAATTAGTGATTTGTTTCAAGAGAATATAAAACTAACTTATTCATTTTGTGTCAGTTAAATATGCCCAATTATCTAATATTTAATCTATATATCTACTCTAATTTAATAATTTAAATTAAACAAACCCCTCCTATTAAAATTAAAGATCATAAATATACCTAATAAATAATTAACTATATTCTACAGCTTTAATACTCTATTTTAAATAGATAGAACAAATTAAATTAAAAATATATATATAATTAATAATTGTTTCAATATAAATAAATATATAACATAATAGAAAAAAAAAAAAAACATGCATATATTTTAGCTTCTCTTTTCGTTGCTCTTTGCATTTGTTTTCCAATCACGCTATGAAAGGAAAAATCTTATTACAAAGATTGCTAAAAAGGAAAAATTTAGAACGTAAATCAAGAATGGATGTAAAAAACTAAAACTCCTGACAATCAAGAATGGATGTAAAGAATGGAATTAATAAAAATTTAACTCATGTTCATGTGACACATGTTTCTATGACATTTTTTTTAATTAATAAAATTAATTCAAAGGAAGGAAAGTGAATAACTACTTTTGAGATAAATCTCAACATTTGATGAGTAACTATTACTAAGAATACTCTAAGATATTCCATGGAACATAAATATCTACCATCCCCTTCATAATTATTGATCATTAAATTAAAATTCTAGAATTCTTATTACAGAATAAATTCCCTATTGCTATAATTTTTCTTTTTAGATAATTATTGAATTATTGAGTTAATTACATTTTAACGTCCACCAGAATAACAATAGTGTATGGGAGTACCAGTCTCCTCATTTTAACATGCCCCTCACTGAATTGATGCTACCATGCTGCCATAACTATCCTTGACTTTTCTAAAAGAATCACATCCCAAAATGAAATGATTTTCAAATTCCACTACCCGAAAAGTGAAAAAAAATACACACCTTTTATTCCGAAGCTTCTTTAGTTCTCTTGAAAGGTCCCTTTTCATGCATTGAGGTAAATATTCCATTTTTCGCATTTATTTCTTTCACTCGACCATATACCTTTTCCCACTTGGACAATTATTTTTAGATAAAAAATGATAATTGTATATTGTGCATCACTGTGATAATAAAGTGGTATATATCATGATATTGTAGGTTCAAATACCCAAAATTTACCCATGTTTGCATACGGGCATATGTATACACCTATAAGTTATAGTGAATGCATGTAAGGTGAGAAAGAAACCTACGTAGTTGTTGATTGTGTCTCATGCAAGTAATTTTGCTTCATGCAAGTTTGTGTCATGCAAGTCCAAAATCAACTTATGTGTCATGTGAGTACACAACTAGTGAAACTAGTGATTTGTTTCAAGAGAATATAAAACTAACTTATTTATTTTGTGTCACTTAAATATGCCTAATTATCTAATATTTAATATATATATATATGTACTCTAATTTAATAACTTAAATTAAACAAACCACTGCTATTAAGATTAAAAATCATAAATATAGCTAATAAATAATTAACTATATTCTACCACTTTACTACTCTATTTTAAATAGATATAACAAATTAAATTAAAATATATATATATATATATATATAATTAATAATTATTTTAAAATAAATAATATATATCATTAAAAAAAAATCAACTATAATTAAATTAAAAAAACAATATATAATAAATCATTATTTTAATATAAATAAATATATAACATAAAAAAATCAACTATAGATATATTTTTGCTTAATAAAACAATATATAATAAATTATTATTTTAATATAAATAAATATAAGATACAAAAATCAATTATAAATATATTTTCTCTTAATAATTGTTTTTATATAAATAAATATATAAAAAAATCAACATGGATATATTTTCGGTTCTCTTTGCATTTGTTTTCCAACCACATTATGAAAACCAAAATCTTATTACAAACTTTACTAAAAGGAAAATTTTATAAAGTAAATCACGAATGGATGTGAATAACTAAAAATCCCCATAGGAAAAAGCCGCAGTGTAACAAATTTCTAATTTTTTTAATATAAAACAAATAATTTACTATTGCATTGTGGGTCCTTAAACCTCTAATCCAAAAAGCCTGGCCCCTCAAGAATCATCAAGAAACTTTCTTTGCATATTTACTTTAATTATATATGAAATATTAAATTATAAAAACCATAATCCATTTCCAACAGAGGCTTAAAACTTGTCAAAATCTCAGAGAAGTGCATATGGAAGGCTTGATTTTAGTTCATGGATAACCACGGGGAATTTCTCATTTCGGACCACACTCCAAGGAAGATCAACCTTCGTAACCCTGATTCATTGGTTCCCTTCCTTACCATCTGGAGAAGGACTTTAACTCCGACATCCAAACTTGGTTTAACTAGTTCTAACTGAGTGATGAGATAGCTAGATGTCCAGTGAATTAAATTAGATTTCATTCACAAGTAGTGATCATTCACATAACTGACGAGTCACTTTTAATATATGCATGCATGCTAGTTCTTATGAAAAAAATAGTGATCAATCACATAACTGATGAGTCACTTTTAATAGATGCATGCATGCTAGTTCTTATGAAAACCTAGTTGAGACAGAGGTTAAAGTGAACATAACTATCAGTTGTATTATCAGATAACTTATTTGAGCCCAATTATAAAGTCATGGGAAGCCCATGATGGATTGCACAATCAAGCTTGATTATCCTATTTAATAGGGATTAATTTCTTAGGGACTGTGTGAGCAAGGCTGGGCTAAGGAGGGGTTGAGAATTGGCTAACTGTTTGTCAATTTTTCCTAAGAATTGCTAGTCAATTTTGAGCGGGATTAAAGTGAAATAGTGAGGAGAGTGCATGATTTTATCAGTGTTAGAAAGAATTGTATTGTTTCATGATTCTTTGAATTTGTACAATATATGATAGAGGGGTTTTGAGCAGGTTCTTTCCCAAAGATACATCTTGTGTTGTGTGATTGATAATTTATTTCTCTTACTTACATGTGATTGAACGACCATTTTATATTCCACAAATATAGTAGAAAGATTCAGTATCTTGTTTTAGTACATCACAATATTGGATTGAATCCATTGGTATAGAGATTCTATATAATTTCTACAGGGGATGTTACATTAAGAAACTTTTTATATGATATTTTAAATTTATATGTATATTTCACACATATACTAGGGAATAGTATAAATTAAATGACAAATAAATATGGATAGGCATCAAAATAATTTTTTCCTCATGATACATCTTACAATACAAAGATTTAAAGAATTAATAAAATTAGCAAAATTATAATTTTATTTTAAATTATTATTAATACTAGCCTAGATCCAAGTTAACTCCACATATACCAAACCTTGAAAGGGATCAAATTTCTTTCCATATTAAAATATTTCCATCTCAAGAGATTTGATGCCTCTCAATGCTTGCTAGATATGGAGTTAAGATGGATGTAGGTTGATTTAGTTCCCCCATTTAAATAATACATCTTCCACATGAGTCAGATGGGTTCTCATAAACCTAGAGCCAAAAAATAACCAATAACTTGACCAAGTCAGGTTTACCTTAATTATTCAACAAAAATTAATAATAAAAATATAATAATGTAGAATATTTATTTTAAAATAGGATTATTTTTATTTTTTTATTTTGGTGGATCTGAAATGTTTACATTACATTAATGTTTTTGTTTTCATTTTTATGCATTTTAACCGAGTCAAAATGTTTACAAGACAAGGCATCGCAATACCTCTTGCATACTAGGTTGGGGAGCATCCCTTGAAGCAGTTATATATATATATATATATATATATATATATATATATTCTTTACCATGAGGAATAATTTCCACTTTATTATAGAGATTGTTAACTTGCAAATAGGTTTTGATACAGTACCATGGGCCAATACTATAGCTTACTAATACCACATTCTCAAAAAACTTTAACTCATGTTCATGTGACACATGCTCCTATGACATATTTTTTAATTAATAAAATTAATTCAAAAGAAAGAAAGTGAATAACTACTTTTGAGATAAATCCCAACTTTTGATAAGTAACTATTACTAAGAATACTCTAGGATATTCTATGGAGCTTAAATATCTACCATCCACTTCATAATTATTGATAGTTAAATTAAAATTCTAGAATTCTTATTACAGAATGAAAGTCCCTATTGCTATAATTTTTCTTTTTAGATAATTATTTAATTAATGAATTAATTATATTTAATTCAATCATTTTCATACTCAAATTGATGATGGGCTGTCCCAAACTTCTAACAAGCCCCTCTCTAAAAAGACAATACCATCACATCCCAAAATGAAATGATTTTAAGATTCCACTACCCCAAAAGTGAAAAAAGTACACACCTTTTCTTCCTAGGCTTCTTTAGGTCTCTTCCATGGTCCCTTTTCATGTCAAAGTTGATGTGAGTTACTTCTTAATCAAGCAATAATAATAATTTCTCTCCACTAAATGCTAGCTCCAACGTACTCCTTTTGTTGGAGATTACAAGTGGGGTTGAATTCGTGAACATAGTACTTCTTCTTCCTACCCAATTCTTTTCACCATATACCCTTATTGAACTTCTGCATAAAAAAGTTCTTTAACTCCTTACTATTTGTAGTACATACATTGATGTAAATATTCCATTTTTCCCATTTTATTTCTTTCTCTCGGTCATCTACCTCCTCCCATTCACTTAATTCTTTTTAGATACACAAGGATAACTGTATATTGTGCATCACTTTGATAATAAAGTGGTAGGATAATTGTATATTGTGCATCACTTTGATAATAAAGTGGTATGTATCACGAAGGTTCAAATATCCCCAATTTACCCATGTTTGCATAGGGGCATATGTATACACCTATAAATTGTAGTGGACGCATGTAAGGTGAGAAAGAAACCTATGTAGTTGTTGGTTGTGTCTCATGCAAGTAATGTTTTGTGGTGCAAGTTTGTGTCATGCAAGTCGAAAATCAACTTATATGTCATGTGAGTACAAAACTAGTTAAATTAGTGATTTGTTTCAAGAGAATATAAAACTAACTTATTCATTTTGTGTCAATTAAATATGCCCAATTATCTAATATTTAATCTATATATCTTGTCTAATTTAATAATTTAAATTAAACAAACCACTCCTATTAAAATTAAAGATCATAAATATACCTAATAAATAAATAACTATATTCTACAACTTTACTACAAAAATAGATATAACAAATTAAATTAAAAAAACAATATATAATCAATAATTGTTTCAATATAAATAAATATATAACATAAAAAAAAAAATCAACATGGATATATTTTCGCTTCTCTTTTCGCTGCTCTTTGCATTGGTTTTCCAACCACGTTATGAAAGACAAAATCTTATTACAGACATTGCTAAAAGGAAAATTTTATAACGTAAATTAAGAATGGATGTAAAAAACTAACACTCCCGATAGGAAGAAGCAGTCGTGTCACAAATATCTAATTTTCTTAATGTAAAACAAATAATTTACTATTGCATTGTGGGTCCTTAAACCCCTAGTCCAAAAAGCACCGCGGTCAAGAACCGTTATAGAAACTTGGTTTGCATATTTACTTTTCTATATATATATAATGGCTAAATTATAAAAACTATAATCCTAATTCGAAAAAAAACAACCGTTATGAATCACAAGTTGTGTTTATCAAGTTCAACAATTTTACTCTTCCATCATTGAATGTCATGAAAATATACCCGTTGAATAGGAGAAATGTGCATCTTTTGTTCATTATAATTGGCTTCTCTTTCTTTTTCTTCAATTCAATCTTTTTTGCTTTCACCAATTTCTTCCTCCGCCTCCCAGACCGTTTGTTTTTCTCTCTCGTTTCTTGTATTTGCTGAGTCCCGTGTTCTATTCTCTGTGTTATTTCTGTATGTGCATGTATTTTTGTTCGGGTTTGTATTCTTGTTTGATATTTAATAGGTGGTGGAGGCAAGGGTTTTAAGAGAGAAAGAAGCATCGGATCACACTACACCTATCCACATATTGGTCTTTCTCCTTGGCAGATTATAATGGTAATATTTTGTAGTCTTTGTTTTTTTAAATATTTTGTTTTGAAATCTTTTTTCCACAACGAACCAGGGATATTTTTTTCTTAATCTTGATTAAAAACAATTGTGTTATATATCATATCAATTTGCAATGTGAATTCTAACCTGGTGTATATGTTTGTTAATATCCCAACTCCAGGTCCATTCAAGAGTGTTGAGATAGATATACAATGCAAAGTGCAGTATTCAGATGAATAATGGCAGAAGAATAGTTAGACACAAAATTCAGGTAAGTAACCTTCATGTAACCTATATTAATTTTTAAATGGAAAAGAAAAAAGAGATACCCAACCTGGGCATATATTTTCATGTGTTTATTGAATCCCATTTACAATTTGAGCTAGGAATTGGATTGTGGTTAATATGTCTTCAAAAATAGGTCAATATGTCTTCGATTGCGGTTAAATGTCTTCAAAAATAGAGGCATATGTCTTTGTAATCTTTTCTTTTCATAACTTATATGTTTTTTTGGGTAAGTTTCAACAGTTACGTCTAAAAACAAAAGCTTAAAAAAGATAAACATGAAACTCTCTCTGATGTTTCTTATTTGTGGTTGGAAGAATATAAAGAAACAAATAGTCGAAACAATAGTAAACGTTTGGACTAATAAATTTAAATTTCGGCCTCCCTCATTCATCTTTACTCAGGTATCACCACAAATTTATTCGCATGCAGACTCGCCCATTAGTTTATAGCTCAAATTATTCACATACGAACTTGCCCTACGAACTTGCCCTATTCACATGCGAACTTGCCCTATTCACATACGAACTTTCCCAGAGGGTTTGTTTTCAGAATCTACCCAAAATCTTTCACATACGAACTTTCCCAGAGGTTTTGTTTTGAGAATCTACCCTAAATCTTTCACATACGAACTTGCCCTGAGATTTTGTTTTCAGAATCTACCCCCAAATCTTTCACATACGAACTTGCCCAGAGGTTTTCCTTTTCAGAATCTACCCGAAATCTTATGCACTTACAATTATTTCAGTGATCGAATAGTTGTTTAGGGAATAATTTGATGCTTATTGGGTCGAAATTCTAGACCATGCAACCCTCCTCTTCCTTGGACAATCCAATTGTTTAGATCCTTGATTGTACTCGGAATACCCTAATAGTATTCAATACGGCCTTACGCATTAGTAGCGCAGGAAATAAGGATTTCGCACTTGTGGGGTTTCCAGTTGTGGTCTAATACTTCTGAACTCGGAATAATTTGTTGTCCCTCGAACTTACTTGGACAATGTCTAATAATATTCAATTAATAAATACAGTAGAATAATGTCTAATAATATTCAATTAAAAAAACCTCTCCCAGTTATTTCTATTATTCTTTTAACCATCCTAGAACCTTATATTACTCTCTTTACAATCTCAGATCCTTCTATTACTCTATTTACAGTCCTGCTGTAGCTATCTGATATTGTTTTTAAATTTAAAACAGAGAGGCTGAGTTGTCAAAAATATTTCTCTTCGAAGTCGACTCAATTTCATAAAACCCCTCTAATATCGCTCCTACGTCCTTTGATACTGCTATTAATATGTGTATAGAATTTACCGGGGTAGTTTCCATATCGATTGTCTAAACCAGTTATCCAGATATTAAAAAGTCAATATTAATTTTGAACATATTAATTTATATTAGATTCCATGTCTATAAATAAATATGATGAATACACTTTTATATAATGTAATATTTCTTCTAGATGTATAAAATTTTTCCAATCGAATAAAATCGAAGTTAAAAAAAAATTCCTTTTACGATATATATAAATATTCCTCGTGAACGATATAAAATTTATATTATATAATTTTTTCATCAAAGGTTATACAATAAGTACATGATTATATAGTTGAGTAATAATTAAAGTTTTGAACAAAATTTTATAGTTATATGATTGAATAATAATTAGTTTCTTTAAGAGATGATTTATGTATATACTCAGTCATAGAGATGTAGTTTATATTATAAAGAAATATTATAATTTCTAAATAAAAAGAATTGAATTTTTTTAAGAACAATGCTTTTTTATCTCTTTTTATATATTTAAATAATTGAATTTCTTGTTTATAAGTAATCGATGAATTATTTATAATTATATTTATATATAATTAAAACTAATATAAAATTTAATAATGAATATTTCTTATTATTGTATTCTAAAATTTAAATAATCATTTATTTATTATATTTGAATATGTGATGTAGAGTGTGGTTTTATTTTACTTTATTTATTATGTTATGTTGTTGAATTTATGTTATTGATGTTATTAATAGTAGAAGAGAAAGCAAGGGATTGAGAGAGGAGGGAAGAGGTGCGAAAGAGGAGGAGGTAGAGGCATCTGCGGAGGAAGTGGAGGAGGAGGAGGTTGAGGTGCGTGGAGAGGGAGTAGGAGGAGGTGGGGAGGATGAGGATGAGGTGGAAGGTGGGGTGGGGCAGAGATCGAGAGGAGGATGCAGAGGAGAGGGGAGGGGAAATGAATCAGGAAGAGGTGGGGGGGGGGAGGGGGGGGGAGGGGAATGAGGAGAAGAGAGGGAGAGGGTGGATTTGAATAGTGACAAGGGGAGAGGGCGGAGGAGAGGGAGACATGGAGATGGGGAGGAGGATGAGGAGGAGAGGGGAGGGGAGATGAATTAGGAGGAGGTTGGGGAGAGGAGAGGGAGAGGGTGGATGGGGACAGTGAGGAGTGGGAGGGGCGGCGGAGGTGGGGGGAGGAGAGGATGGGGGGGTAGAGGGACGAGGAGGAGGGGAGAGGGAGAGGGAGGAGGAGAGGGGTGGGGAGGAGGGAGGAGGGGGTGGTATAAGGGGAAAATGAGGAGGGAGAGGATGGATGGGGAGAGGGAGGAGGAAGGGGGAGGGGGTTGTATATGGGGAAGAGTAGGAAGGGGGAGGGGAGAGGAGAGGGAGAGGATATATGGGGAGAGGGAGGAGGAGCGGAGAGGAGGAAGAGGAAGAGGAGGAGGAGGAGAAGGAGGAGGAGGAGGAGGAGGTTGAGGTTGGTGGTGGTATATGGGGAAGAGCAAGAGGGGGATAGTGGAGAGGAGAGGGAGAGGATGGATGTGGAAAGGTAGGAGGAGGCGGGGGGAGGAGAGGATGGGTGGGTAGAGGGAGGAGGAGAGGGGTGGTATAAGGGGAAAATGAGGAGGGAGAGGATGGATGGGGAGAGGGAGGAGGAGAGGGAGAGGATATATGGGGAGAGGGAGGAGGAGGAGAGGGAGGAAGAGTGGGAGGAGGAGGAGGAGGAGGTTGGGGGTGGTATATGGGAAAGAGCAAGAGGGGGATAGGGGAGAGGAGAGGCAAAGGATGAATGTGGAATGGGAGGAGCAGGAGGAGGAGAAGTAGTGGGGAGAGGCAGGAAGTGGTACGGGTGCAGAGGTGGAGGAGGGGGGAAGAGAAAGAGCGGGGAAGGGAGAGGAGAGGGAAAGGATGGCGGGGGGGAGAGGGAGGAAGAGGAGGAGTGGGAGGAGGACGAGGTGGAGGAGGAGGAGGGGGGGAAGGGAGGAAGCGGTAGGGGCGCAGAGGTGGAGGAGGGGGGAAGAGAAAGAGCGGGGAGGGGAGAGGAGGGGGAGAGGATGGAGGGGGGGAGAGGGAGATGGAGTAAGGGGAGAGAGTGGGAAGAGGAGGAGGTTGAGGGTGGTATATGGGGAAGAGGAGGGGGAGGGGAGCGGAGGGGAGGGGAGAAGAGAGGGAGGAAGAAGAGGAGGGGCAGAGGGAGGGGAGAGGAGGAGGAGGGGGAGCGTGAGAGGGAGGAGGGGAGGTGGGGTGGTATAAGGAGGTTGGGCGTGGTATAAGGGGAAAAGGAGGAGGGGACGTGGGGAGAGGAGAGGGGCAGGGGGATAGGGGAGGGGTAGGAGAGGGAGATGATGTATGGGGAGAGGGAGGATGAGGGGAAAGGTGGAGGGGGATGAGGAGGGGGGGAGGGGAGAGGAGTGGGAGAGGATGGGGGAGTAGGGGAGAGAAGGAGGAAGGGGAGGAAGAGGAGGAGGAGGTTGGGGGAGGTATAAGGGGAAAAGGATGAGGCGAGGTGGGAGGGGGAGGCAGAGTGGGAAAGGGGAGGTGGGTGATGGGGAGGTTGAGGAGGAGGGGGGGAAGAGTAGGAGGGGGGTAGGGGGGAGGAGAGGGAGAGGATGGAGGAGGGGGATAGGGAGGAGGAGATGGGGGAGAGGATGGAGGAAGAGGGAAGAGGAGGGGGGAGGAGGAGGAGAGAAAGGGGGAGGAGGAGAGAGGGAGGAAGGGGGCAGGGGGGAGACGAGGAGGAGAAGGTCATGTTTGTGAATTATTTTTTGCATTTTAAATTTTGAAAGTGATGTGCTTTCCATCACTTGTTTGAGCGACAATGATATTTTTGTTGACCTTGTTTTTATAAGTCATGTGTTGTATTTTTTTAATGTAAAAGTGATGAGGTGTTACCATCACTTCGAAATGCGACGCAGATGTTGTTGCCCTTGTTTTTATATTCCTCTGATGCATTTCTTTCATGTAAAAGTGATGAGGTGTTTCCCATCACTTCGAAATGTGACAGCGAAGTCTTGTTTGGTAAAGATAACTCAGGTATGATTCCCTTTTTATGTAAACTTGACCACTGAGTACATCTTATAAGATCGTGGCAAGTATGGGAATGTTTGGGTCATAGATTGGTCAATTTGAGCATGTGTTTGCATGGGATTTTACAATAGGTTTTCAAGAGAAGTAGGTGTTAGTTCATCACTTACGGCTCTGAAGGACACAGGTGAAGGAGAAGGAAGGGTGACTTTTCCAGACATTTGTCGTGGAGTAGTACACATCAATGCAGATTATTCTGATGCTTTTAGAGTACCAAAAGAACCTTAGTGGGGAGGATTGATCCAGGTGGCTCTACAGACACACGCAGGACAAAAAGTGCTCAAAACTCAAAATGTTTGGATTTCTCTCGAACCAGGTTCAGGTTGAAGAGCTTGTCGCCCTGATCGCAATGGTGTGAATGGTTCATCAAATCGATCCCGTATGCAAAGGATAGGAGTGGTCAAAGTTTTGGTTTGACTTAAATGACTGGGCAGGTTAAGGAGGACGAAAATTTCACCTTTCCCGCCCATCGGATTCCGGCAAGCTCAGGATAGATTCTAGGAAAATTTATGGGATGATTAATTTCACTCCTACGGTCAAAATCATAATTTTAAAAAAATTATAATTTGTTTTTAATTACAACAAAAAATTAATTAAAAAAAGGGGGTGGCAAGACATCACCCCTGCCACTCCACCCGACTAACTATAACATATTATAAAAATATATATTGGAAGATCCAATGGGTCGTGACCCCCGCTAGACCCCCAACAACCAACATATATTACATGGTTCCGGCAGGTGTCGAACCTGCTCGACTTAATAGCTGGCCGGTCCATCGACAGAACCACAAATAACCTCCACTCCATGCTATAGCATGTGATAGCTCCAATCTAATGTGGGTGCCACGGGTGTCAGTTCCATTGCGAACCCGATCACTGCCAAATTGTTGCTATGATTACCATACAGAGCCAACTCAGCTGGCGGGAGTTAAGGGGCGGGCCGCCCAATGCGGATGGGGTCAGGGTTTGATCACCCGACCTTCTCCCTCCTAACATGGATCCAAACCAACTCGTCTAAACAAGTTTTTTGAAAACTCCACGCAAGAAATATACTTAAACCCAGCATTTGCATGGTGCACCCAAGCCAGACTAGAGCAGGAGTGCCCATGTGGATGGAGGACATTTGTAGGTGGAACCATGAGCGTGGAGTAGTAATTATGGAGGTGGAACCATAAGCCTTGAAATTTTCTCGGGAAGGTAATTTTTCTCCATGTCGGAATATAGTCAATTTTATAGTCATTTTTCACAGTTTTCTGTAGGGAATGCAATGGCAATGTCAGATTTTCCTTTTGAGCTGTAGATTTCCAATCAACCCATGGAGAAACTACGTGGAGGAACCTAAGGGGAATCTAAAAGATTCCATTTTTCCCCAGATCTTCACTTTCTCAAAATTCAGCAAATGGTCAGTCATTTTTTCACTATTCGACATCACAAAGCTGATGGTATATTCAAAATTTTCATCTAAGATTTACATTTCTCAGTCACTTTTTGAAGTGAAGTTGTAGGTGTCAGTTTTCAGGGAGTGAGAAGTCAATTTCACACCTTTCAACACCACAATCATGATGGTGTTTTCAGATCTAGTAGTAGTAGCAACCATTCTTCAGTCATCTTCAACGTGAGATATATGATGTGATTCTTTCATGTACTTCTTTGTTCCAAGATGCTTAATGCTGTACAAATCCCTTTTGATGTATGAGTCATGGGATCTTGTCTTTTTTTGTTTTTTTATTGATGTCCTTTCTGTCATGGACTTGTATTATTTTTTAGATCGCTTTTATGTGATGTTGGAGGGATACTCCCTGCCACACATATGTCATTGAGATCCCTTGTTTTAGATGTTGGTGGGATATTCACAGTCTTTATGCTTGAGAAATAACTATACTGATAGGAGTCCTTCTTATGCATGAGATTTTTGCAATGGAACATCTCGTAGAGAGGTCTATCCACTCTTGCGTGAGGGAATTTTTATTTTATGTCAGAAAAACACATCCATGTACATCTTCTATTTACAACACTTAATGCAATGGCCTACAACATCGTGCTACTGAGGCCCCAAGATGTAGTCCCTCCTGGACGAAATCCATTATCAAACGACATGTTTTTATGATTGTTGATCTTGACATATTACGTTTCTCTTATTTACAACATGCAGTTGTTAATTTAAGTTCATTAATGCCTCAATGAATGAAATTCTAATTTATCATCCAAAGTAA
Organism: Pinus albicaulis; assembly: GCA_034641835.2. Taxonomy (NCBI): domain Eukaryota; kingdom Viridiplantae; phylum Streptophyta; class Pinopsida; order Pinales; family Pinaceae; genus Pinus; species Pinus albicaulis. Next base: position 874,209,497 of record CM076576.1, on the reverse strand, counting down.
AAGGTCTTGGTTAAGGGTATCAAGAATTTACCTTGAATCAAAAAGGTGAGGTGGCCCATTAAAACTTGAAATCGAATCCAACAAATCTCACAAGTGTCACAATATTAAATTTCTAGGACATGACAACAAGACTTTGGTACACACAGTATTCGAGACGTTCATTAAATGTGATGACCTTCTGCTGACGCAAACCATAGGCTTAATTAGTAGTTAGGTTTTTGTGAGTTTTCAGAAGGGGAAAATTTAATATGTGTTGGTTTACATATAAACCTAAGACTTCTATTTAACATTAGTAAGCATGCCATAGAAGATTAAACTTTGAAGTATGGACATTAATGCAAGAAGTAATTTTTTTTTTTATCTTATATGTTACAAGTGCTATTACAACAACGTTCCCACATTGGGACCTTAGGGGGCACCTAATGAGTTAGAATGTGTGTATACTGATGCGCAAAAAATAAGTAGTACTGCAAGGAATAAATGAAAAGGGGATCGACACAGCAAACACCTCAGAATACTGAGGAACCTACACCTCAAACACAACCATAAATGAATCCTGAAATGTGGATTCAGTTAAGTGTAGATCAGCACCAACATACTAATAGGCTACTGGAGTAACAGCAACACCAGACCGACATACTGTTAAGTGTTGTGTAGAAGTTGTAGGAGGAAATGGTTCGAGTAGGAAGTGACAATGAACGTCTGATGCAAGAACAAGAAAGGATAATTAAGAGCCTTTCCGACAAGCAGAATGAAGGGGTGTTACAACCCAGTCCTGATAGGGATAAGAAAGAAGAGAATGAACGAGAAACCAAGGACCAAACCATAGACAGACTCGGTAGGATACCTTCATAGAGAATCAACAAGAATAAGAACTATAATGAAGCAATGTCTCGTAATGTGTCAGATCAACGGGAAATTAAGAAGCAAAAAAGTGGAGCTATATGGTGGGTTTTGAAAAATAAAACCACCTACATTTGATAAAGAAGCTAATGATGTGGCAGAGGCCTCGTTGATAAATATGAATAATTACTTTCAAGTATATGAGTATAGAAGCAACCTTAAATCCAAACTGGCCATTACCAGTTGAGATAAAAAGCCACTCTATAGTGGGAGGAGGTAAATAATGTTCGCAACATTGAAGATTAATATTTGACATGGGATTCATTCCAACAATAATTTAAAGAAAATATTTAAAAAAAAAAATCTATGACAAAAAATCTAGATAAATTTGTGGTTTGAAGCTGGGTCAGATGACTATGGACGATTATATTACAAATTTCACCTCCCTATTAAGATATCTTCCTTATGTCAGAGAGGAAAAGGCTAAGGTTCAAAGGTTTCTAAGTACTTTTAAAATCCACATGAAGGAACGAATTGAATTCCTAAATCCTAGGACCATGGACGAAGACATTCAAAAGGAAAGAATGTGCTACCAAGAATCCAAGGAAAAAGGGGATGTGGGAAAAATTTGGCAGCCAAGAAAACGACAGAAAAATAGTTCAAAGTTCAAGGGTGCCAGAAGTAACAATTTTAAAAATTCTGCATGAAGTTCTATATTCCTAAACAAGGAAAAATTTCCAAACCACCCCTGTAGTGTTGGAGGTGTGGTGAGGCGCATTATTACCAAAATTTTCCTTAGTGAGGGGGAAGTGAAATAGTTACTAATATTTAGGAAGCTTCTACAGTTGGATATGTAGCTCGAAATATACCTTGAATCAATGTATCATTGGAAGATCGTCAGGCAGATTATGAGCCAACGATGATAGAGTTGGAAGGTAAGCTACTTTCCTAATATGTTTCTATTTTGGTTGACCCAGGTTCAATTTAATTTATGTAAACTAAAAAATAGTAGAAGTATGTAAATTAAAAGGTTAGAAATTCAAAAATCCATGGCTGGCACAGCCAGCCACAGGAGCAAGAAAAAAATTAAGTGTCAAAATTCCAAACTGTACTTTGGAAATTGGAGACCAGCAGTTGAACGTGGATCTAAACATACTGCCATTAGGATCATATGATGTTTTTTTGGGTATGGATTGGCTAGAAAAGCATTGGACTTTGGTGACTGTCAAGAAAATATTATTTACTATAGGATGCAAGATAGAATGCACAAAGAGATTTAGGGAACCAAAAAAACATTACAGCTATTTCCTACTACAACATTTCAAATGAATAAGTGTATGAGGAAGGGATGTCAAATTTATGCTATTCAGGTGGGATATGCCAATTCCAAGGATAAGTCCCCTATGATGGAGAACATACAAGTGGTACAAGACTTTATGGATGTATTTCCATTAAACGTACCAGATTACCCCCAAGAAGAGATATTGACCTCATCATTGAGTTAATTCCAGGAGAATCACCAGTTTCAAGAGCTCCTTTCAGAATGAGTGTTTCAGAGCTAAATGAATTAAAAATGCAATTGCAATAGCTACAAGTAAAAGGACTCATTCATCTAAGTTTATCCCCTTGGGGAGCACCAGTGCTATTCGTAAAGAATAAAGATGGAGCCATGAAAATGTGCATGGATTATAGACAACTCAATAAATTGACAGTAAAAAAAAAATATCCTTTACCTCAGATTGATGACCTATTTATTCAGGTGAAAGGGGCCATAGTATTCTAAAAAATAGACTTAAGGTCTGGATACCACCAGATCCATATTAAGGATGAGGATATCTACAAGACTCCTTTCTGTACTATTAAGTGTTGTAAGAAGAAGATGTACATGGATGCATTTTTCTGACATATAAGGAAAATTCCCTCATGCAGGAGTGGTTGGACCTCTCTATGAGATTTTCCACTGCAGAACTCTCATGCATAAGAATGACTCCTATCATTATGATAATCGCTCATGCGTAAAGACTGTGATTATCCCACCACCATGTCAAAAAATGATCTCAATGACATATGTGTGACACAGGGTATCCTGCCAACATGGCATAAAAGTGAATCTAAAAAGTAATACAAGTCCATGACAGAGAGTACATCAACAAAAAAATAAAACAAGACAAGATCCCACGACTCATATATCAATAGAGATATGTACAACACTAAGGATATCGAAACAAAAAATTAGATGAAAGCATCACATCATATACCTCATGCTGAAGATGACTGAATAATGGCTGATGCTACTGCTACATCTAAAAACACCATCGTCATCATGGCAAACAGATATTTATGAACTCTCCAAGGAAGAGGAATGATGGGGAAACTTCGCCATTATTCCATGGTCATGCGTGTTGGAGTGAAAGAGCTGAGGCGAGCCCCCATCAACATGATCACACTAGAGACTGCCATAGAAGGTATAACGAGTCCCATTATTCCAGATTGCATTTTGATTATAAAAATGTTGATACCCACCATCGTAAATCATGGAATCGCAAAGCGTGTTATTTTTTTGGTTCAAATAACCATGTGATTTCCAAGTGTTTGAAAAGGACGACATCAAAAAGAAGAATGAGGCCTGAAAATCCTTCACCACAACAGGAAAAGAAATCACTTAAAGAGGTTTTGAGGAAAAATACCTTTTGCACCCATTGCGACTGAAGTGGCCATCAAAGAGCCAGATGTGGGGACTCCATCCAGAGTAGCAGCTTAAGGATGAAGCGCCCATGCAGACCCCAGTCGAAAGAGATAATCGACAAGCAAGTTTGCCACAGAAAAATGATCCACTCACTTTGATAAGTGAAATATGGTTCTTCTAGATTTTTTTTCTAGAGATGTTAGCTTGTCATGGTCGTGTTTGTAAATTATTTTTTTCATTTTTAATTTTGAAATTCCATCACTTGTTTGAGCGACAATGATATTTTTGTTGGCCTTGTTTTTATAAGTAGTGTGTTGTATTTTTTTTATGTAAAAGTGATGAGGTGTTACCATCACTTCGAAATGCGACGAAGATGTTGTTACCCTTGTTTTATGTGTCCTCTAATGCATTTATTTCATGTAAAAGTGATGAGGTGTTTTCCATCACTTCGAAATGCGACAATGAAGTCTTGTTTGGTAAAGATAGCTCAGGTATGATTCCCTTTTGATGTAAACATGACCACTGAGTACATCTTATAAGCTCATGCCAAGTATGAGAATATTTGGGTCATAGATTGGTCAATTTGAGCATGTGTTTGCATGGGATTGTACAACAAGTTTTCAAGAGATGTAGGTGTTAGTTCATCACTTATGGCTCTGAAGGACACATGTGAAGAAGAAGGAAGGGTGACTTTTCAAGACGCTTGTGGTGCAGTAGTACACATCAATGCAGATTATTTTAATTCTTTTAGACGACCAAAAGCTCCTTAGTGGGGAGGATTGATCCAGGTAGCTTTAAAGACACACGTAGGACAAAAAGCACTCATAACTCAAAGTGTTTGGATTTCTCTCGAGCCAGGTTCAGGTTGAATATCTTGTCACCCTGATCGCAATGGTGTGAATGGTTCGTCAAATCGATCCTGTATGCGAAGGATAGGAGTGGTAAAAGTTTTGGTTTGACTTGAATAACTGGGAAGGTTTAGTAGGACGCAAATTTGACCTTTCCCACCCATTGGATTCTGGCAAGCTCGGGCTAGATTCTAGGAAAATTTGTGGGATGATTAATTTCACTCCTACGGTCAAAATCATAATTTTCAAAAAATTATAATTTGTTTTTAATTACAACAAAAAATTAATTAAAAAAAGGGGGTGGAAAGACACCACCCCTGGCACTCCACCCGACTAAATATAACATATTTTAAAAATATATATTGGAAGATCCAATGCGTCCTGAACCCCGCCGGACCACCAACAACCAACATATATTACAAACATGTTTCATATAATGGCCACCATAAAACATGGTTTCAGCGGGTGTCGAACCCGCTCGACTTAATAGCTGGTCGGTCCACCGATAGAACTGCAAATAAAATCCACTGCATGTTATAGCATGTGATAGCTCTAATGTAATGTGGGTGGCGTAGGTGTTAGTTCCATTGCGAACCCTACCACTGCCAAATTGTTGCTATGATTACCATACAGAGCCAACTCCATGTCGGAATATAGTCAATTTTATAGTCATTTTTCACGGTTTTCTATAGGGAATGCAATGGTGATGTCAGATTTGCCTTTTGATTTGTAGATTTCCAATCCACCCATGGAGAAACTACGTGGAGTAACCTAAGGGGAGTCTAAAAGATTCCATTTTGCCCCAGATCTTCACTTTCTCAAAATTCAGCAAATGGACAGTCATTTTTTCACTATTTGACATCACAAAGCTTATGGTATATTCAAAATTTTCATCTAAGATTTACATTTTTCAGTCACTTTTTGAAGTGAAGTTGTAGGTGTTAGTTTTCAGGGAGTGAGAAGTCAATTTCACACCTTTCAACACCACAATCATGATGGTGTTTTTAGATCTAGCAGTAGTAGCAACCATTCTTCAGTCATCTTCAATGTGAGATATATGATGTGATTGTTTCATGTAATTATTTGTTCCAAGATGCTTACTGTTCTACAAATCCCTGTTGATGTATGAGTCATGGGATCTTGTCTTGTTTTTTTTTTTATTGATGTCCTTTCTGTCATGGACTTGTATTATTTTTTAGATCCCTTTTATGCCATGTTGGTGGGATACTCCCTGCCACACATATGTCATTGAGATCCCTTGTTTTAGATGTTGGTGGGATATTCACAGTCTTTATGCTTCAGCAATCGTTATACTGATAGGAGTCCTTCTTATGCATGAGATTTTTTCAATGGAACATCTCGTAGAGAGGTCTATCCACTCTTACGTGAGGGCATTTTCCTTGTATGTCAAAAAAATAATCCATGTACATCTTCTACTTACAACATTTAATGCAGTGGCCTACACCATCGTGATACTAAGGCCCCGAGATGTAGTCCCTCCTGGACGAAATCCGTTATCAAAAGACATCTTCTTATGATTGTTGATCTTGACATATTACATTTCTCTTATTTACAACATGTAGTTGTTAATTTAAGTTCATTAATGCCTCAATGAATGAAATTCTAATTTAACGTCCGAATTAAAAGGTCTTGGTTAAGGGTATCAAGAATTTACCCTAAATCATGAAGTTGAGGTGGCCTATTAAAACTTGAACATGAATCCAACAAATCTCACAGCTATCACAATATTAAAATGCCAGGACATGACAACAAGACTTTGGTACACACAGTATTTTAGACATTTATTAAATGTGATGACCTTCTGCCGACGCAAACCATAGGCTTAATTAGTGGTTAGGTTTTTGTGAGTTTTTAGAAGGGTAAAATTTAATATGTGTTGGTTTACATATAAACCTAAGACTTCTATTTAAGATTAGTAAGCATGCCATAGAAGATTAAACTTTTAAGTATTGCCATTAATGCAAGAAGTAATTTATTTTTTTATCTTATATGATACAAGTTCTATTAGAGCAACGTTCCCATGTTGGGACCTTAGGGGGAACCTAACGAGTTAGAATGTGTGTATACTGATGCAAAGAAAATAAGTAGTACTACAAGGAAGAAATGAAAAGGGGATCGACACAGCAAACACCTCAGAATACTGAGGAACCTACACCTCAAAAAACAACCATAAATGAATCATGAAATGTGGTTTCAGTTGAGTGTAGATCAGCACCAATAGACTAATAGACTACTGGAGTAACAAAAACACCAGACCGACATAATGTTAAGTATTGTGTAGAAGTTGCAGGAGGAAATGGTTCAAGTAAGAAGTGACAATGAACGTCTAATGCAAGAACAAGAAAGGACAGAATCGGTAGGATACTTTCAAGTAAGAAGTATAATGAAGAAATGTCTAGTAATGTGTCAGATCAACAGGAAATTAAGAAGCAAAAAAGTGGAGCTACATGGTAGTTTTTGAAAAATAAAACCACCTACATTCGATAAAAAAGCTAATGAGGTGGAAGAGGCCTAGTTGATACATATGAATAATTACTTTCAAGTATATGAGTATAGAAGCAACCTTAAATCCAAACTAGTCATTTACCAATTGAGATAAAAAGCCACTCTATAGTGGGAGGAGGTAAAGAATTTTCGCAGCATTGAAGATGAATATGTAACATGGGATTCATTCCAACAATAATTTAAAAAAAAATATTTAAAAAAACATTTCTATGACAAAAAATCTAGATAGATTCGTGGTTTGAAGCTGGGTCAGATGACTATGGACGAGTATATTACCAAGTTCACCTCCCTATTAAGATATGTTCCTTATGTCAGAGAGGAAAAGGCTAAGGTTCAAAGGTTCTTAAGTACTTTTCCAACCGACATGAAGGAACGAATTGAATTCCTAAATCCTAGGACCGTGGAAGAAGAAATTTGAAAGGCAAGAATGTGCTACCAATAGTCTAAGGAAAAAGGGGAAGTGGGAAAATTTTGGCAGCACAGAAAAATAGTTCAAAGTTCAAGGGTGCCAGAAGTAACAATTTGAAAAATTCTGCGTGAAGTTTTGTACACCTAAACAAGAAAAAATTTCCAAACCACCCCTACAGTGTTGGAGGTGTGGTGAGGCAGATTATTACAAAAATTTTCCTTAGTGAGGGGGAAGTGAAATAGTTACTAATATTTAGGAAGCTTGTACATTTGGAGATGTAGCTCAAAATATACCTTGAATCAACGTAGCATTGGAAGATCGTCAGGGAGATTGTGAGCCAACGATGATAGAGTTGGAAGGTAGGCTACTTTCCTAGTCTGTATCTATTTTGGTTGACCCAGGTTCAATTTAATTTGTGTAAAATACAAAATAGTAGAAGTATATAAATTATAAGGCTAGAACTTTAAAAATCCTTGGTTGGCATAGCTAGCCACAAGAGCAAGAAAAAAATTAAGTGCCAAAATTTTAAACTGTACTTTAGAAATTGGAGACCAACAGTTGAACGTGGATCTGACCATACTGCCATTAGGATCATATCATGTTTTTCTAGGTATGGATTGGCTAGAAAAGCATTGGACTTTGGTGACTGTAAAGAAAAGATTATTTACTATAGACTGCAAGATGGAATGCACAAAGAGATTCAGGGAACCAAGAAAACACTACAGCTATGTCCTATTACAACATTTCAAATGAATAATTTTATGAGGAAGGGATGTCAGATTTATGTTATTCAGGTGGGATATGCCAATTCCAAGGAGAAGTTCCCCATGATGGAGAACATACTAGTGGTACAAGACTTTATGGATGAATTTCCATAAAACATACCGGATTACCCCCAAGAAGAGATATTGACCTCACCATTGAGTTAATTCTAGGAGCATCACCAGTTTCAAGAGCTCCTTTTAGAATGAGTGTTTCAAAGCTAACTGAATTAAAAATGAAATTGCAATAGGTACTAGTAAATGAAAAAATATGGAGCCATGCAAATGTGCATGGATTATAGACAACTCGATAAATGGACAGTCAAAAATAAATATCCTTTACCTCAGATTGATGACCTGTTAATTCAGGTGAAAGGGGCCATAGTATTCTAAAAAATATACTTAAGTTCTGGAGACCACCAGATCCAGATTAAGGATGAGGATATCTACAAGACTCCTTTCTGTACTATTAAGTGTTGTAAGAAGAAGATGTAAATGGATGCGTTTTTCTAACATATAAGGAAAATTCACTCATGCAGGAGTGGCTAGACCTCTCTTAGAGATTTTCCATTGCAGAAAGCTCATGCATAAGAATGACTCCTATCATTATGATAATCGTTCATGCATAAATACTGTGAGTATCCCACCACCATGTCAAACAATGATCTCAATGACATATGTGTGACACAGGGTATCTTGCCAACATGGCATAAAAATGAATCTAAGAAGTAATACAAGTCCATGACAAAGAGTACATCAACAAAAAAATAAAACAAGACAAGATCCCACGACTCATATATCAAAAGAGATATGTACAACACTAATCATGTCGAAACAAAGAAGTACATGAAAGCATCACATCATATACCTCATGTTGAAGATGACTGAAGAATGGTTGTTGTTGCTGCTACATCTACAGACACCATCGTCATCATGGCAAACAGATATTTATGAACTCTCCAAGGAAGACGAATGATGGGGAAACTTCGCCATCGTTCCATGGTGATGCATGTTGGTGTGAAAAAGCTGAGGCGAGCCCCCATCCACATGATCGCACCAGAGACTGCCATAGAAGGTATAATGAGTGTTATTATTCTAGAGTGCATTTTGATTACAAAATTTTTGATAACCACCATCGTAAATCATGGAATCGCAAAGCGTGTTATTTTTTTGGTTCAAAGAATGAGGCGTGAAAATTCTTCACCACAACAGGAAAAGGAAATCACTTAAAGAGGTTTGGAGGAAAAATACCTTTTTCACCCATTGCAATTGAAGTGGTCATTAAAGAGCCACATGTGGAGACTCCATCCAGAGTAGCACCTTAAGGACGAAGCGCCCATGCAGACCCCAGTCGAAAGAGATGATCGACAAACAAGTTTGCCACAGCGAAATGATCCACTCACTTTGATAAGTGAGAGAAGGTTCTTCTAGATTTTTTTTCTAGAGATGTTAGCTTGTCATGGTCGCGTTTGTAAATTATTTGTTGGATTTTTAATTTTGAAAGTGACGTGCTTTCCATCACTTGTTTGAGCGACAATGATATTTTTGTTAGCCTTGTTTTTATAAGTCGTGTGTTGTATTTTTTTCATGTAAAAGTGATGAGGTGTTACCATCACTTTGAAATGTGATGAAGATGTTGTTTCCCTTGTTTTATGAGTCGTTTGATGCATTTATTTCAAGTAAAAGTGATGAGGTTTTTTCCATTACTTCGAAATGCGACAATTAAGTCTTGTTTGGTACAAATAGCTCAGGTATGATTCCCTTTTGATGTAAACTTGAACACTGAGTACATCTTATAAGCTCATGGCAAGTATGGGAATATTTGGGTCATAGACTGGTCAATTTGAGCATGTGTTTGCATGGGATTGTACAACAGGTTTTCAAGAGATATAGGTGTTAGTTCATCACTTATGGCTCTGAAAGACACAAGTGAAGGAGAAGGAAGGGTGACTTTTCCATATGCTTGTGGTGCAGTAGTACACATCAATGCAGATTATTTTGATGCTTTTAGAGGACCAAAAGCTACTTAGTGTAGAGGATTGATCCAGGTGGATTTAGAGAAACATGCAGGACAAAAAGTGCTCAAAACTCAAAGTGTTTGGATTGCTCTTGAACCAGGTTCAGGTTGAAGAGCTTGTTGCCCTGATCACAATGGTGTGAATGGTTCGTCAAATCAAGCCCATATATGAAGGATAGGAGTAGTAAAAGTTTATTTTGACTTGAATGACTGGGAAGGTTAAGGAGGACGCAAATTTGACCTTTCTCGCCCATCGGATTCCGGCAAGCTAAGGCTAGATTCTAGGAAAATTTGTGGGATGATTAATTTCACTCCTACAGCCAAAATCATATTTTTCAAAAAATTATAATTTGTTTTTAATTACAAAAAAAAATTAATTAAATAAAGGGGGTGGCAAGACACCACCCCTGGCACTCCACCCGACTAACTATAACAAATTTTAAAAATATATATTGGAATACCAACGGGTTGTGAACCTCGCCGGACCCCCAACAACCAACATATATTACAAACATGTTTCATATAATGGCCACGATAAAACATGGTTCTGGCGGGTGTCGAACCTTCTCGACTTAATAGCTGGCCGGTACACTGACAGAACCGCAAATAACCTCCACTCCATCGCAAACCCGACCACTGCCAAATTGTTGCTATGATTACCATACAGAGCCAACTCCTCTGGCGGGAGTTAAGGGGCGGCCCACCTAATGCGGGTCTAACACCCTCGACTTTGGTTAAAAAATATGTATGTGGTTTTAAAAAAATACATGGCACAATATTACTCCTTTTTAGGAGGGGTCAGGGTTTGATGACCCGACCTTCTCCCTCCTAACATGCATCCAAACCAACTCATCTAAATGAGTTTTTTGAAAACTCCACCCAAGAAAAATACTTAAACCCAACATTTTCATGGTGTACCCAAGCTAGACCAGAGTAGGATTGCCCATGTGGATCGAGGACATTTGTAGGTGGAACCATGAACGTGGATTAGTAATTATGCAGTTGGAACCATAAGCCTTGAAATTTTTCCGGGAAGGTAATTTTTCTCCATGTCGGAATATAATCAAGTTTATAGTCATTTTTCATGGTTTTCTGTAGGGAATGCAATGGCGAGGTCAAATTTTCCTTTTGGGTTGCATATTTCCAATCCACCCATAGAGAAACTACGTGGAGGAACCTAAGGGGAATCTAAAAGATTCCATTTTGCCCCAGATCTTCACTTTCTCAGAATTCGACAAATGGACAGTCATTTTTTCACTATTCGACATCATAAATCTGATGGTATATTCAAAATTTTCATCTAAGATTTACATTTTTCGGTCAGTTTTTGAAGTGAAGTTGCAGGTGTCAGTTTTCAGGGAGTGAGAGGTCAATTTCACACCTTTCGACGCCACAATCATGATGGTGTTTTCAGATCCAGTAGTAGTAGTGACCATTCTTCATTCATCTTCAACGTGAGCTATATGATGTGATTCTTTCATGTAATTCTCTGTTCTAAGATGCTTACTGCTATACAAATCCTTGTTGATGTATGAGTCATGGGATCTTGTCTTGTTTTGTTTTTTTATTGATGTCCTTTTTGTCATGGACTTGTATTATTTTTTAGATCCCTTTTATGCCATGTTGAATGGATACTCCCTGCCACACATATGTCATTTAGATCCCTTGTTTTATATTTTGGCGGGATATTCACAGTCTTTATGCCTGAGAAATCGTTATACTTATAGGAGTCCTTCTTATGCATGAGATTTTTGCAATGGAACATCTTGTAGAGAGGTCTATTCACTCTTGTGTGAGGGCATTTTCCTTGTATGTCGGAAAAACACATCCATGTACATCTTCTACTTAGAACACTTAATGCAGTGGCCTACACCATCATGATACTGAGGCCCCGAGATGCAGTTCCTCCTAGACAAAATCCGTTATCAAACGAAATATTCTTATGATTGTTGATCTTGACATATTATGTTTCTCTTCTTTACAACATGCAGTTGTTAATTTAAGTTCATTAATGCCTCAATGAATGAAATTCTAATTTATCGTCCAAAGTAAATGGTCTTGGTTAAGGGTATCAAGAGTTTACCCTGAATCAAGAAGGGGAGGTGGCCCATTAAAAATTGAACTCGAATCCAACAAATCTCACAACTGTCACAGTATTAAATTGCCAGGACATGACAACAAGACTTTGATACACACAGTATTCGAGACATTTATGAAATGTGATGACCTTCTGCCGACGCAAACCATAGGCTTAATTAATGGTTAGCTTTTTGTGAGTTTTCAAAAGGGTAAAATTTAATCTGTGTTGGTTTACATATAAACCTACGACTTCTGTTTAAGATTAGTAAGCATGCCATAGAAGATTAAACATTGAAGTATTGACATTAATGCAAGAAGTAATTTTTTTTTTATCTTATATGTTACAAGTGCTATCAGAGCAACGTTCCCACTTTGGGACCTTAGGAGGCACCTAACGAGTTAGAATTTGTGTATACTGATGCACATAAAATAAGTAGTACTACAAGGAAGAAATGAAAAGGGGATTGACACATAAAACACCTCAGAATACCGAGGAACCTACACCTCAAACACAACCATAAATGAATCCTAAAATGTGGATTCAGTTGAGTGTAGATCAGCACCAACAGAATAATAGACTGCTGGAGTAACAACAACACCTGACCAACATAATGTTAAGTATTGTGTAGAAGTTGCAGGAGGAAATGGTCCAAGTAAGAAGTGACAATGAATCTCTGATGCAAGAAAAAGAAAGGATACTTAAGAGCCTTTCCAAAAAATAGAATGAAGGGGTGTTACAACCCAGTCCCGATAGGGATATGAAAGAATAGAATGAATGAGAAACCAAGGACGAAACCACGGACAAAATCGGCAGGATACCTTCATACCAAATCAACAATAATAAGAACTATAATGAAGTAATGTCTGGTAATGTGTCAGATCAACAGCAAATTAAGAAGAAAAAAAATGGAGCTACATGGTGGGTTTTGAAAAATAAAACCACCTACATTCGATAAAGAAGCTAATAAGGTGGCAGAGGCCTGGTTGATAAATATGAATAATTACTTTCAAGTATATGATTATAGAAGCAACCTTAAATCCAAACTAGCCATTCACCAGTTGAGATACAAAGCCACTCTATAGTGGGAAGAGATAAAGAATGTTCGCAGCATTGAAGATGAATATGTGACATGGGATTCATTCCAACAATACTTTAAATAAAAATATTTAAAAAAACATTTCTACGACAAAAAATCTAGACAAATTCGTGGTTTGAAGCTGGGTCAGATGATAATGGATGAGTATATTACCAAGTTCACCTCCATATTAAGATATGTTCCTTATGTCAGAGAGGAAAAGGCTAAGGTTCAAAGGTTCCTGAGTGCTTTTCCAACCCACATGAAGGAACAAATTGAATTCGTAAATCCTAGGACCATGGATGAAGAAATTCGAAAGGCAAGAATGTGCTACCAACAGTCCAATGAAAAAGGGGAAGTGGGAAAAATTTGGAGCCAAGAAAAGAACAGAAAAATAGTTCAAAGGTCAAGGGTGCCAAAAGTAACAATTTGAAAATTTTTGCGTTAAGTTCTGTACGCCTAAACAAGGAAAAGTTTCCAAACCACCCCTGCAGTGTTGGAGGTGTGGTGAGGCGCATTATTACCAGAATTTTCCTTAGTGAGGGGGAAGTGAAATAGTTACTAATATTTAGGAAGCTTCTACAGTTGGAGATGTAGCTCAAAATATACCTTGAATAAACGTAGCATTGGAAGATCATCAACTAGATTATGAACCAACGATGATAGAGTTAGAAGGTAAGCTACTTTCCTAGTCTATTTCTATTTTGGTTGACCTAGGTGCAATTTAATTTATGTAGACTACAAAATAGTAGAACTATGTAAATTAAAAGGTTATAAATTTAAAAATCCTTGGCTGGTACAGCTAGCCATAGGAGCAAGAAAAAAATTAAGTGCCAAAATTCCAAACTGTACTTTGGAAATTGGAGACCAGCAGTTGAACATGGATTTGAACATAATGCCATTAGGATCATATGATGTTTTTCTAGGTATGGATTGGCTGGAAATTCATTGGACTTTGGTGACTCTAAAGAAAATATTATTTACTATAGAATGCAAGATGAAACACACAAAGAGATTCAAGGAACCAAGAAAACACTACAGCTATGTCCTATTACAACATTTCAAATGAATAAGTTTATGAGGAAGGGATGTTAGATTTATGCTATTCAGGTGGGATATCCCAATTCTAAGGAGAAGTCCCCTATGATGGAGAACATACCAGTGGTACAAGACTTTATGGATGTATTTCCAGAAAACGTACCGGATTACCCCCAAGAAGAGATATTGACCTCACCATTGAGTTAATTCTAGGAGCATCACCAGTTTCAAGAGCTCCTTACAGAATGAGTGTTTCAGAGCTAACTGAATTAAAAATGTAATTTTAATAGCTACTAGAAAAATGATTCATTCATCCAAGTTTATCCCCTTGGAGAACACCAGTGCTATTCGTAAAGAAGAAAGATGAAGCCATGCAAATGTGCATGGATGATAGACAACTCAATAAATTCACAGTCAAAAATAAATATCCTTTACCTCAGATTGATGACCTGTTTATTCAGGTGAAAGGGGCCATAGTATTCTAAAAAATATACTTAAGGTCTGGATACCACCAGATCTAGATTAAGGATGAGGATATCTACAATAATCCTTTCCGTACTAGGTACGAGCATTATGAGTTTGTGGTACTACCCTTCGGTTTAACAAATGCATCAGCAACATTTATGAGATTAATGCATGCTATATTTCACGCCAGCTTGGATAAATTTGTGCTAATATTTATTGATGATATTTTAATCTATTCTAAGAATCAGGAAGAACATAAGGATCACCTAAGAATAGTGTTGGAAATGTTAAGGAAACACCAATTGTATGCTAATTTCAGCAAATGTTATTTCTTCAAAGTAGAAATTCAGTACTTAGGCCATGATATTTCAGCAGAAGGGATAGCTATTGACCCAGAAAAAATTAAGACAATTATGGAATGGAATTTTCCCCAAAATGTGGTGAATATCCAATACTTTATGGGTTTGCCTGGGTAGTACCCAAGATTCATTGAAGGGTTCTCTAGAATTTCTTTTCCAATCACCTCCTTACAGAGAAAGGGAAAAGTATTTAAGTGGACTATTGAGCGCCAGAATATTTTCAGAAGTTTTAAATCGTTTGATCACCACTACTCCAGTGCTGAGCGTAGTTGACCCCAATAAAGAGTTTTAGGTTTTTACAGACACATCTAAGGAAGTAGTTGGGGCAGTTTTATCACAGGAAGGAAAGGTAGTGGCCAATGAGTCAAGGAAGTTAAAAGAACATGAGAAAAGATATTTAGCATATGACTTGGAGTTAACAACAATGGTACATGCACTCTAGGTATGGAGACACTACTTTCTGGGAGAGAAGTGTGTATTAAAGACTGACCATAGTAGCCTAACTAGTTACATCAAGAAAGCTAATTTAAAATCCCAACATGCAAGAAAGAATGCCTTCCTAAGTGAGTTTTATATGGATATTTAACACGTGAATGGTAAGGAAAACCATGTTACGGATGCCTTAAGTAGGAAACTGCATTGTGTTTAAGATATTTGCTATAAATAGCTTGAATGCAAATTCTTAGATCAAGTAAAAGAGGAAGCACGGAAGGATCCTGAATACCAATTTCTATGGCAACAAATGGAGGAGGCCAGAGAGCAAGGAAGCACTTCTGAATATGGAGTTAGTCAAGAACAAATGCTAACATTTAGAGGAAAGATATACATACCAAACCGTGTGGATATAAAGGAGGTAATCATGAATGAATATCATCGTAGTAATTATGCAGGACACCCACGATACCAGAAA